>JAROYE020000005.1:54675181-55185806 GCA_029619315.2 Dynastes maya | reverse complement strand
GGGGTTCTGCGAACTTTTTAAAATTAAATCTTGTTACAAATAATTTTAGACTAATGCATCTCTAAACCCTAAACCACCTATTTTTTTTCGAAACGAAAAAAACGTTTTTTGCCCGAGGGTGTACTCGTCAAACTATTTTTAATCTTGATTACAAATAATATGCCCAAAGCAATACGCCCTAAAACCCCTAAACCACCTTTTCTTTAAAAAACAAAAAATAAGCATTTTGCCCTTCCCTTTTTTTTTTTTCGTTTTTATTAATCTTGTTTACAAATAATATGCCAAATGCAATACGTCTAGCAACCCTCACCCCCATTTCTTTCAGAAACAGCAAATAAGCGTTTTTTTTCCCGGGAGGGTGTTTTGTTTTTTTCCCCTTAATTTTTTTGGGAAGTAAAAAAGGGCCCTAAAATTTAATACGCCCGCCCCTCACCACCATTTCTTCAGCAAAAAAAGGTTTTGTCCTGTATGTCAATATTTATTATCTTGATTCAATAAAAGTTTAAATGATACGTCGCACCCTCAACCCCCATTTTCTTCAGCAAAATAAGCGATTTTGCCCGAGGGTGTACTCGTCGAACTATTTAATTAATCTTGATTACAAATAATATTAGACTAAATGCAATACGTCTAGCAACCCTCAACCACCTATTTCTTTCAGAAACAGCAAAATAAGCGATTTTGCCCGAGGGTGTACTCGTCGAACTATTTAATTAATCTTGATTACAAATAATATGCGCCTAATCAACGTCTAGAAACCCTCAACCCCCTTTTTTCTTTCAAAAACGCAAAATAACGATTTTTTCCGGGGGTGTATTTTTTTCATATTTAAAATCTTAACAATAAACCCCCCAAAATTTAATACGCCCCTACCCCAAACCCTTTTCTTCAGCCAAATAACATTTTCCGGGGGTGTATGTGCTTTTTAATTAATCTTATCAAAAACCCCTAAATAAACGTCCGCAACCCTCCCCCACCTATTTTTTTCAGCCAAAAAGGGGTTTTTTGCCCAGGGTGTATTTTTTCAAATTTAAAAACTTTCAATAAACGCCAAAATTTTTAAACCCCGCCCCCAACCCCCTATTTCTTCACAAAATAAGCGTTTTGGGGGGTCCGGGTGTTTGTCAATATTTAATTAAAATGGTGATTACAAAATAATTGGGTAACAAAATTAAAACCCCAAAAACCACCTATTTTTTTCAGACCAAATAGCGATTTTGCCCCGGGGTTCTCCGAAACTTTTTAATTAATTTGATTACAAATAATATGCCCTAAAGCAAATAGCTTGCAACCCTCAACCCCTATTTTTTTCAGAAACAGCAAAAAAAAGCGATTTTTTCCGGGGGTTTTTTTTGTCAATTTTTTATTAATCTTAAATCAATAACCGCCAAAATTTAATACGTCTGGGCACCCTAAACCACCTTTTCTTCCAAAATAAGCGATTTTTTCCGAGGGTGTTGTCAATATTTAATTAATCTTATTCAATAAACCCGCCTAAATAAACGTCTGGAAAACCCCAACCACCTATTTTTTCAGCAAAAATAAGCTTTTGTCCGAGGGTGTATTTTTTCAATTTTTAAACCCAAAACTTATTCAAAAGCGCCTAAATTTTACGTCCGGCCCCCTAACCCACCTATTTCTTCAGCAAAAAAACGTTTTTGCCGGGGGTGTTTTGTCAATATTTAAATTAAAATGGGTAAAAAAACGCCTAAATAATACGTCGCCCCTAAACCACCTTTTTTTTTTTCAAAAAGCAAAAAAACTTTTTCCAGGTGTCTCTCGAATTTTTTAAAATTAAATTTAATTACAAATAATACCCTAAATGTACGCCCCTAGCACCCTCAACCCCTATTTTTTTCAGAAACAGCAAAAAACGATTTTTTTCCGAGGGTGTATTTTTTTCAATTTTTTATAATCAAAAATTCAATAAAAGCGCCAAAATTTTAATAGTCTGCACCCCAACCACCTATTTCTTCAGAAAAAATAAGCGATTTTCCGGGGGTGATGTCAATATTTAAAAATCTTTTTCAATAAGCGCCTAAAAATCGTCGCACCCTCAACCCCTATTTTTTCAGAAAAAAAAAAGCGTTTTTGTCCGAGGGTTTTGTCAATTTTTTAAAAACTTAAATGCAATAAACGCCCTAATTTAATCGTCCCTACGCTAAACCCCCTATTTTTTTTTCACAAATAGCGATTTGTGAGGTTCTCGTCGAACTTTTTTTTTTAAATTAACCTTATTAAAAATAAAGCGCCTAATAATTTGTCCAACCCAAAACCCCTTTTTCCCTTAAAAACCAAAAACTTTTTTTTTCCCGAGGTTGAAATTTTTTCAATTATTTATAAACAAAAATGCAATACCCGCCTAATTTTTTAATAGGCCGGGTACCCTAAACCACCTATTTCTTCAGTAAAAAAAGCATTTTGTCCGGGGGTCTGTGAACTATTTAATTAACCTTTTTAAAAATAAATGCCCTAAACTACTTCAGCACCCTTTTAAACCACCTTTTCTTTCAAAAAACCCCCCAGCAAAATGCGATTTTGCCCGGGGGGGTACTCGCAAACTTTTTAAAATTTTTCTTGATTACAAAAAAATGCCCCTAAATGCAAACGTCTCACCCCAAACCTTTTTTTCAGAACAGCAAAAACGATTTTGTCGAGGGGTAGTGAATATTTAATTTAATCGTTTCAAAAAATTGCGCCTAAATGAAAAAGGGGTTAAAACCCTCAACCCCCTATTTCTTTAAAAAAAACAGCAAAAAAGCTTTTTCCCGAGGGGTACTCTCGAACTATTTAATTTCTTATCAAATTTTCGCCCTAAATGCAATACGTCTAGAAACCCTAAACCACCTATTTCTTTCAAAAACCAAAAAAAATAGCCGTTTGGTCCAGGGACCGTCGAACTTTTTAATTCCGATTACAAAATACCCCAAAAATGCAACGCTAAACCCCACCACCTATTTCTTTCAAAACCAATAAGCGTTTTTGTCCGGGGGACTCTCAAAAACTTTTAATTAACTTGATTAAAATTTAATTGCAAAATGCAATCTCTAGACCCTCAACCACCTTTTCTTCGAAACAAAAAAATAAGCGATTTGGTCCGGGTGTTCGTCAAACTATTTATTAATCTTGATTAAAAAAAATTGCCCTAATGCAATCTCTGAAACCCTAAAACCACCTATTTTTCAGAACAAAAAAGCATTTGCCCGAGGGTGTACTCGTCAAACTTTTAAATTTAAAATCTTGATTACAAAAAATTTTGCTAATAAATACGTCTAGCAACCCTCAACCCCTATTTCTTCAGAAACAGAAATAGCGATTTGCCGAGGGTGTACCGTCGAACTATTTAATTTAAATTTTGTTTACAAATAATAGGGGCCCCTAAATGCAAACTCTAGCAACCCTCAACCACCTATTTCTTTCAAAACAGAAAAAATAAGCGATTTGGCCCCGAGGTTTTACTCGTCAAACTATTTAATTATCTTGATTACAAATAATTTGCTAATGAAAACTCAGAAACCCTAAACCACTATTTCTTTCAAAAACAGCAAAATAAGCGTTTTTGGCCCGAGGTGTATCGTGAACTATTTAATTTCTTGATTCAAATTTGCGCAAATGAAAAATACCTAGCACCCTCAACCACCTATTTCTTTCAAACACAAAAAAAGCGATTTTTTTCCGGGGTGTATTTTGAAATTTTTCTAATCTTAAAAAGTGCCCCCCAAAATTTTACGTTGGCACCCTAAACCACCTATTTCTTCAGCAAAAAAAAGCGATTTTGTCCAGGGTTATGTCAATATTTAAAAAATCTTATTAAAAAAAAAGGCCAAAATAAACTCTGCACCCCCCCACCTTTTTTAAAGGCAAAAAATAAGGATTTTGTCCGAGGGTGTATTTGTTTCAATTATTTAAAAACTTAAATCAATAAAGCGCCTAATTTTAAACCCCAAACCCCTCAACCACCTATTTTTTTCAGCAAAAATAAGCGATTTTTTCCGAGGGTTTTTGTCAATATTTAAAAACTTTGCAATAAAGCCCTAAATAATACTAAAAGGCCCTAACACCTATTTTTTTCAGCCAAAAAAAGCGATTTTGTCCGGGGTTTTTTTTGCAATTATTTAAAAATTTTTAACAATAAACCGCCTTTTAATCTCGCTAAACCCTAACCCACCTATTTTTTTCAGCAAATAAGCGATTTTGCCCGAGGTTGTTTGTCAATATTTAAAAATTTTTTAAAAATAAAGCGCCAAAATAATCGTCAACAACCCCCCAACCCCTATTTTTTTCAGCAAAAAGGCGTTTTTTGTCCGGGGGTGTACTCGTCGAACTATTTAATTAATTTTTTATTACAAATAATAGGCCTAAATCATACGCCCTCAACCCTCAACCACCTATTTCTTTCAAAAAGAGCAAAACAAGCGATTTTTTCCGAGGGTGTCTCTGAACTATTTAAAAAAACTTGATTACAAAAAATTTTTCGCCTAAATGCAATACGTCTAGCAACCCTCAACCACCTATTTCTTTTCAGAAACAGCAAAATAAGCGATTTTTTCCGAGGTGTATTTTGTTTTAAAATTATTTACCTAATTTAAATCAAAAGTAAAACGCGCCTAAATTTAACGCTGGCCCTAACCCCTATTTCTTCAGCAAAAAAACGATTTCGTCCGAGGTGTATCGTCGACTATTTAATTAAATTTTGTTTAAAAATAATAGCCCTAAATGCAACCTTAGCCCCCTCAACCCCCTATTTTTTTCGAAACACAAAAAAAAGCGATTTTGTCCGAGGGTGTATTTGTTCAATTATTTACCTAAACTTAAATAAAGTCAACGCCCAAAATTTTAATACCCCCGGGCTACCCTCAACCACCTATTTCTTCAGCAAAATAAGCGATTTTGTCCGAGGGTGTACTCGTCGAACTATTTAATTAATCTTGATTACAAATAACATGCGCCTAAATGCAATACGTCTAGCAGCCCTCAAACACCTATTTCTTTCAGAAACAGCAAAATAAGCGATTTTGTCCGAGGGTGTATTTGTTCAATTATTTACCTGAACTTAAATGCAAGTACAACGCGCCTAAATTTAAACGCCCGGGGCTCCCCAACCACCTTTTCTTCAGAAAAAATAACGTTTTTTGCCCGGGGGTGTACTCCGTCGACTTTTTTAATTAATCGTGATTACAATAATTGCCCCTAATGCAATACGTCTAACCCTAAACCACCTATTTCTTTCCAAAAGCAAAATAGCGTTTTGGGGTTCCCGGGGTACTCGTCAAACTTTTTAAATTAATTTTGATTCAAATAATATGGCCCTAATCCAATACCTGAAACCCTCAACCCCTATTTCTTTCAAAAACAGCAAATAAGCGTTTTTTTCCGAGGGTGTATTTTTTTTTAAATTATTTACCTAATCTTAAATGAAAGTACAACGCCCTAAATTTTACGTCGCTACCCTCAACCACCTATTTCTCACAAAAAAACGATTTTGTCCGAGGGTGTACTCGTCGAACTATTTAATTAATTTTGTTCAAATAACATGCCCCAAAATCATACGTCTAGCAGCCCCAAAACACCTTTTTTTTCAGAACGAAAAATAAGCGATTTTGTCCGGGGTGTATTTTTTTCATTATTTCCTGAACTTAAATGCAAGTACAAGCCCAAAAATTTTAATACGTCCGGCTACCCCAAACCCCTATTTCTTCAGCAAAAAAAGCGTTTTGTCCGAGGGTGTACTCGTCGAACTTTTTAAATTTAAATCGTGATTACAAATAAATGCCCCAAAACCCAAATACGTCTAGCAACCCTAAACCCACCTTTTTTTTCAGAAACAAAAATACGTTTTTGTCCGGGGTGTACTCGTCGAATATTTAATTAATCTTGATTAAAAATAATAGCGCCTAATGCAATACTCTAGAAACCCTCAACCCCCTTTTTCTTTCAAAAACAGCAATAAGGATTTTGCCCGAGGGTGTACCGTCAAACTATTTAATTTCTTGATTACAAAAAATATGCCCTAAAATCAATACGTCTTGCAAAACCCTCACCCCCCTTTTTCCCTTTTCAGAAAAGAAAAATAAGATTTTGCCCGGGGTGTACTCGTCGAACTATTTAATTAATCTTGATTACAAATAATATGCGCCTAAATGCAATACGTCTAGCAACCCTCAACCACCTATTTCTTTCAGAAACAGCAAAATAAGCGATTTTGTCCGAGGGTGTACTCGTCGAACTATTTAATTAATCTTGATTACAAATATATGCCCCAAATGCAATACGTCTAGCAACCCTCAACCACCTATTTCTTTCAGAAACACCAAAATAAGCGATTTTGTCCGAGGGTGTACTCGTCGAACTATTTAATTAATCTTGACTACAAATAATATGCGCCTAAATGCAATACGTCTAGCAACCCTCAACCACCTATTTCTTTCAGAAACAGCAAAAAAACATTTTGTCCGGGGGTGTTTTGTTCAATTATTTACGTAATCTTAAATGCAAATACAACGCGCCTAAATTTAATAGCCCCGCTCCCCCTCAACCCCCTATTTCTTCCAAATAAGCATTTTGTCCGAGGTGTACTCGTCGAACTTTTTAATTAAACCCTTGTTTACAAAATAATATGCCCCCTGAAGAAAATACGTCTAGAAACCCCTAAACCACCTATTTCTTTCAGAAACAGAAAATAACGTTTTTTGCCGAGGGGGGTATTTTTTAAATTTAAATTTCCCTAAATTAAATGAAAGTGCAACCGCCTAAATTTAATACGTCCGGGCTCCCTAACCACCTATTTTTTCAGTAAAAAAAGCGATTTTGTCCGAGGGTGTACTCGTCGAACTATTTAATTAACCTTGATTACAAAAATATGCCCCTGAATGCAATGTCTAGCAACCCTAAACCCCTGTTTCTTTCAAAACACAAAATAAGCGTTTTTGTCCGAGGGTGTATTGTTCAATTATTTACCAAAACTTAAATTTGCAAACAACGCCCTAAATTTAAAATACGTCCTCCCTAACCACCTATTCCTTCGTAAAATAAGCGATTTTGTCCGGGGGTGTACTCGCGAACTTTTTAATTAACCTTGTTTTAAAAATAATATGCGCCAAAATGCATACGTCTAGCAACCCTAAAACCACCTATTTCTTTCAAAAAACACAAATAAGGGCATTTTGTCCGAGGGTGTCTCGTCAACTATTTAATTAATCTTGATTACAAATAATATGCGCCTAAATGCAATACGTCTAGCAACCCTCAACCACCTATTTCTTTCAGAAACAGCAAAATAAGCGATTTTGTCCGAGGGTGTACTCGTCGAACTATTTAATTAATCTTGATTACAAATAATATGCGCCTAAATGCAATACGTCTAGCAACCCTCAACCACCTATTTCTTTCAGAAACAGCAAAATAAGCGATTTTGTCCGAGGGTGTACTCGTCGAACTATTTAATTAATCTTGATTACAAATAATATGCGCCTAAAATGCATACGTCAAAACAACCCTAAACCCACCTTTTCTTTCAAAACAGAAAAATAAGCGATTTTGTCCGGGGGTGTACTCGTCGAACTTTTTATTAAAATCTTTTAAATAATATCGCCTAAAGAAATTTACGTCTAGAAACCCTCAACCACCTATTTCTTTCAAAAACCCGCAAAAAACGTTTTGTCCGAGGGTGTACTCGTCAACTTTTTTAATTTAAACCCTTTGATTAAAAATAATTCCCCCAAAATGAAAATACGTCAGAAACCCTCAACCACCTTTTCTTTCAGAAACAGCAAAATAACGTTTTTTGCCCGGGGTGTACCGTCGAACTTTTTAAATTATTTTGTTACAATAATATGCCCTAAATGCAATACTCTAGCCCCCCAAAACCCCTATTTCTTTCAGAAACGCAAAAAAAAAGCGTTTTGTCCGGGGGTGTACTCGTCGAACTATTTAATTAATTTTGATTACAATAATATCGCCTAAATGCACCTTAGCAACCTCAACCCCTTTTCTTTCAGAAACAGCAAAATAAGCGATTTTGTCCGAGGGTGTACTCGTCGAACTATTTAATTAACCTTGATTACAAATAATATGCGCCTGAATGCAATACGTCTAGCAACCCTCAACCACCTATTTCTTTCAGAAACGGCAAAATAAGCGATTTTTTCCGAGGGTGTACTCGTCAACTTTTTAAATTAATCTTGATTAAAATAATTGGCCTAAATGCAACCCCACTCTAGAAACCCCAACCCCTTTTCTTAAAAACAGCAAAATAGGTTTTGTCCGAGGGTGTACTCGTCGAACTATTTTTTAATTTGATTACAAAATAATATGCCCAAAATAAAACCCGTCTAGCAACCCTCAACCACCTATTTCTTTCAGAAACAGCAAAATAAGCGATTTTGTCCGAGGGTGTACTCGTCGAACTATTTAATTAATCTTGATTACAAATAATATGCGCCTAAATGCAATACGTCTAGCAACCCTCAACCACCTATTTCTTTCAGAAACAGCAAAATAAGCGATTTGTCCGAGGGTGTACTCGTCGAACTATTTAATTAATCTTGATTACAAATAATATGCGCTAAATGCAACCTTGAAACCCCCTAAAACCACCTTTTCTTTCAAAACAGCAAATAACGATTTGGGTCCGGGGTGAAACTCGTCGAACTTTTTTAATCTTATTACAAAATTTATTCGCCCAAAATAAATACGTCTAGCACCCTCAACCCACCTATTTTTTTCCCAAAACGCAAAATAACGATTTGGCCCGGGGGTGTCTCGTCAAACTTTTTAAATTTTAATTTTGATTACAAAAAATATGCGCCAAAAATGCAATACGTCTAGCAACCCCCACCACCATTTTTTCAGAAACAGCAAATAAGCGATTTTTTTTCCGGGGGTGTATTTGTTCATTTTTTCCTAATTTAAATCAAGTAAAACGCCCCCAAACAAATCTCCGGCTATCTCACCACCTATTTCTTCGAAAAATAAGCGATTTGGTCCGGGGGTGTACTCGTCGAACTATTTAATTATCTTGTTTACAAAAAATTCGCCTAAATCCAAATACGCTAGCAACCCTAAACCCCTATTTTTTTTCAAAAAAGCAAAAAAAAACATTTTTTCCGAGGGTGTTTTTGTAAAATTTTTACCAAATCTTAAAGCAAGTACAAGCGCCTAAATCAAATACGCCGGGCTACCCTCAACCACCATTCTTCAGCAAAAAAAGCGTTTTGGGCCCCGGGGGTGTACTCGTCGAACTTTTTAATTTAATCTTGATTACAAAAAATATGCCCTGGATGCAAAAAACTCTAGCACCCTAAACCATATTTCTTTCAGAAACACAAAAAAAGCGATTTTTTCCGAGGGTGTTTTGTTAAATTTTTTCCTAATTTTAAAATGCAAGTAAACGCGCCTAAATCTAATACGTCCGCTCCCCTCAACCACCATTTTTTCCAAAATAAGCGATTTGGTCCGAGGGTGTACTCGTCGAACTATTTAATTAACTTGATTACAAAAAAATTGCCCTAATCCAATACTCTAGCCCCCCCAAACCCCCTATTTTTTTCAGAAACAGCAAAAAAAGCGATTTTTTTTCCGGGGTGTATTTTTTTTCAATTATTTCCTAATCTTAAATGCAAGTAAAAGGCCTAAATCTAATACGCCCGGCTACCCTCCCCAAATTTTTTCTTCAGCAAAATAAGCGTTTGGGGTCCGGGGGTGTACTCGTCAAACTTTTAAATTAAATCTTGTTTAAAAATAATTCGCCTAAATCCAAACGTCTAGCAACCCTCAACCCCTATTTCTTTCAGAAACAGAAAAATAACGTTTTTTTTCCGGGGGTGTTTTTGTTAAAATTTTTACCAAATTTTAAATGCAAGTACAACGCGCCTAAATCAATACGCCCGGGCTACCCAAAACCACCTATTTCTTCAGCAAAATAAGCGATTTGACCAGGGTGTACCGTCGAACATTTAATTAAATCTTGATTACAAAAAATATGCGCCTAAAATCCAATACGTCTAGAAACCCCTAAACCACCTATTTCTTTCAGAAACAGCAAAATAAGCGATTTTTTTTTCCGAGGGTGTATTTGTTCAATTATTTACCTAATCTTAAAATCAAGAAAAAACGCCCCAAAATCAAATCGCCCCGGCTACCCTAAACCCACCTATTTTTTTTCACAAATAAGCGATTTGGTCCGAGGGTGTACTCGTCGAACTATTTAATTAATCTTGATTACAAATAATATGCGCCTAAATCCAATACGTCTAGCAACCCTCAACCACCTATTTCTTTCAGAAACAGCAAAATAAGCGATTTTTTCCGAGGGTGTATTTGTTCAATTATTTACCTAATCTTAAATGCAAGTACAACGCGCCTAAATTCAATACGTCCGGCTACCCTAAACCCCTATTTTTTCAGCAAAAAAAGCGATTTGATCCGAGGTGTACTCGTCGAACTTTTTAAATTAATCTTGATTAAAAATAATATGCCCTAAACCCAAATACCCCGAAAACCCTCACACCTATTTCTTTCAGAAACAGCAAAATAAGCGACTTTTTCCGAGGGTGTATTTGTTCAATTATTTACCTAATCTTAAATCAGTAAAAACGCCCAAATTTTAAAACGTGGGGGCTACCCTCAACCACCATTTCTTCACAAAATAAGCTTTGGTCCGAGGGTGTACTCGTCAACTATTTAATTAATCTTGATTAAAAATAAATGCCCTAAATCCAATACGTCTAGCACCCTTAAACCACCTATTTCTTTCAAAACCAAAAAAAGCGATTTTTTCCGAGGTTTTATTTGTTAAATTTTTACCTAATCTTAAATGAAAGTACAACGCGCCTAAATCTAAAAAACCCCGGGGCAAAACCCTCAACCACCTATTTCTTCAGCAAAAAAGCGTTTTTGGTCCGGGGTTACTCGTCGAACTTTTTAAATTAAATCTTGTTCAAATAATTGGCCTAATCCAATACGCTAGCAACCCTCAACCACCTATTTCTTTCAGAAACAGCAAAAAAAGCTTTTTTTCCGGGGTTTTGTTCAATTATTTACCTAACTTAAGAAAGTAAAACGCCCTAAATCTTACCCCGGGTTACCCTCAACCACGATTTCTTCAGCAAAATAAGCGTTGGCCGAGGTGTACTCGTCGAACTATTTAATTAATCTTGATTACAAATAATATGCGCCTAAATCCAATACGTCTAGCAACCCTCAACCACCTATTTCTTTCAGAAACAGCAAAATAAGCGACTTTTTCCGAGGGTGTATTTGTTCAACCATTTACCTAATCTTAAATGCAAGTACAACGCGCCTAAATTTAATACGTCCGGCTACCCTCAACCACCTATTTCTTCAGCAAAATAAGCGATTTGGTCCGAGGGTGTACTCGTCGCTTTTTTAATTAATCTTGATTACAAAAAATATGCGCCTGATAAAATACGTCGCAACCCTCACCACCTATTTCTTTCAGAAACAGCAAAATAGCGTTTTTTTTCCGAGGGTTTTTTTAAATTATTTACCTAATCTTAAATGCAATAAAAACGCGCCTAAATCAAATACTCCGGCTACCCTCAACCCCCTTTTCTTCAGCAAAATAAGCGTTTGGTCCGGGGGTGTACTCTCAAACTTTTAAATTTAAATCTTGTTCAAATAAATGCCCTAAACCCAAATACGTCGAAACCCTCAACCCCTTTTTCTTTCAGAAACAGCAAAATAAGCGATTTTTTCCGAGGGTGTATTTGTTAAAATTTTTACCAACTTAAATGCAATACAACGCGCCTAAATCAAAATACGTCCGGCTACCTAAACCACCTATTTTTTTCAGCAAAAAAAACGATTTGGTCCGGGGGTTTACTCTCAAACTATTTAATTTTTTGATTACAAATAAATGCGCCAAATCCAATACGTCTACAACCCTCAACCACCTTTTTTTCTTTCAGTAACCAAAATAGCGTTTTTTTCCGAGGGTGTTTTGTTAAAATTATTTACCTAATCTTAAATGCAAGTACACGCCCTAAATCTAATACGCCCGGCTCCCCCAAACCCCCTATTTCCTTCGCAAAATAAGCGATTTGGTCCGGGTGTACCGTCAAACTATTTAAAAATCTTGTTAAAAATAAATGCGCCTGGATGCAATACGTCTACAACCCTAAACCCCTTTTTTCTTTCAGAAACACAAAAAAAGCGTTTTTTCCGAGGGTGTTTTTGTTAAATTATTTACCAAAATCTTAAATGAAAGTAAAAAGCGCCTAAATCTAATACGTCCGGCTACCCTCAACCGCCTCTTTCTTCAGCAAAATAAGCGATTTGGTCCGGGGTTACTCGCCCGAACTATTTAATTAATTTTGATTAAAAATAATTGCGCCTAAATCCAATACGTTAGAAACCCTAACCACCTATTTTCTTTCAGAAACAGCAAAAAAAGCGATTTTTTTCCGAGGGTGTATTTGTTCATTTTTACCAAATTTAAATGCAAGTACAACGCGCCAAAATCTAATCCGGCTACCCCCTAAACCCCCCTATTTCTTCAGAAAAATAAGCGATTTGGTCCCGAGGGTTACTGTCAACTTTTAATTAATCTTGATTAAAAAATAATATGCCCTAAATCCAATCTCTAGCAACCCTCAACCCCCTTTTTCTTTCAGTAACACAAAATAAGCGTTTTTTTTCCGAGGGTGTATTTGTTCAATTATTTACCAAATTTTTAAATGAAAATACAACGCGCCTAAACAAATACGTCCCTACCCCAACACCTTTTTTCTTAAAAAATAAGCGATTTGGTCCGAGGGTGTACTCGTCGAACTATTTAATTAATCTTGATTACAAATAATATGCGCCAAAACCAAATACGCTAGAAACCCTAAACCCCTATTTTTTCAGAAACAGCAAAAAAAGCGTTTTTTTTCCGAGGGTTATTGTTCAATTATTTACCTAATCTTAAATGCAAGTAAAACGCCCAAAATCTAATACTCCGGCTACCCTAAACCCCCTATTTCTTTCAGCAAAAAAAGCGTTTGATCCGGGGTCTCGTCGAACTATTTAATTAATCTTGATTACAAATAATATGCGCCTAAATCCAATACGTCTAGCAACCCTAAACCCCATTTTTTTTTCGAAACGAAAAATAAGCGACTTTTTCCGGGGGTGATTTGTTAAATTTTTACCAAATCTTAAATGAAAGACAACGCGCCTAATTTAAATACCCCGGGCTCCCCTCAACCCCTTTTTCTTCAGCAAAAAAACGTTTGGGTCCGAGGTGTACCTCGAACTATTTAAATTAATTTTGATTACAAATATAGGCGCCTAAATCCAATACGCTACAACCCTTAACCACCTTTTCTTTCAGAAACACAAAAAGCATTTTTTCCGAGGGTGTTTTTGTTCAATTATTTACCTAATTTTAAAAATGAAATCAACGCGCCTAAATCAAATACGTCCGGCTCCCCCAAACCACCTATTTCTTCAGCAAAAAAGCGTTTGGCCCGGGGGTGTACTCGTCGAACTTTTTTAATTAATCTTGATTAAAAATAATATGCCCCTAAACCCAAATCGTCTCACCCTAAACCCACCATTTCTTTCAGAAACAGCAAAATAAGGTTTTTTTTCCGGGGGGGTTTATTTGTTCAATTATTTACCTAATTTTAAAAATGCAAGTACAACGCGCCTAAATCTAATACGCCCGGCTCCCCAAACCAGTTTTCTTCAGCAAAAAAAGCGTTTTTTTCCGGGGGTGTACTCGTCGAACTATTTAATTTAAATTTTGATTAAAAATAATATGCCCTAAATCCAAACTCGAAACCCTAAACCACCTTTTTTTCTTTCAGAAACAGCAAAATAAGCGACTTTTTCCGAGGGTGTATTTTGTTCAAAAAATTTTACCAAATTTTAATCAGTACAACGCGCCTAAATTTTACGTCCGGGCTCCCTCAACCACCTTTTTTTCACAATAAGCGTTTTGGTCCGGGGGTTACTCGTCAACTTTTTAATTAATCTTGATTCAATAGTATGCGCCTAAAGCAATACTCTGCAACCCTCAAAAACCCTATTTCTTTCAGAAACACAAATAGCGTTTTTTGTCCGAGGGGTATCGTCGAATTTTTTTAAATTATTTTGTTACAAAAAATTTGCGCCTAAATGCAACCGTCTAGAAACCCTCAACCACCTATTTTTTCAGAAACAGAAAAATAAGCGTTTTTGGTCCGAGGGTGTACTCGTAAAACTATTTAATTAATCTTGATTAAAAATAAATCGCAAAATGCAATCGTCTAACAACCCTAAACCCCTTTTTCTTTCAAAAAGAAATAAGGATTTTGTCCGGGGTGACTCGTCGAACTATTTAATTAATCTTTAAAAATAATAGCGCCAAATGCAATACGCCCTAGAAACCCTCAACCCCCTTTTTCTTTCAGAACAGCAAAAAAAGCTTTTTGTCCGGGGGGACCGTCGAACTTTTTAAATTAAACCTTGTTAAACAAATAATATCCCAAAAAGCAAACGTCTAGAAACCCCCAACCCCTATTTTTTTCAAAACGAAAAATGCTTTTTTGTCCGAGGGGGGGGGGGGGGAAAAAACTCGTCGAACTATTTAATAATCTTGATTCAATAATATGCGCCAAATCAATACGTCTGAAAACCCTCACCACCTTTTTCTTTCAGAAACAAAAAAAAGCGATTTTGCCGAGGGTTACTCGTCAAACTTTTTAAATTTAAATCTTGATTACAAATAATATGCGCCTAAATGCAATACGTCTAGCAACCCTCAACCACCTATTTCTTTCAGAACAGAAAAAATAAGCGATTTGCCCGGGGGGTGTACTCGTCAAAACTATTTAATTAAATCTTGATTAAAAATAAGCGCCCAAAAAATGCAATACTCTAGCAACCCTCAGCCACCTATTTTTTTCAGAACACAAAAATAAGCGATTTTTTCCGAGGTTACTCGTCGAACTTTTTTAATTTTAATCTTGATTAAAAATAAATGCGCAAATGCAATACGTCTAAAACCCCTCACCACCTTTTTTCTTTCAAAACAGAAAATAGCGTTTTGTCCGGGGGTGTCCCGTCGAACTTTTTAAATTAATCTTGTTTAAAAATAAATCGCTAATGAAATACCTAGAAACCCTCAACCCCACCATTTTTTAAAAACAGCAAATAAGCGTTTTTTTCCCGGGGGTGTACTCGTCGAACAAATTTTAATTAATCTTGATTACAATAATATGCGCCTAAATGCAATACGTCTAGCAACCCTCAACCACCTATTTCTTTCAGAAACAGCAAAATAAGCGATTTTGTCCGAGGGTGTACTCGTCGAACTATTTAATTAATCTTGATTACAAATAATATGCGCCTAAATGCAATACGTCTAGCAACCCTCAACCACCTATTTTTTTTCAAAACAGCAAATAGGATTTTGTCCGAGGGTGTACTCGTCGAACTATTTAATTAATCTTGATTACAAATAATATGCGCCTAAATGCAATACGTCTAGCAACCCTCAACCACCTATTTCTTTCAGAAACAGCAAAATAAGCGATTTTGTCCGAGGGTGTATTTGTTCAATTATTTACCTAAACTTAAATGCAAGTACAACGCGCCTAAATTTAATACGTCCGGCTACCCTCAACCACCTATTTCTTCAGCAAAATAAGCGATTTTGTCCGAGGGTGTACTCGTCGAACTATTTAATTAATCTTGATTACAAATAATATGCGCCTAAATGCAACACGTCTAGCAACCCTCAACCACCTATTTCTTTCAGAAACAGCAAAATAAGCGATTTGGTCCGAGGGTGTACTCGTCGAACTATTTAATTATCTTGATTAAAAAATATTCGCCTAATGAAATACCTAGCAACCCTAAACACCTATTTCTTTCAAAAACAGAAAAAAGCGTTTGGGTCCGAAGGTGTACTCGTCGAACTATTTAATTATCTTGATTACAAAAATGCGCCTAAATGCAATACTCTAGAAACCCTAAAACCCATTTTCTTCGGAAACGCAAATAACGATTTTTTCCGAGGGTGTATTTGTTAAATTTTTTTTACCTAATTTTAAATGAAAAGTACAACGCGCCTAAATTTAATAGGGCCGGCTACCCTCAACCACCTATTTCTTCAGTAAAATAAGCGATTTTGTCCGAGGGTGTACTCGCAACTTTTTTAATTAATCTTGTTAAAAATAATATGCGCCTAAATCCAATACTTCTAGCAACCCTTAACCACCTATTTCTTCAAGAAACGGCAAAATAAGCGATTTTTTCCGAGGGTGTATTCCTTTAACTATTTACTTAAGCTTCAATGAAAGTCAAACGCTCCTAAATTTAATACGGCCGGCTACCCTAAACCCCATTTCCTCACAAAAAAGGGCGTTTTGGGCCCGGGGGGTGTCTCGTCGAACTATTTAAATTAATCTTATTACAAAAAATATGCCCGGGATGCAATACGTCTAGAAAACCCTCACCACCTTTTCTTTCAAAAACAGAAAAAAAGCGATTTTTTCCGAGGGTGTTTTGTTCAATTTTTTTACCAAATTTTAAAATGAAAGTAAACGCGCCTAAATCTAAACGCCCCGGCTACCCTCAACCACCTTTTCTTCAAAAAATAACGATTTGGCCCCGAGGGTGTACTCGTCGAACTTTTTAATTAATTTTGATTACAAAAAATATCCGCCTAAATCCAATACGTCTAAACCCCTAAACCACCATTTCTTTCAGAAACAGCAAAAAAACGATTTTTTCCGAGGTGTTTTTTCAATTTTTTTACCTAATCTTAAATGCAAGTACAACGCCCCCAAAATCTAATACGCCCGGGCTACCCTCAACCCCCTATTTCTTCAGCAAAAAGCTTTTTGGGTCCGGGGGTGACTCTCAAACTATTTTTTAAACTTGATTACAAAAATATGCCCCTAAACCCAATACGTCTGAACCCTCAACCACCTATTTCTTTAGAAAAGCAAAATAAGCGTTTTTTTTTCCGGGGGTGATTTGTTAAATTATTTCCCTAATTTTAAAATGCAGTAAACGCGCCTAAATCTAATACGTCCGGCTACCCTCAACCACCTATTTCTTCAGCAAAATAAGCGATTTGGTCCGAGGGTGTACTCGTCGAACTATTTAATTAATCTTGATTACAAATAATATGCGCCTGGATGCAATACGTCTAGCAACCCTCAACCACCTATTTCTTTCAGAAACAGCAAAATAAGCGATTTTTTCCGAGGGTGTATTTGTTCAATTATTTACCTAATCTTAAATGCAAGTACAACGCGCCTAAATCTAATACGTCCGGCTACCCTCAACCACCTATTTCTTCAGCAAAATAAGCGATTTGGTCCGAGGGTGTATCGTGTTTTATTAACTTTTTTTACAAATAATTTTAATGCGCCTAAACCCAAAATAACGCTACAACCCTCAACCACCTATTTCTTTCAGAACAGCAAAATAAGCGATTTTTTCCGAGGGTGTATTTGTTCAATTATTTACCTAATCTTAAATGCAAGTACAACGCGCCTAAATCTAATACGTCCGGTCCCCTCCCACCTATTTCTTCAGCAAAAAAGCGTTTTGGGTCCGAGGGTGTACTCGTCGAACTTTTAAATTAATTTGATTAAAAATAATATCCCTAAATCCAATACTCTAGAAACCCTCAAACCACCTTTTCTTTCAAAAACGCAAAATAAGCATTTTTTCCGAGGGTGTTTTGTTCAATTATTTCCCTAATCAAAAATGCAAGTAAAACGCGCCAAAACTAATAGTCCGGCTACCCTAAACCACCTATTTCTTCACAAAAAAGCGATTTGGTCCGAGGGTGACCGTCGAACTTTTAATTAATCTTGATTCAAATAATAGGGCGCCAATCCAATACGTCTAGCAACCCTCAACCACCTATTTCTTTCAGAAACAGCAAAATAAGCGATTTTTTCCGAGGGTGTATTTGTTCAATTATTTACCTAATCTTAAATGCAAGTACAACGCGCCTAAATCTAATACGTCCGGCTACCCTCAACCACTTTTTCCTCAGCAAAAAAAGCGATTTGGTCCGAGGGTTACCCGTCGAACTTTTTTAATTTAAATTTTGTTACAAAAAATATCGCCTGGATGCAATACGTCTACAACCCCAACCACCTATTTCTTTAAAAAAAACAGCAAAATAAGCGATTTTTTCCGAGGGTGTATTTGTTCAATTATTTACCTAATCTTAAATGCAAGTACAACGCGCCTAAATCTAATACGTCCGGCTACCCTCAACCACCTATTTCTTCAGCAAAATAAGCGATTTGGTCCGAGGGTGTACTCGTCGAACTATTTAATTAATCTTGATTACAAATAATATGCGCCTAAATCCAATACGTCTAGCAACCCTCAACCACCTATTTCTTTCAGAAACAGCAAAATAAGCGATTTTTTCCGAGGGGTATTTGTTCAATTTTTTCCTAACTTAATGCAAGTACAACGCGCCTAAATCTAATACCCCGGCTACCCTAAACCCTATTTTTTTCAGAAAAATAAGCGATTTGGTCCGGGGGTGACTGTCGAACTTTTTAATTAAATCTTGTTTACAAAAAATTGCCCTAACCCAATCGTCTAGCAACCCTCAACCACCTATTTCTTTCAGAAACGCAAAATAAGCGATTTTTTCCGAGGGTTTTATTTGTTCAATTATTTACCTAATCTTAAATGCAAGTACAACGCGCCTAAATCTAATACGTCCGGCTACCCTCAACCCCTTTTTCTTCGCAAAATAACGATTTGGCCCGAGGGGGGGTACTGTCGAACTATTTAATTAATCTTGATTCAATAATAGGGCGCCTGGATGCAATCGCAGAAACCCCCTCAACCCCTATTTCTTCAGAAACAGCAAAATAAGCGATTTTGTCCGAGGTTGTATTTGTTCAATTATTTACCTAATCTTAAATGCAAGTACAACGCGCCTAAATCTAATACGCCCGGGCCCCCTAAACCCCACCATTTCTTAGCAAAATAAGCGATTTGGCCCCGGGGGTTTACTCGTCGAACTTTTTAAATTAATCTTGATTACAAATAATACGCCTGGATCAATCGTCTACACCCTCAACCACCTTTTCTTTCAAAACGCAAAAAAGCGTTTTTTCCGAGGGTGTTTTGTTAAAATTATTTCCTTTTTAAAATGCAAGTAAAACGCCCAAAATCTAATACGTCCGGCTACCCTCAACCACCTTTTCTTCGAAAAATAAGCGTTTTTGGCCCGAGGGTGAAACTCTCGAACTATTTAATTAAATTTTGATTACAAATATATGCCCTAATCCAATACGTCTAGCAACCCTAAACCCCTTTTTCTTTCGAAACAGCAAAATAGCGATTTTTTTTCCGAGGGTGATTTTTCAATTTTTACCTAATCTTAAATGAAAGTACAACCGCCTAATCTAATACTCCGGCTACCCTAAAACCACCTATTTTTTTCAGAAAAATAGCGTTTGGTCCGAGGGGTACTCGTCGAACATTTAATTAACTTGATTACAAAAAATATGCGCTAAACCCAATACTCTAGCAACCCTCAACCCCTATTTCTTTCAGTAACACAAAATAAGCATTTTTTCCGAGGTGTTTTTTTTTTAAATTATTTACCAATCTTAAATGCAAGTACACGCGCCTAAATCTAATACGTCCGGTCCCCTCAACCACCTTTTCTTCAGCAAAAAACGATTTGGTCCGGGGGTGTACTCGTCAAACTATTTAATTAACTTGTTTAAAAATAATATGCGCCAAAACCCAAATACGTCTAGAAACCCCAAACCACCTATTTTTTTTCAAAAACCAAATACGATTTTTTCCGGGGGTGTATTTGTTCAATTATTTACCTAAACTTAAATGCAAGTAAACGGCCAAAATTAATACGTCCGGCTACCCTCACCACCTTTTTCCCCTCAGCAAAAAAAACGTTTTGGGTCCGGGGGTGTACTCGTCGAACTTTTTAAATTAATCTTGATTAAAAATAATATGCGCCGGGATGCAATACTCTACAACCCTAAACCACCTATTTCTTTCAAAAACAGCAAAATAACATTTTTTCCGAGGGTTATTTTTTCAATTATTTACCTAATCAAAAATCAATACAACGCGCCTAATCAAATACGTCCGGCTTCCCCAACCACCTTTTCTTCAGCAAAAAAAGCGTTTTTGGCCCCGGGGTGTCTCGTCAACTTTTAATTAATCTTGATTAAAAATATTGCGCCTAATCCAATACGTCTAGCAACCCCCCAACCACCTATTTTTTTCAAAACAGCAAAAAACGTTTTTTTTCCGGGGTGTATTTGTTCAATTTTTTACCTTTTTTAAATGCAAGTACAACGCGCCTAAATCTAATACGTCCGGCTACCCTCAACCACCTATTTCTTCAGCAAAATAAGCGATTTGGTCCGGGGTGTACTCGTCAAACTATTTATTAAATCTTGATAAAAATAATATCGCCAAAATCCATACTTAGCACCCTCACCCCTATTTCTTTTCAGAAACGCAAAAAAGCATTTTTTTTCCCGGGGGTTTTTTTTTCAATTTTTTACCTAATTTTAAAATGCAATACAACCGCCAAAATCAAATCGTCCGGCTACCCTCACCACCTTTTTTCTTCACAAAAAAACGATTTGGTCCGAGGGTGTACTCGTCGAACTATTTAATTAATCTTGATTACAAATAATATGCGCCTGGATGCAATACGTCTAGCAACCCTCAACCACCTATTTCTTTCAGAAACAGCAAAATAAGCGATTTTTTCCGAGGGTGTATTTGTTCAATTATTTACCTAATCTTAAATGCAAGTACAACGCCCCAAAAATCAAATACGTCCGGCTACCCTCAACCACCTATTTCTTCAGTAAAATAAGCGATTTTGTCCGAGGGTGTACTCGTCGAACTATTTAATTAACCTTGATTACAAATAATATGCGCCTAAATGCAATACGTCTAGCAACCCTCAACCACCTATTTCTTTCAGAAACAGCAAAATAAGCGATTTTTTCCGAGGGTGTATTTGTTCTTTATTTCCCTAATCTTAATGCAATAAAACCGCCTAAATCTAATACGTCCGGCTCCCCTAAACCCCTATTTCTTCAGCAAATGCGTTTTGGTCCGAGGTGTACTCGTCGAACTTTTTAAATTTAATCTTGATTACAAAAAATATGCGCCAAAACCCAAATACTCTGCACCCCTCAACCACCTATTTCTTTCAGAAACAGCAAAATAAGCGTTTTTTTTCCGAGGGTGTTTTTGTTAAATTTTTACCTATCTTAAATCAATACAAACGCGCCTAAATCAAATACGCCCGGCTACCCTAAACCCACCTATTTTTTCAGCAAAAAAAGCGATTTGGTCCGGGGGTGTATCGTCGAACTTTTTAAATTAATTTTTGATTAAAAAATAATTCGCCGGGATGAAATACGTCTACAACCCTAAACCCACCTATTTCTTTCAGAAACAGCAAAATAAAGCGTTTTTTTCCGGGTGTATTTTTTTCAATTTTTTTACCAAATCTTAAATGCAATAAAACGCCCCCTAAATTTACCCGCTACCCTAAACCCCTATTTCTTCGCAAAAAAGCGATTTGGCCAGGGTTACTCGCAAACTTTTTAATTAATCTTGTTAAAAAAAATATGCCCTAAACCCAATACGTCTGCAACCCTAAACCACCTATTTTTTTCAAAAACGCAAAATAAGCGATTTTTTCCGAGGGTGTATTTGTTAAATTTATTTACCTAATCTTAAATGAAGTACAACGCGCCTAAATCAAATACGTCCGGCCCCCAAACCCCTATTTCTTCACAAAAAAAGCGATTTGGCCCGAGGGTGTACTCGCAAACTTTTTTATTAATTTTGATTAAAATATTTTCGCCTAAATCCAATACGTCTAGCAACCCTCAACCCCCCCTTTTCTTTCAGAAAGCAAAAAAAAGCGATTTTTTCCGAGGTGTATTTGTTAAATTATTTCCCTAATCTTAAATGCAAGTAAAAACGCCCAAATCTAATACGTCCGGCTCCCCTCAACCACCTTTTCTTCAGAAAAAATAGCGTTTTGGGTCCGAGGGTGTACTCGCGAACTATTTATTAATCTTGATTACAAATAATAGCCCAAAACCCAAATAGTCTAGCAACCCTAAACCCCCTTTATTTCTTTCAGAACAGCAAAATAAGCGATTTTTTCCGAGGGTGTATTTGTTCAATTATTTACCTAATCTTAAATGCAAGTACAACGCGCCTAAATCTAATACGTCCGCTACCCTCAACCACGTATTTCTTCAGCAAAATAAGCGATTTGGTCCGAGGGTGTACTCGTCGAACTTTTAAATTTAAATCTTGATTACAAAAATAGCGCCTAACCAAATACGCCCCTAGCCCCCTAAAACCACCTTTTCTTTCAAAAAACAGAAAAATAAGCGACTTTTTCCGGGGTGTTTTTGTTCAACCATTTACCTAATTTTAATGAAAAGTACAACGCGCCTAAATTTTACGTCCGGCTACCCTCAACCCCTATTTTTTCAGAAAAAGGTTTTGGGTCCGAGGGTGTACTCGCCCGAACTTTTTAAAATTAATCTTGATTACAAATAGTATGCGCCTAAATGCAATACGTCTAAAACCCCACAACCTATTTCTTTCAAAAACCAAAAAAAACATTTTTTCCGAGGGTGTATTTGTTCAATTATTTACCTAAACTTAAATGCAAGTACAACGCGCCTAAATTTAATACGTCGGGCTACCCTCAACCGCCTATTTCTTCAGCAAAATAAGCGATTTTGTCCGAGTTGGTAAGAAAGATTAAACCGCGGTTCGGTGACTGTAATCTCTTATTCCTTCCAAAAGGCAGGAAAACCTTCAGTGTTGGTGGTAAATGGTTAACGCGTGGTGAATCTTCAATACATACTGTAACAAAAATGGAAGCAAATTAGAATCCAATCGCTTTGATCTAGAATTTAAGTAAGTGACTTACCCCCAAATATGTAAGAACGGGGCCCCAATCCTGCGATGCTCCCGCGACGAAAAAAGTCTCTTCAATACTCACTGTAATAAAAAAAAAATAGGTTGGTCTAGAGCGAATGTTTAGATTGAAATTATAATTTACCCTTAAGAAGCAGTAAGAGGGCTCTAATCCAACGTTGAGTCGGATTATCCATCTCAGCCCGGCTGCTCATGTTTGTCCTCGACAGAAACACTACACAACACTTACACTATCACCTATAACAGAAGGGAAATGATCTATAAGATCCTGAAAATACTTCTATCTTTTCTAGTTTACTTACTTTTAGTACAATTTACATCAAATGGGTCTTCTGTCCGCCTTATCACACGACCTCGGTTTCCCGGGGCCCCATTTTCACCCCTTTCTTGTTTCCCTTTTCGTCAAGGGGGGCGCTGGGCGGGAAAGATATAAATAGCTTTTCCGGTTTCTATAAGAGAGAAGATCCTTTTCACTAATTGTCAGGGGTGTCAGTGACAGAGTTGTATATGGAGTTAAACACAAAGCACTAGAGAAAAGATTATTGCTATTGAAAATATGGTGGCAGCTGATCAAAGTGAGGATCATTCAAGATTGTTCTAAGGCAAGAATAAGGGAAACCACGCTAATAGGAAGTTGTGAGTTGTGAGGGAAGAAATCGCATGTGAAAAGCCAAATATTAACAGAAGAGAAAGTGGAAGCAAGAATAATCCAGGAAAGCGCACGTGAGAGTTAGTGAGCTAAGTGATGGAGAGGAAGATTCAGAACGCCAGGTAAAAATTGTTATAATCAATTCTGAGGCACGGACTGCTGATGTGTTAACAAATAATACAAATTACCCCTACAACTAACATTAAGGGGTACGTTAGAAACATTATAAAACCGGAGAATTATTGAACGGGTCGATAGTACAACAGATTGGGTTAATAGATTAGTTATAGCAGAAAAGAAGTCGAGAGAATTGAAGCTGTGTTTAAATCCAAAAGAGCTAAACGTGGCAATCAAGCGTGAACATGTTATGATTCCAACAGCCATTTGGAATTAAGTCGGACCTCGTGGTGTTTCAAAAATATCTATTTAACGCATTTGCTCATATGTAGGATGTTCGTGAAAAGGAGCATCACAGAATAATGAGAGAAGTAATGGAAGAAGCAGTAAGGAATAATTTAGAGATAGAAGGTCCAATACAAAATAAAAGCACTACAATTTATGGGAAATATGATCACCGATGAAGGATTTAAATCATATAACCACAAAGTAAAAGCAATTGTTGAGATGGAGGAATCTAGATGTAAGGAGGAAGTGCGTAAAATGCGCAATTTATATCAAACATGTCAATAACAAATGCCCCGCTAAAAGAGTTAGTAAAACAAGATATAACTTGGCATTGGCAAGACCTGCATAAAGAAGCATTCAATGAATTAAAGAAGCTTTTGAACACCTCTACTGAGATATTTCAACCCGAAAGAAGATATAATAATACAAACGGACGCGACAAGAGATAAATTAGGGTTCTGCCTACAGAATAAACAACCCGTAAGCCTATGCATCTAGATAACACAAACTAAAGTCCGTTATGCTCGAGCAGAAAAGGAGTTACTAAGCCCTTAATAGCAATTTCAAAGAAAGATACTACTCTAACAACAGCAAGACCACAAAAAATGTTATTGAATTGACATTGTTTAGGCGCCTGGAAAAGGCATGAATATAGCCGATACCTTATCCAGAGCTTTTCTGAAGGATCCTGTATCAGATGACCCTGAATTAGAAGCTATTGTACATAGTGTTGCAGAACATTTGGTTATTTCGCCACAAAAAGAGAGAATTGGCGAAAATGAAAACGGAAGAGGATGAAACTTTAAAAATAGTAAAACGCCTATATTTTATAAGGGAAAAATGATTTATCAATTGAGGGCAATTTAATTTCTGTGAATAATGGGCTAATAATTCCTTATAGAGTACGTTCCCAGTCCCAAGCTCGTTAAAAGATGTGTCTTAAGCAACATTAAAGTATCAAGTTAAGAACACGAGTCATATAGTATACTGGCCAGGAATCTCGCGAGATATCGAATAAAAAGTGAATGGATGTCAAGTATGTTAATAATTTCAAAAACAAAATAGAAAGAAATGTAGAAAAATGTAGATTATTTAGTAGCCGTTGGTTATTATTCGAGTTGGTTGGAAATACTGAGGTTGTAAAGAAAAATCACTTCAGAATTGATAATGAAGTACAAAGAAATTTTCGCTCTAAATAGAGTACCTACCAGAAGAAATGGTCTCTGATAATATGTAGCCTAATTGCTACGAATTTTTGAAATTCAAGGATATTAGCGTATAGGGTACTCCAACAATTAAGATACTGAGCGTATCACCAGCTTAAGCCATGCTAAATAGAACGCTAAGGAAGAATACCTCCAATCACTTATCCTTGCTTGGAAAAAGGAATACGGTCTTCCACCATCCCTGAAAACAAGAGAAATAAAATGATTAATTTATGTAACATTTATATAAAGATTTTCTTACCTTATTTGAATTGGATGTGCGCTGAAATCCAACAGCCTGCAGAAATTAACCACTTCAATACAAGCTGGAGGTGCGAGGATAGACACATATATAGAGAACTTCTCAATTTTCTTCTGACTACAGCAGAGACCAAACACAGCATTAAAATCAAAATATAATCTACCTTATCTAGTTTACTTACTTTTAGTTTAATATTACAAGCATCTTTCTGTTCTCCTTGTCACACGAATTTAGTTTCCTTGGTCATCTCCGCCACCTTCTTGGATTCCTCCATCAAGAAGGGACGTTGAGAAGTAGCAAATATCCAAAGGATTTCTGAATATTCTCCTGAACATTCCTGGTTCCACACGCAGTGATACGAAGATTTAGAAGGAGCGCCGTCCACCCAAGCTACTCTCCACTCCTAGAAGAATGAAAGGAACGAAACTGTAAAATGCTGCGGACGTTCTTGGATTTTTGACTCTGATTACCTTCATGGATATTTGATGAAAATCTGGTTCAACATACCCAGGATCGGCGCAAAATAAACACGAGCGTTTCAATACTCACTGTAAAGCAGGAAAATAATTAAAATAATGTCACATTAAAAATTACCCAGAGATTTACTTCTGAAATATAGGAACATGACTTCAATCCAACGATGCGCCGATATGGAAGAAGGAATATTGTCTGTCGTTCAGCAGCTTTCTCTGTTCCTGAAAAGAACAAGATTAAAGCCCGAAAATACACTTTTTATATCAAGATTCTCTTACCTTCTTTAAATCTGATAAAGGCAGAAGAACAACAATTTGCAGCAATTAACGCCTGGTGACTCTTCAATACATACTGGAAAAAACAGGAGAGTGGCGAAAATTAGTCTCTTCAATACTCACTGTTATAGAAATAGAAATAAATCAATATAAAACAATTTTTTTTTCATATTTATGAAAAAAAATTAAGAAGAAATTCAAATTGCAAAAGAAAATTACGTGGAAAAGTTGTCAGGAAAACACACTATACAAGAGAGAACAAACAACAACGGACACCGATTGTGCAACATTGCAGCAAAAATAAATATAGTTTAGTAAGTATTACTAAATTTCAACACCCAGAACACCATAAGTTCACTTGGATACCACTAGACCAAAAATATTGCGCACAAATTGATCACGTGACAATCAACAAAAGAAAACAGTCGTCCATAAAGAAGAGCGTGTGCAGACTCTGATCATTTTGTGGTAATAGCAACTGAAAAACCAAAAAAAAAACGTGTCAAGAATTAATTAGAAGAAGCAAAGAACCAAAGTAAATAACCATCAACGATGAACTACGCCCAGAATATTGCATCCAACAGGGCGGTTGCCTTCGCACTATATTATATATCATGTGTACAAGTGATATCATTTAACTAAATATTGAACGCATTATATATGCATTCGCAGATGATACCTATATTATGTTCTGGGGCAAAAGCAGGGCTGATTTACAGACAAAAATCGAATGGTATATTTGAAGAATGGTGCTACAATAACCTACTAATGCATGATATTTACAAACAGGGCACAAGCACTCGTTTAGCATTCATACTGTTAGAAATTTAGAATTATGGTAACTACTCATTTTTTAAATACTTAAAGAACATTTTTTTCGAAAATATTCAATTCCCTATATCTCTAAAACTAAAGCCCTGAAGGCAAATTTTCATTAAAACTTTCTTGTTCAAAATGACTTGAAAAATCGCCGGTGACATTTTCATAGATAAAATCTGGACCAGCCTGTATATGTTTAAATGGAACATTCGAAAATTAAACAATGAACAAATTAGAAAAGACTACATACAGCAGGTAGAAAGACTGTTAATGGACAAATGGAAGGATATAAAAAATGTGCTACAAGCGGTAGCAGAGAAAAAACTAGGCGAAGACAAATATGCATTTAGGAAAGAATGGTGTAACGAGGAATGTTGATAAATAGTAAGAGAAAAAAGAAAAACGCGAAGTTAAAATGGTTAAAAATAAAAATAACAGAAGGCAAAGAAAATTTAAAAAAAATGAAAAAATAGGGAAATTGACTAATGCTGCACTGCAATGCCACAAACGAAAACAACAACAACAACAAAGAATAAGGAAAGGAAGCAATAAAACCATTAGGAAGAGTGAGAGGCAGGCAATTGATAGACACATACAACAAATTGGAACAAAAAGAATAAACGGAAATACAAAAAGTTTCTGTAAGAAAATACACGAACAAAACAAAATATGTATGTAAGGGTAAAAAGAATCGGGAAGGTAAAGTGACAGAAGAAGAAAATCAATATAAACAAATATAGACAGACCACTTTAAGGAATTATTGAATAAGACATACATAGATGAGGACGGAGCACCCACAGAAGGAGAAAATTAAACTATAATGGAGGAATCAACATTGGAAGAAGTTATCTACAAAAGCGGTAATAGGAAAGCTCCAGGCCAAGGTAACTTAAAAATGGAGTTAATAATATACGAAGGAGACAAGTTTCATGAACGAATATACCAACTCATCAGAAATATCTGAAAGGAAGAAAGAATGCCTAGTAAATGAGAAATAGAACAAATTGCGAAGTACACAAAAAAGGCCACCAAAAGGATTGTAATTATTACAGAGATATATCTTTATTAAATGTACCATACAAAATACCTTCTGGAACAAAAAAGACTAGTAGGCAATAATAGAATAATATTAATGTGGATTTACTCAAGGACGATTAGCAATAAATGCTATACACACAATAAAACAGATTATGGTAAAAGCACATAAACGCCGAATAGATATAGAAATATTGTTTATAGTCTTTCAAAAGGCTTTTGATACAGTACATGGGAGAAAACTTTGACAAGGCATAAATCCAAGGTTAATGAGATTAATAAAAATGACAATAGATAAATCCACAGCTAATATACTAAGAAAAAAAAAAGAGAAACCGAGGAATTTACAATGAATAAAGAAGTAGGACAAAGTGATTCGCTATCAGCGACCCTATTTAACCTAGCATTGGAATACGTATTGAGAAATATAAATAAAGGAAATCTAAGGGCAACTGGAGGTTAAATAATCACATACGTTGATGACATCATTATCGTTACTAGAAGAAGACAAATAACTCTAATCCAGCGACGCGTCGATATGGAAGAAGGAATATTGTCTGTCGCCCAGCGGATCTCTCCGTTCCTGAAAAGAAAAAAGTTAAAGTCTGAAAATTACAATTTTTATATTAAGATTCTCTTACCTTCTTTAAATTTGATAAAGCGAGAAATGCAACAATCTGTAGCAATCAACGCCTGATGACTCTTCAATACATACTGGAAAGAATAGGAAAACAGATTAGAATCAGGTCGTCTTCGTCTAGAGTTTAAATAACTAACTTACCCCCAAATATACAGGAACAAGGCTCTAATCCAGCGAAGCTCCCGCGACGAAAAAGTCTCTTCAATACTCACTGTAATAGTAACAGAAACAAGTTAATATAGAACAAATTTTTAGATCCAAGTTATGATTTACCCCTAAGAAACAGGAACAAAGCCTTAATCCAGCGCTGAGTCGCCCTGGCAATCTCAACCCGGCTGCTCACAGGATTCCTCACACTAATCACAAATGACACACTGAAACGAAAGAGACAAACATTGTAAAATAAGAACATTTTCAATAAATGCTATTTTCTATGGAAATAGGAACATCAACAAGCTTTCATGTGAAAAACAAGGGGGAAAAGCGAGGACAATAAACATGTTACTTAAGAGGAGCATACCGCAAAACGGATATAAAGTGATCTTATAACAGTTTTCAGAAAGATAAGGGTCATAGTAATTGATCTAAGTGCTGGACTGTTTCTAATTCTAAATTAACACACAGATTTGGAAATTATTCAGAACAATTACGTGGGACTAGCGGATGCGATAGTGCAACATGTTCACGCACAGCTATGCGCGATAGAAGGCGCAAGAAATGTTTGTGTTTTAGAAAGGTTTGAAAGTGTTTTAGACAAAGATTCTGATTTTGGCACATTAAGACAAATTTGTGAAGGTGCGTAGTAGTTTATTGCATGAAAATGAAAAATAAAGTTATACAGGCCGTGTTATTTAGATGTTAGAACGTGTGTATTACATATTGCTTTGTTATAAATGTATATATTGAATCAGCAGTAATATATAATAATATAATCTCCTACTTTTGCATATTTTGATTAAATCAAGCTATTTTTGTGATTGTCATGGTATTTTTTTTGTTGGTATGGACTTTTATAAAATTGTAGTAGTGCAGAAAGTTTGAGCGCATTTTAAAATCAACTTGCACCCTTTAAACGCAATTTATATTCTAGCGTATACAAGGTGGACATTTAAAATTGAAAGAGTAAAATACGTTTATTTTTCAAAATAAAGGAAAATGTTATTAAGAAAAGTTGTTTAGAATTAACAACAAATATGAAATCACTGCCCCCTATCACAAAAATAAAAAAAAAATCCTATTGAACTGTAACTCAGAAATATATTAAATTACGTTACTTTGAAATATTCCTTATTTTAAAGTATAATTTCTAGAATAGTTTCCATTCGTGTCCTAATTCACCGAGCAGATAAACAAAATGCACGAAAAATACATATAGGAGAGAGTCGCCTAAATCATAACATTTTGGACAAAACTAAAAAAATTGCCTACATTTTTGTGATTAGATCATTATTATTAATAAAAACATTTACTTTGATCATTCTTTCTTCTTATATCTTTTTTTTAATATTTTTAGTGATGTGATTTGAGTAAAATAAAACTTTTTTTAGAAATAGTACAAATGGTACGATTTAGGAAAACGGTCGCCGGAATCGTACCACTAGGTTTCCTAAATCGTACTATGTGGAATTACTATAACCATAATTTTAGAGTTATTTTAGAACAAAAATAACGCAATAGATTATGTTAGAAATGAGTATATTTATACAAACGTAGTATTTTTATTCTCTTGCAAGAGAGTTTATTTACACTAAAACATGATATTTCTCTCGACCGCAATCTTAATTAGATGCATATAAATGGTGAACTGGCAGTTAAACGGATGGAAGTTAGGGGTTTTCATTTTATTTGACCACTAATTCTTTCCGTTACTATTGCAGATACAAAAAAAAGTTTCAAACAAAAGTTGTAGCGTTTTACCTTTAATGGAACACCGTGTATATTTTTATATTTTTGAATACCTCTTCATTGCCTGATTCCAAATATACAATATTAGATATACGCATAAGACTTGCTTTCTAACTCAAAAAAAATCCTAATGGTATTCAGTAAAATGGGGTTACAAAGAGGAAAAACTTTTTTAATATGCGTTTTACAAAAAAAGTTATTCTTTATAAAAAAATTCTGCTTTCCTTAAAACGTCCAAAAACATAGAAAACCGGAAATCAACTAAACTTTCAGGGGTAGTTTCACCCTCTTAAAACGAGATTGGGCCGATAAGGAAATTACTTTCCTTATCCTTGGGTGTGGACTACTCACAAAGTTTCAAATTCTTTTGAATTTTCGGGTTCGTGATGTTCCCTTATAAGTGTATCAAATCGACCAATTAGTATTGAGCTTGAGATCGCGTGATCAATCGCCCCAAGATGGACGCTTTTGCTAATTATTTTTTTCTAATATTAATGACAATATTTGAAAATTTAACGGAAATTGATAAATTCAAGACGACTTTTCGGAAGGAAAATCGATTTTTCATCTAACATTATTCGAGAATCTATTAAAAAGAGGTAAAAATTTCTTCATATAGCTCCAATGTGTAGGGTTTTCTACGATCTCCAAATATGACTGGCTAGAAATTACGCGAAAATGATCTTTACGATCGATATGCTTACATTTTACGTTGATTCCGAAATGGCTTAGAGAAAACATGAATAAAAACAAGAGCAATTCAAAAAAGTGTAAAATGGAACGCTAAAATCATCTAAATTTGTTTAGATAAATGCAAAGCGTCATGTTTCTGTAGCAGATCATGTTGGAACAGGCATTGAAATTTCCACCTACCTTTTCTCGTCTACTTACATCCTGCAGTATATTCGAGTATTTCTTATGCCCAAACACAACATAAAACTATTCAAAATTGAAAATGCAATACGTAAAATGCAAGATGCGTCTTATTGTTTTAGAAGATGTGGTGTCACTCGAACAAAACACTATCGGAAATGCATTGCACTATGGGTACCAATCAAATTCGAAAGGAAGGGGGAAGGATGGTTATAAATAATCCATTTTTGCTAAAAATTTTGGTATTGTCAATTAAATTTATACTTATAGTACTTCTTTTCATCGAAAATATTACGATTTTACCGAACTTTAAGGGAAAATCTATTAAAAACGTGAAAAATTGCTTCAATGCGCAAGCTTTTCTAGCAATATACAGCCTTAGACAAAATTATTAGACACCCTCGCATTTGGTTTATCTCAACTTTCACCAGTAAATAAATGAAACGGATGGTATAAATGTAATATTTTATTTAAGAAAAAATAAAATTCAATATCGAGTTGATCCTCCTTGGGAGTTTATTACAGCAGTTATCCTTTTCGGTAAACTGGCAACAAGTTTCTCGCAAGTAGAAGCTGATATTTTATTCCATTCCTCTATTACCGCTCTTTCTAACTTTTGTTTGGATGTACATTTTCGAGTACGTATCTTCTGCTTTAAAATGGACCACAAATGTTCTTACACCCTCACATTACTGTCGTAATTAACAGCGCGAAACACAATAAGCTCTATTAATTTCCAAATATGGGATATAACTCGGTAATTCCCCGAGGAATATTTAGATATATAATTCTCCGAATGATTAAATAACTGCATAGATGGCATCAGTTTTCTAATATAACGAAATGTAAGGGGTGTCTAATAATTTTGTCCAAGGTATGTATATCCTCCCTTCAGTAATCAAAGGAGAACTAATATGGCTTACTAGAAATTATTCGAAAATTAATAAAATATGTAAATTTAGAAAAATGTCTATCTAAATCTGATTAAAGACAAGTTTGATTAGGTAAAATAACAGTATCACGCAACTAAATCCGTTAAATTTAAATTATAACTCACTGCTGAGTAAAATACGCCAAAATAAGTGTAAATGGACTAAAAAAAAGATACATAAAGACTAAAAAAGTTCGAGATGTAAACGAAAAACCCAAGCGTCTTCAAATCAACAGCCAAGCGTCACAAAATGGAGGATTTCAAAGAAAAAATTAACGCTAAATACCGAGACATCGCATTAAATGAAATTCCGGAAATAAATGCCAAAATAAAAACGATTAATTAGGAGCAATAAGGGTTCTAAGTAATTAAATTGAATAAAAATGATAATTTCATCTTGTAATAAATAACACTAATTAATAAGACGCTATGTACGTAATCCAAGTTGGTTAAGTAGGCGAACAAGAAAGTATAGGATAAATCTAAGTAAATTTCAAGCTTCTGTATGCAAAAAGTCACGACAAGAATCAAATTTAACTGGATAATACTAAAATTTCCACTCACCTTACGTTTAACTTCACCAAACAAATAGAAAATTAGACGCCATAAAGCACTCAAGAAAATTCGAGACCAAACTTGCATAAATCCAAAGCTTACTAAGTATATCACATGGGCCAATTAGAATTGACCTTGCGATCGCGAGGTCATTCACCCCCAAGATGGACGCTGTTGTAATTATTTTTCTCTAATATTAATGACAATATTTGAAAATTTAAGGAAAATAGATAAATTCAAGACGACTTTTCGGAAGGAAAATCGATTTTTCATTTAATATTATGCGAGAATCTATTGAAAAGAGACAAAAATTACTCCAACGTGTAAAGTTTTCTAGGAATCGGCATCTCCTCCAGGAGAAATCAAAATGGTCGATTAGAAATTAGGCGAAAATGATCTTTACGGTCGGCATGCTGATTTTACGATGATTCCCAAATAGGTTAGGCAAAATGTGAATAAAAGCAAGGGCAATTCAAAAATGTAATTTTCAACGATAAAATCATCTAAATTTGTTTAAATAAATGCGAAGCGTCGTGTTTCTGTATCAAATCATGTTGGAACAGGCATTGAAATTTCCACCTACCTTTTACTGTCTACTTACAGTAGATCCTGCAACATATTTGAGTATTTCTTATGCCCAAACACAACACAAAACTATTCAAAATTGAAAATGCAATACGTAAAATGCAAGATGCGTCTTATTGTTTTAGAAGATGTGGTGTCGCTCGAACAAAACACTATCGGAAATGCATTGCACTATGGGTACCAACCAAATTCGAAAGGAAGGGGGAAGGATGGTTATAAATAATCTATTTATGCTAAAAATGTTGGTATTGTCAATTAAATTTATGCTTATACTACTTCTTTTCATAAAAAATATTACGATTTTACCGAACTTTCTAACTTAAATAAAAGCAAGAGCAATTAAAAAAAGGAATTTTCAACGCTAAAATCATCTAAATTTGTTTAAATAAATGGAAAGCGTGACGTTTCTATATCAGATTATGCTGGAACAGGCATTAAAATTTCCAACTATATTTGAGCCTTTCTTATGCCCAAACATAACAAAGAAACCATTCAAAACTTAAAATGCAGAATACGTCTTATTACTTTAAACATCACTGGGAAGATTTTACTGAACACAATACTAATGAAAACGTACTATGGATACTAACTAAATTCGAAAAGAGGAAAGATAGTTATAAACAATCTATTTATGGTGAAATTTATGTTGTTAAGTAACGCTCATACAACTTCTCTTGATAGAGAGAATTATCATTTTAACGAACTTGAACAAATCTATTGATAGCGTGGGAAAAATTGCTTCAATACGTAAGTTATTCCAAGAATCCACACATCTTCTTCAATGATCAAAAGGAAGCTAATTGTCTTATTAGAAGTATTAGAAAAATCTTAATTTAAATTTAATTTTTAAGAACCGTTTAGAAAACTAAATCTGATATAGAAAAAGTCGGCAAAAAAATTAATATGGTTATATAAAAGGCATGCATCATACGTATTTTATCCTACCTTGAATCCTGATTATTGCATTCACTAAATCCACTGAATTTAAGAAATTAAATCGCAGCAAAATACGTTAAATTAGTAAAACATCTGAGGAGTATATGTTGCTCTAACACAAACTGTTCAAAAATGAGTAAACCACTCACAAAATCAATTCCCTTACAGTTTGGAAAATTTGATTCTTGAAGGCGCGGGGGGGGGGGGGAGGGGGAAGTGGTTGGTGTTTTTTTATCAATATTATTTTAATTATTTAATTTTTTTTAACATTAAAAAGTGCTTAAAAACCGTAAAATACGTTGTTTTTGTAATGTATCTAGGTTTTTTTTGAATTAAATTTTACTTTATTTTTTAGTATCGGGAAAGGTTTTTCGATATTTGAATTTTTCAATCTTTTTATTGAAAATTATTTAAATTTTAAACGATTTTTTAAACAATTGAAATATTTTAGCGCAGACAAGTTTAAATAAGGGTGGTTATTAAAAAAACTAATCCTTGAATAGGATTTTTTTGTTTTTAAAAATGGTGGAACCCAAACCCCTTTCTCAAAAAATTTTTTCTTAGATTTAAACATAAACTAAAATTACATGATCCACAATTTTATTATTTTTATTTGGGGCCATGGCACAATGCCTTTTAACCTGCACCTTAAAAGATCTATTTAAAAATGCCTTGGGTTTATTAGAATAGTTGCTTCCTTCTTTCATGGTACAAAAGAAATGGCCTTTTGTGGTGTTTGGTGTCTAATGGGCAACCTTTTAAAAGGACGTTTCTGCCGGGCCCCAGTTCTTCACTTATTGTTAGAACGACAAATTTAATCTTCACTTTCTATTTAATAAATTTGTTTTAGGGGTAATTTGCCTCCAGAATCTAAGATCCCCTTTGCTAACATCCGGGATTTTTTTTGTCTTTTTCCTGGGGACATTTTTCCCGTGTTTCCCTTCTTTTTTGCTTTTTTTATTGGGGCCACAAAAAGGGTTTTGGGCCAATGAAAACAAATTTTGCTTTTTGGCAGCTCATCTCTTTTTCATTTTTTTTGATTTCCCTGGTACTTTTGGGGCCCATCGCAAAGTAAAGTGGTTTTACGTCCCCAGTTGCCTTAAATCGGTTAAAAACATTCGTGTATCGGCGTTTCGTATGTGTGCGTTATAGCCTTTTGAACTCCCGGGTGTCGCTGAAAATATTTGTATTGCGCCCCCTATCCCTTTCTCGAGGTTTTTTTATGGCCGCAGGGAAATCTCTCTCAGGGATTGTGTCCTTTTACAAATAACTACAAGAAATCTTTTTGGGATCTTCAGGTTTAATCCCCAGGGCTTTCAATCCTTTCGTTTTTCCCAAGATGACGGAATGCAAGTCTCTAATTTTGTTTTAAGCTGAAGTATTTTAGCCAAAATTTAAATAAAGGGAGTTGGTTTTAAATGGCTAACCCTTGAACACTTTTTTTTTCTTTTTAAAAAGCAGCATAAAACCCCAGTTTAAAACAATTTTTTTTTTAAATTCAACAATCATCCACATTGTAGATAAAGCTAATTAACAGATTAAAATTGTAAGATATTTTTCACTCTAATCGCAAACAAAGTTTCGTATTTTTTAAAATTTAATATACAGGTTTTCGTTCGTCTACTGCCTGCCTGGGTAAAAAAGAAAATTTCTCTCTCCGAGCAGTTTAAAGAAAAACCTTCAATTTAAAATTTTTTGGGGGTTCTATATAAATAAATTTATTCAAGTATACCCGGGGTTCAGTTTCTCCGGATGTCCGGTTTTGGGTTTTTTAAACGCCGAAATTTTTGGCATTTTTTGGGGTGCTCTCTTTAATTTGTCTAACTTTCTTCCCCTTGTCCCCCGGTTAAAACCCCACCTTCCATAATTTTAAAAATTTTTCTAAATACCGTTTTTTTTTAAAAAACCCGATATTAGAAAGGGCTTGCATCGAACAGATTCAAATTTTATTCCTTGGTATTTCCTAGAGTTTTTCGGGAATTATCGAAAAAATGTTTTATATCAAATTGTTTTTACAAGGTGCATAAAAATTTGTTGCCATTTTTTGATTCACGTTATTTTTGGGTTTTTTAATGCTATCCTGTTATTGTAATTTAATGAATATGGGGCTCTATTAAGAAACTGAAGGGACCCGACTGGTGCTCCGAATTCCTTTGTTTGGGCACATTTTTTCATTTAGAAGACCGATATAAAAGGGGTGGTTTCTTTTTACTTTTTTTTCTGTCTATTTGGGTTGAAACATTTTTTTTTTATTTTTCCTTTTAAACTCCAAATCCTAAAAATGTTGGATAAAAGCCATACGCCGAAAAAATTAAAACACTCAAAAAAAGTAAACTTTGTTCAACTTTTTCTGCATCTGACTTTCAAAACCAAATCTACTAAAAAATTCTTCAGTCTGATCCCTTTCCAAAGTTCTTTTTCCTTTTCCCCAAACTTTTGCAAAAAAAGCATTTTACCCGGGGAAAAATAATAAAAAGAAAAAGATTGCTGCAATTTTTTTCTTTACGAGATTTAAAAAAATGAAATGCTACACAAAACGGATTGTTGCTCCCATAAACATTTTTTTCAAAAATTAAAAATTTCCCAAAAAACAATTTTGGGCTCTTTATTGAGAATGAAAAAATTTTAAAAATAATTTTCATCTCAAAAGGAAGCTTTCCAACTCGGCTTCAATATTTCTTCAGAAAAGGAAAAAATTTTTACCCCCACAACTCAATTACGGGAAAAATTTTTTTCAAGATGTCCCCGAGGTACAATTATTTAAAAACACAAAGTTTTTTAAAATACACATTAAACAAATTTTTGTTATAAAATTTAGGAACGTCAGCCAGTGCAATGGAATAAAATATGTAAGTACAAGCGCAAGAAAATATTTTTTTTGAAAGTGGGACACCACTCAACCCTCCAACCCCGTGTGTCTACCGGGCGATAGTAGCAAAAATAGCCGGCCACACAAGATAACATACCATCATTTTCAAAATTACCCAGGGCGCTATTATTTATTTAAAACACCAAACCCCCGTATCTGTTACCCTGTTACTTTCCCCTCAGAATGGAAAGATGGAAACAAAAAAATTTTGGAAGTATATGCTCCGTTTTGTGTAACGAATGGAGGCAAATAAATAGTGGTACTATGTTTTCTCTCTCTGCGGTTAAATCCTCATCAAGCGTTTCCCGGGCCCAAAGGGGTCACCGAAACCTATAACAATAACAATAAAATGCGCTCATTCCCCAATAATCTAGCGTAAATCCTCCGAGATATTTATGTAAATTTTATTAAAGTAGTTTCTTCAAGAAAATTAAAACTTCTTTACATTAAAAACTAAAATCTTAAAGTTTCAATAACTAAATAGTATAATGAATTTATACAAATAAACTCAAAATTTTAAAGGGAAAAACAAAAAAGTTGAAAGTTAAATGTTTTTTAACAACACTCCCTCGCTTTAGAGTTAAATTTAAATTTTCAAAATCAACTTTATTATAAACAAAAATTTTCTTTTCCTTCCTTATTTTTAAAAATTTTTAACAAAAACCAAACTGCAATCATATTTACCATCAAAAAAGTCTTATGAAACAAAAAAAAATATTGGTTTTGTGGTTCCAGCACTTTTAAACAAATACCATATCGTTTGCCTTAGTAAAAAAGAGGGTAATTCCATGTTTTATCAAAAAAAAATAATTAAAAAAAAAGGCTTTAAGAATTATTTTTTTTCCTAAAAATCATTCAATTTATTCTATAAATAAGCCTCTAAAAGAGAAATAAGAATTTTAAAATCGTGAGCAAATGAAATAGAACAGTTTTTTTTTTTTTGGTCTCCTATAAATTCCCTTTTAATGGTGTTAGGCGTTTTTTCTTCTCAAACTAAGGCGACGACATTTCATAAAAAAGATCATAAAAACCCTCTCTTTTTTATAATTTCGATATCTAATCGCAGCAAAAAATCTACCGAACGTGCAAACATCGCAGAGCTTTAGCAACACACAAAAAAAAACTGCAGATTGGTGTATACAAAAACACTTTTTTCCTTTTTACCAATAACGTAGGCCTTATTTATATGAATATTTACTTTGTGACATTCAAGGGAGGGGCACCACAATCGATTTTTTAGGGCGAGCGGTAGGTTAGTTTTATGGACATAAATACGTTAAGTTAGATGTAAAGACCAAGAAATATGTACTTTTTATCCAAGCTATTCACCCTAATTCAAGATAATTACTATTTCAATTATTCGCAATGCCAATAAATTTTTAAATCAAAAGAAATATTTTCTTAAGGGGTTTTTTCCCTTCCCGGGTTAAAGAATACTTGTAATGAAATATTGTATTGTCTTAGAGCCAAATTCATATCCCAAATTGGTTAAGCATGTTACACCTAATTTGCAAAATTTCCCTTTAAATTCATTAGAATATTTCAAATATTTCATTTCGCGCCAATTCCTCTATTGCAATTACGTGCGTTTTTATTTCCACCAAAAAGGTGTGGTTGATAAGGTGGGAAAAAACAAATCGTATTTTACCATGTCGGTTGTTTTTATGGTAATCCACCACATTCGTTTCTTTATTCAACTATAAATCCACCGGTGGAACAAATTTCAACCATAAGCAATAGCTGGTTGTTGTGCGGTGGAGCGCTATATTCGGTAGTGAGGTTATGTTTATTTTTTGCTTATTTTAACTATAAACATGTTAGCAGCAGCTTTTATTAGTAAAAAAAAAATAGTAAATTCGTCCATTGAATCTGAAGAACAAAGCTGATGAATTACTTTATATGAAAATAGTAGAAAAACATAAAATAAAAAACTTCGTTTCTGAATTTAAATTTAAATATGCAGACTAAGCGATTTCAGGGCATATTTCGATTCTCCAAAGCAAGCATTGAGGTAATTTTGGAAAAATAAAGTACACGTAAACTTTGTTGTTTAAATTGTATAATCTTTGAAATTTCTTTAGCGCTTTTATTCATTTCTTTGTAAATTTTGTCAATATTTATGGTTATTATTTGGGCCCTGAGATATTAAGTCATTTTGTAACCTTTTGTCAATGATATTTTGAATAGTGCTCTTTCACTCAATATACAGTTTGTTCAAATATTTGCTAACTTATTTTGCTACATGTTTTGAATTTCTTTTGTACACTCCTTTCTTCCTTTCCGTCGAAAACTCTGAATGGTTTCCGACGGATTTATTGACCACCGGCGAGGCGACTAGATTACACAAAACATTCCGTGGCGTCCTGAACATCGGAATTCTCACCCAAAGTTCAAATACCGGGCGTCGTCTCGGCGAAAAAAATACAAAAAAAACCTTCCACGACTTCAGCAATAAAAATAAATTTTAAACACCGTTGTATTATTACACCCCTTTGAATCCTCGTCCTTCTAACAACCCACGTTTAAATAGCAAAACTGAGCACTATACCATTTTAATTAATTTTTCTTTTTTTTTTAACCGTAACAATGTATGGCATCTGTATTCGAGTTCCATCGTACTATCAAAGGATGGCACGACTATAACTACTGGCACTAGGGGACGCCAGGAAACATTTCAGTTGCTGTTTTTTGAAGTTTAAAGTGGCATAAACTGAGAGATGTTAGAGCAATATGGCCAAGAACAAGAAGCTTTAATGCTCTTCTCTTCTCATATTGTTTTTTAATGCTTTTCATTTTTCTCTTCTCATATTGTTTTTTGTCCGTAGTGATTGCCATCAATACCAGGAGCGCTCTTTTACTTATTAACATTATGTCGGTTTTTTGGGCATGCACTTTTTTGCATGTGTACTTCTACATTAAGTTTCACCTTTTGTTTGGACATTATTCTGTAGATAACCTCAAACCCTAAAAGCCTTTTTAAAATCAAAATCAATGTGAATAATTTACTGCATTATGAAACGGATTGCCCGTACTGCTTTAAACAAGGTAAAGTACAATTAATAATGTGGATGTAAACAATATCCCATTTCAAGAATTCTAAGAAAAAAAATGCTTTAAAATTGTCTCCCAAGATTTTCTTGAATCAAGTTAAGAATGTAAACAAAACGCATTTTATTCGTTACAATATATACTCTTTTAAGGGGAGAAAGAAACGCTAAGGAAATATTTCTTTGATTGAAAACAGGGTTTTTGCGGGAAAATTTAAAAATGTCCTAAAAATTATACAGGGACAAAAAATACATTTGATTTGGAGTATCATAAAGTGAAATAGCCTTCTTATATGTATTAAATGGAACACTTTGTTTCAATTTTCGATTTAATTCTAATTTTTTAACCATTTATGAAATGATTAAAGTTTCCTAACTATATCTTATATTGGTCTTAGTAAATTTTAAATTTTCAAATTTCGAATATACATTTTTTTTTTTTTTTTTTTTTTTTGCCATTTTATTTTTACGAAAGTTTGGCTTTTGACGGAACTGACGTTATTATTACCCATTAACGAACTGCAAACATAGTTGGAAACAATAGTAAGAATTAGTAATAATTAACACCAACAATATTAATTTCCAACAATTAATAACAATAATTCTAACACCGCAATGCAATTTGTCCCTAAATTATAACAATTTTTCCCATGTAGCCAAGATATTCGTCACAAAATTATAAAATAAAAATAAGTTTCCAATACAAAAACCTTGTACAGGAACAAGCATACATATTTTTGTAATGCCAGATAATTAACTAGTACCTATAATTTTCTTTTACGTAGCCATTTAAATAGTTATATATTTTAAATTGCCCCCAGTAACAAATGAACCATCACGGCATCGTTTATGCACAAGTGCACGCGATATTTTCTATTCCTAGTGCACTTGTGTATAGGGGAAAATTTGCAGCTGCCCTGATTGGTCCTTTCTTCTCGATAAACTTCGTAAAACGAAGAAAACGTAAACTCTTTAAATTTGAAATACTTGTAACGTTAGGAGGAACATAATATTGTTGAAGAATAAAATAATATGCCTTTTTATGGCGTAGAAACTAAATAATAAACGCGAAAATGGAATTTGTTTTAAAATTTTAAAACAGTGTATTCATTTCTGAAAAAAAAAAAAAAGCTTTACGTGATGAGTAATTCCTTCCTTAATTATTTTATTCTAACATTTAGATATTAAATATACTTCCGGATACATATGAAACCACTTGTAATTGGGGTATGATAAAGATAATGAAGGCTTTTTTCTATAGAATTAAGGGTAAAACATTACGAAAAAGAGGTAGCTGTCATGGGAAAGTGATTTTGAAAAGAAAACCAACACTTTCACAGAAAATTCAAAGAAAATTATTTTCAAGGTATGATAAGTGTGGATTTTTACAATTTGTGAGTTAATGAATGGTATAAAAATAGACTCTTCGATGATAACTGTTCTTCATATCTTTGGAAAATAGTTTAGTTTACCAATAAAAAAGAGAAGAATTGATGTATAACCAACAACTATATATAACTCGCAGGAGGTTCCCTTTAGGAGGAAGGAATGGAACTTCCGGTAGACCTCCAAAAAGCCGCAAAGATTATTCATTCCATAAAAAAAGATGTCATGCTTTGGATTTACCTGTTCCAAAAAGAAAATCTCATTCATTAACGTATCTTGCAGAAAATACGAAACATACAAAAAATATGGCTAAAAATACTTGTATAATTTTTAATTATGCAATGTCAAATTAAATGTTACAACTTAACGGCTAAGAACATTAAGTTTAATTAATTTAATTCCTTTTTTTGATAAAAATCGACTTTTTCTTCTAATAAAATTAAAACGTAATAAAAAAGGTCGAAACGTTTAAAATGTTGACTTTTTCATTATGTTTTAATTTTATTTAAAGAAAATGCCGAAGCCAAGGAAAAATAATTAAATTAATTTAACTTATATACGCTGGCGTGCGAGTGTAGGTGCTGCATTTTTAAATTAATAGGTAATTTATTTTAAAAGCTGTTTTTAAAAATAATATTGTGTTAAGAAAATGAACCACAACTTTCCGACTTTTACAGTATGTTATGAATTGGTACTAATTGTTCTTTTTGCAACTATCTACTCCTTTATACATTCACATTAGTACACGAAAGATATAGCAAGAAATATATTCAGGTCTATTCAAAACACATTAGGGACCGAACAAAAAGTACTGCAAATTACTATAGATATACTCAAGATACTGTACAGGATAAATATGAGTATGAATTCAGTAACATATTAATGTATAAAAACTACACAGACCATAAATAATACATAATAATAGTTGGGTAGAATAAGAATAACAACAATAACAATATTAATGCTCTAACAATTAATAATAATGATTCTAAGGCACTGCATTACAATTGTTATTAAATTATCACAATTTTTCCCATATAGCCAAGATATTAATCACAAAATTACAAAATAGAGATAAGTTTCCAGTACAAAAACCTGGGTACAGGACAAACATAAATATTTTTGTAATTATATGCTAGATAATTAACTATATATAATTTCTTTTTTAACATACACATTTAAATATATGATATATTTGAATTGCCGCCAGTAGCAAATGCACCAATCACGCCAGCCTCATACACAAGTGCACTAGGGATAGGAATGTCGCGTTCATAAACGCGGGAAACGATCAGTATCGTTAGTTTATGAACGATCAAGGTAACACCAGAGTTTCCGGGCTATTATTTAGGAACGCACTCCAGGATGAATACAATAATAACATTCAGCCGTTTTCAATCAACCAATTTTTTAAAACATAGTATGCGCCAACGATCATTGATTTAGGGATAAGCCTGGCGCCAGAAAACGGTCCCCCATTATAGTCCATTCACTGTAAGTTCCGTCTTTTTAAAGGGCACTTCCCCTCCACAGTGATGCCAAATCCGCCAAACTGACGTTAGCCAATATAGGTTAGAAATCACAAGATTTTTAAATCACCGAATAAAACCAATAAAAATATGGGAGTAATTAGTCATTCTGTTAAATTTAGGCAAATTTCTGGATATTTCTATAGTTATTCCTGTTATCAATGCAAGATTTCAAAAATTCATAAATTACGATTGCGAAATTATAAACGGATTTACATTGCTAGAGGATAAGTAATGGTTTTAACCTGCAAAATTTTCAGATACAAGACGTTATATTAACTTGACCAATACACCTTGAAGTATTACTCTATCAGAATAACAAAAAAAGGGAATGCATCAAATACAGAAAGAAATAAATGCGAAACAACTAGACTGTTTATTAAATTTGTTGAATACATATGCAAGACATATAAAATCATTCAAGTCATTTATTGCTGTAGTGAGAAATATACAAGAGAAACAAGTGGTTATCTGGATTTTAAATACATAGGTGCGAAATGAGTACAAATGTAATTAAATATGTGAAAAACTCAATATTCATTCTCAGGTTCCGAACTTGAGATAATTTCTTCATCTGAAGATTCCCCTTCAAGGTTTATTATCAAAGGTAACACCTCTTCTTGGTCAAAACCAATTTCATCTCTCCCACCATTCAATGACAGTGTTTTCTGTATGGTTAACAGTATTGGACCACATTTCCGTTGTAATGTGGTCAATTGACTCTTGCCACATACTCAAACACTTTTCCATCCCAGATCCATCTCTTCCGATATGATTGTTATAGTAAACCTTACTTATACCCCAAATGTTCTCAATAGCATTGAATATGCAATGGTACGGTGGCAATCGCAAAACTCTATGTCCGTACTGGTGTGCCAGTTCATCCACAGCATAAATTTTGTTTGGTTTATGTCTAAAATAGATATATATATATGTATTGTATATATTAAAAAATAGTAAAACAACACTTACAATTGAACTAAATGTAATAGTTGCAATTTTAACATATCAGCAGCATATACAATGTTTTTTGTTGCAGCCAAGTTTGAATGTCCTGTTTTTTCCAAGCTGCTGTTGGAGAAACATTGACGCATGTTCTGTGATATGGGGCATTGTCCATAATAATCATAGACGGTTTTTCCAAGTTTCTTAATAAATAATTTTCAAACCAGTCCAAAAATGTCTCTGCATTCATTTCTCCGTGGTAATCTGCATTTTTTGTTTTTGATGGGAAAATCAATGATGCACCAGGAATAAAACCACTGCGATTACCTGCATGTACTATGATATATCTAAAAATAATATTCATGTGGACCTCATGGGGCTATAATATCAGTTCACTAACCTTTTCCCATCAATTTTTGTTCTTTTAACACTTTGCACGCTGGTATCTTGCCAGGATCGACCAACTGTGCCATTCTCAAATACCATGTTTCATCAAGGAATACCGGGTCCCAGAAATAACTATTTTTAATATTTTGAACGTAGTTTCGAAGGAAATCAATTCTTAAAAGAGCAATATCCGAACGTTCCATCATGGCTCTGCGAGGATCGTCTTTTTTCCAAGAAAACCCAATATTCTTTAAAATTTTCATTAACGAAGTTCTCCCCCCAGAGAAAATTTCATCATCCTTCAATTTTTGTAAAAGTAAAGTTAATGTTACTTGTTGTTCTGAAAAGATACAAATTTAGCACTTCAAACCGCATTAGAATATGTAATAGTATTACTTTGTCTATACATAGTATAGAGTGCATTTCGGATTGCCACAACAGTGAAATCATCAACAGCTGTCACTGTTTTTACGCGGTGTCTGGTTTTCTTGGGGCTACTGAGGGGGCGGCATTCTTTTACTTCTGTCGAGATACCACAAACGGTAGATTTATTAATTGACAGGGCATCTGCAACTCTCTAAAAATTAAGTTGTAGTATATGTATAATACTTTTATAATTTTTACCTGACGAACAGAGACTAATGGAATAAGGGGTCCACCATTATCACGTTCTCTTTCAAAATAATTTATAAGTGACGCGACCAGCGCTTTTGACTGCGAATTTAAACCTCTCGGCATAATGCACAATTGTTCTGAAAGAACAGTTATTTAAAACGTATATAACACGATATATAATAACAAAATGCAACCAAAATGGAATAAAAAAACGTCAACGCACGAGAAAACAGTAAACAACTGATGTTTTGGTTATCTTGCAACGAAGCATTGTGGAGGGGTGAAAGTTATTTTATATACAATTTTCTTTTTCTATATTACAGCTCAATAATTGAAATATTAGTTTCAATTTAATTCAATTACTATATTCTTATAGTTCCAAAGGTGTTAAATTATTTCTAACACAAAAAGCAATTGTATTCTTTAAATTATGTTTTTGGTAATTTTGTTTTTCTTGATTGGCATCATCAGCCCTCAATTTGGGGGAAGACGGAACTTAGAGTGAATCGACTTTAAAGTCGATTCACTCTAAGTTCCGTCTTCCCCCAAATTGAGGGCTGATGATGCCAATCAAGAAAAACAAAATACCAAAAACATAATTTAAAGAATACAATTGCTTTTTGTGTTAGAAATAATTTAACACCTTTGGAACTATAAGAATATAGTAATTGAATTAAATTGAAACTAATATTTCAATTATTGAAGCTGTAATATAGAAAAAGAAAATTGTATATAAAATAACTTTCACCCCTCCACAATGCTTCGTTGCAAGATAACCAAAACATCAGTTGTTTACTGTTTCTCGTGCGTTGACGTTTTTTTTATTCCATTTTGGTTGCATTTTGTTATTATATATCGTGTTATATACGTTTTAATAACTGTTCTTTTCAGAACAAATTGTGCATTATGCCGAGAGGTTTAAATTCGCAGTCAAAAGCGCTGGTCGCGTCACTTATAAATTATTTTGAAAGAGAACGTGATAATGGTGGACCCCTTATTCCATTAGTCTCTGTTCGTCAGGTAAAAATTATAAAAAGTATTATACATATACTACAACTTAATTTTTAGAGAGTTGCAGATGCCCTGTCAATTAATAAATCTACCGTTTGTGGTATCTCGACAGAAGTAAAAGAATGCCGCCCCCTCAGTAGCCCCAAGAAAACCAGACACCGCGTAAAAAACAGTGACAGCTGTTGATGATTTCACTGTTGTGGCAATCCGAAATGCACTCTATACTATGTATAGACAAAGTAATACTATTACATATTCTAATGCGGTTTGAAGTGCTAAATTTGTATCTTTTCAGAACAACAAGTAACATTAACTTTACTTTTACAAAAATTGAAGGATGATGAAATTTTCTTGGGGGGAGAACTTCGTTAATGAAAATTTTAAAGAATATTGGGTTTTCTTGGAAAAAAAGACGATCCTCGCAGAGCCATGATGGAACGTTCGGATATTGCTCTTTTAAGAATTGATTTCCTTCGAAACTACGTTCAAATATTAAAAATAGTTATTTCTGGGACCCGGTATTCCTTGATGAAACATGGGTATTTGAGAATGGCACAGTTGGTCGATCCTGGCAAGATACCAGCGTGCAAAGTGTTAAAAGAACAAAAATTGATGGGAAAAGGTTAGTGAACTGATATTATAGCCCCATGAGGTCCACATGAATATTATTTTTAGATATATCATAGTACATGCAGGTAATCGCAGTGGTTTTATTCCTGGTGCATCATTGATTTTCCCATCAAAAACAAAAAATGCAGATTACCACGGAGAAATGAATGCAGAGACATTTTTTGGACTGGTTTGAAAAATTATTTATTAAGAAACTTGGAAAAACCGTCTATGATTATTATGGACAATGCCCCATATCACAGAACATGCGTCAATGTTTCTCCAACAGCAGCTTGGAAAAAAACAGGACATTCAAACTTGGCTGACACAAAACAACATTGATATGCTGCTGATATGTTAAAATTGCAACTATTACATTTAGTTCAATTGTAAGTGTTGTTTTACTATTTTTTAATATATACAATACATATATATATATCTATTTTAGACATAAACCAAACAAAATTTATGCTGTGGATGAACTGGCACACCAGTACGGACATAGAGTTTTGCGATTGCCACCGTACCATTGCATATTCAATGCTATTGAGAACATTTGGGGTATAAGTAAGGTTTACTATAACAATCATATCGGAAGAGATGGATCTGGGATGGAAAAAGTGTTGAGTATGTGGCAAGAGTCAATTGACCACATTACAACGGAAATGTGGTCCAATACTGTTAACCATACAGAAAACACTGTCATTGAATGGTGGGAGAGAGAAATTGGTTTTGACCAAGAAGAGGTGTTACCTTTGATAATAAACCTTGAAGGGGAATCTTCAGATGAAGAAATTATCTCAAGTTCGGAACCTGAGAATGAATATTGAGTTTTTCACATATTTAATTACATTTGTACTCATTTCGCACCTATGTATTTAAAATCCAGATAACCACTTGTTTCTCTTGTATATTTCTCACTACAGCAATAAATGACTTGAATGAATTTTATATGTCTTGCATAATGTATTCAACAAATTTAATAAACAGTCTAGTTGTTTCGCATTTATTTCTTTCTGTATTTGATGCATTCCCTTTTTTTGTTATTCTGATAGAGTAATACTTCAAGGTGTATTGGTCAAGTTAATATAACGTCTTGTATCTGAAAATTTTGCAGGTTAAAACCATTACTTATCCTCTAGCAATGTAAATCCGTTTATAATTCGAAATCGTAATTTATGAATTTTTGAAATCTTGCATTGATAACAGGAATAACTATAGAAATATCCAGAAATTTGCCTAAATTTAACAGAATGACTAATTACTCCCATATTTTTATTGGTTTTATTCGGTGATTTAAAAATCTTGTGATTTCTAACCTATATTGGCTAACGTCAGTTTGGCGGATTTGGCATCACTGTGGAGGGGAAGTGCCCTTTAAAAAGACGGAACTTACAGTGAATGGACTGTAGTTTAGAATGACCGTCGCGGTAAGAACAGCATTCCAATGTCATCAAAATTGGCTGAAGCCTATTTTACACGGCGCGATTTATTGGTCAATTAATCGAAGTAGTTGATCGATTTTATCGTATCGTGTAAAACAACAAAAATCGGTACGGTTTCTTGAACAATTTATCGTACGATTAATTAAATTGAATAGAGCATTTTCCATTTTTATCACGATTTTTCACTAACTTTGTTCTCTTAATACCAACATAGTAATAGAAAAGTACCTACGAATTTTGTTTAGTATTTCTAAAGTAAAATGAGGATAAATTTCGAAACTTTACGACGATTATGATGTAATGGATGATTTGAATTACGTAACTGAAACCGAAGTGACCTAAGCTAATCTGTGCATATACCAAAACTGCCAAAACATTCGACAAAGGCAGATTGCCAATCTATTTTTATAAGCAGATGAAAATTTGCTACATAATAATTCCCTCGTTCAACTATTAACGAAACTAAACGAGTATTTACGACCTTTAAAAAATCGTTCAATTTATTGTAGGATGTAAAGCAGCATATTTCTACCGATTTCTTGCTCAAGAACTTGTTCAATTAATTGGCCAATAAATCGCGGAGTGTAAAACAGGCTTCAAGCCTGGTTTTACACGCCGCGATGACAGATAATGGGCAAAGTGTCCTTACTGTGTTCTTCCTATCCTGTGCCAATACCCCAAAACTATTAATAAGTAGTACATTTTTGACCCTCTTTTTCTATTTGTAATTATTGTACTGAAGCAAAGTTTTGACCACAAATCGTGTGATTTGTGGTTTCGATAATGCCAATGTCTGTACTGTAGACCAACAGTAATAAAATTAATATTACTTCAACACATTAGGCGTTCAAAAATATTGCATAAATGATCTGTGTCTCTAATTTTAATATTCACGACATAAACACATTATTGATTTAATTTTTTATTATATTTTTAGATTAAAAAAGAATTTACAGACCAACTACATACATAATCTCAAACTATATCAAATTAGAGCTTAAATAATCATCCTCTTTCTCAAGATGAGTATTCAAAAATTCCTCAACAGAATCAGTATTCCATTTCTCTATCGCAACAGTCTCTTTCAAAAATCCATCCTTATCGTATAACTTGATTATCGGATCCAACCCTCTTATATACTTAATTTGTAGATTTGGAAACTTAGCTGGTCTATCGCTTTTGATAAACGCTTGAATTTGCGGGTACACGCCGAATTTACACGTGCACACTTCTAACACGCCTTTTGCATACTTCTTGTCTGCCGTAGAAGTTTCGTCAGGATGACAACATTCTTTACAATGATCTCTGAAAGAATAGGATGTATTATTAAGGAAATTATAATGTAAAATTAAATAAACTTACTTTAGAATACCTAGGTTGAATCTAGATATTGATCGCAGATGAACACAATAAGTTTGCTTTATTATAACCTAACACCAGCAATCCTCTGTTGAAAACTCTGATAAAACTACCTGAAAATTTAAGTAATCTATAGAACGTTATTGTAAATATAAAGTGAATGGTTTTACTGTTAAATTAAAGCATAATAGTAATAAATATTTCTTCATATTTGCACAATTAAGAAATCTAAATGGAAAATATCACATTATTTACAAAATATGACAGCTAACCTAGCCAATAGTAATATTCCACATGTTGCAGTGATACCAATCGATATCAATATTTTGAAAATTTGATAGATACTACTTTAATATAGTGTTTCAATGATAAATTTTGATGGAATTATTTAATCATCAGAACACATTTACTTGGGATCTAAATTCAATACCAAATTAATTATTTAATTTCAAACTAGTTTAACTCGTAGGAATAGTGACACTGCAAAAGTACTGAAAAAAAAATAATATGGCGCTAAATTTAAAACTTAAATATCCCTTTACACAGGTTGGTCCAGATACGAACGGGGGATTGCCTTTGTGAGTGGCAACAGCGCATTCGCGTCTCTCTGATAGATCCCATCCAATCGCAATACATCATGAAGCGAGCAGTGGTACGCACGCATATTATAAACATGCATGTCCGCTCAATCACGCAATATTATAATTCAACGCCTTCTGACAAAATGCGTTAATACAGAATTACTGCGTAATTTTTCTGTATTCTTAGATTATGTTCGAAATTACAGTTTCTTATATTCGTTTTGTTGCTGCTATGCGATGTAGGAGAACGAAAAAGCAATTCTAAGTAGGAAAATAACGATTCTTATAAAATTAAACTAAAGAAAGATAACTTCGATAATTATATAAAATAAATTGAAATTCTAACAATGTTATTTTATTAAGGGAAAAAATGTGGCAATTTTGAACTTTTGTATTTGTTGCGTTTCTACTAACATCGATTTCGTCTGCAATTTGCTGGCCAGAGCAAGGTTCGCCCATTTCAACCAACGAACAAACCCTCACTTCTCTCTCCTCCGCGATTACTTATTAGAACCTTGCGAGCGCATAGATAGAATGCGTCGGATAGGCATTTCAGAGCTACGGCAGTTGCGCGCGGTGAGGCTGGGCAATGGGGATAAATGCAAGTTTGCCAGATCGCGCTACGTTATTACAATATATCTCGCACCCCGGTGAAACTTGGGCCAATGTGTATAGAACACCTTCGTATTTGATTATACAATTTTAATTAGTGCTAACGATAAATAAAAAATAAAACGATTGTTTGTGAATTTTTTATTTCGAAAATTATTTTTACAAAATCATTTTCTATACAAACGTTATCACATTTTTTCAGTTTTTTGTTGATTTTCTTTTCAATTTTTTCTTCTGTAATGGGGATTCCCGTATGTTTAAGATACCTATTTAAGATCTTCTTACATAGCTTTTTCTTGCGAATAATTTCCTTTTTGGTTAAAATTTCCATTATTTGTTCATTAAAAGAGAATTGTGGCACTTCGGTGATAGAACTTTCAGTCTCGTTCAAGTATTATTTGTAATTTCATCCGATTCATTTCTTGAAACTGCTTTTTTCGTTTTCTTTTTTGGAACATCTTCGTTTAAGGAATTGGCACTGTTTGTAAGTTCTCCCTCATTCATTTTATGTTCTTTTATTTTTTACATTTCTATACCATTTTCCTCTGCCAATGTAATATTTTGTTCGGATTTTCTATTATCATTGTTTTCTGTAATATTATTCGAAGTATCTTTCGATTTCTTTTTCTTCTTTTTTGGTGACGTTTCATTTAAATCAGGTTCACTTTTTTCATTACTATTATTTTCTTTGATGTTTTCTTCAATATTTTGGCTTTTATGTTTCTCAATAACATCCCAAACCGCTTCTATATCTTGAATATTAATTCGACCACCAGTTGAACTCTTTATAAAATTCTGAAATTCAAGTAAATAAATATCAAATCTCAAAAACATCCATACTTACAATAAATTTAACTCTCTTCCGAGGCACGTTGTTGTAATTGGATATCGTATTAAGTAAGTTCCGATATTGCGGTTTTAAATTAGGTTCGTGCATTAATATCGACTTTATCATCTCCATCCATGATTCCTGTTTTAACTTCTCCCTTTTTCGTTTTCTCACATAATCTTTTTCCACTGTAACGTTGCTCTTCGGTGACACATTTTATATGGACATTGTATTCGTCTCCTCTATAAATATTTAAAAGATTTAGCCATTCAGTGTTTCTAGAGTTATGAAAGAAAAAGTAACAAACCTGAAGTCAGTAAAACAATCAACGCACGTTAGAAATTTTTCTCTTCGACAATTAAAACTATAATGTTTCTCTACACGTGGTTTTTTGGAGACTTTCACCGCAATGATTGCAAGTAAAAACAACCATTTTATTATTGCATTTAAGAATAGATTAGTAGTTAAAACCAACACTCGTATTAAATATAAAGTTTAATGAACCGCAATACTTTCGAATGTTCCTTAAAGAATTAATAATATTGGAAAATTTCGAACAAATTAGCACATTGGCCCACTACAACACATGCTGGGTTTCGTGCAATTGAATTGAAGTTGTTGAAGTACTTTATAGATGTCTCTCTCTTAATTATAAATTTATGGAAAATAAAAATTTTGTATGATTGAATAGGATATTTGTTGGTATTTTCCTCAGTGAAAGCAGTAATTATAAATTAAAATTTACATATTTTCCATAAATATGAAATTTGTGGGAAATTAGAAGTAGCTATCTGCTTTACCTAGTTTTGACATTGACATTGATCTTAGCTGCGAACCGTTTTCTCTAACCTGCCAACTGTCTGCGTCTGTCAAAACCAGCATGAAAATCAACGTAAAGTGTGCATTGTTAGAAGGAAATAAACTCCTAAAATGACCTATCTAAAATCGTGGGAAGAATTTGAAAAGGCAGCTGAACGATTGTACTTGCACGACCCAGTAAAAGTACGATATACGATGAAGTACGTCCACTCAAAAAACTACTTAGTTTTAAAAATGACTAACGATATAGTGGTGAGTTGTAAATTTAATCTCATTCTTTACCCTACTATATAATAATATTTTCGCGTTATAGTGCTTACAATTTAAAACGGAAATCTCGCAGGACGTTAGGAAAATCGATAAATTTATAAACAATTTGATGCGACATATGGCTTCGAAAGAACATTGAACATAACCTAATTTGTATTTGTTGTAAGTTTAGGTGTAATTATAACAGCATTTTGTACGTTATCGCATTATATATTAAATGAAAATAATACTTTGTATATTATGAATTGTACCATTGACCAATTTTTTAAGAAAATATTGCAAATCACATTTATAATTGTTTTTGTGTTATTACGACAGTTTGTTGAAAAGGTGGTACCCGGATGCAGTAGCGGGGTAATTTTCAACTCGCAGTCGATCTCGACGGTACCGCGAGAGAGTTCAAAGCAACAGTACGTTTGCACGCTGCACGCCAAATAAGTACGCGGAGATGGGACGCCAAAGAGTGTAACGTTCCTTCGAATGTGAATAAATATCTCAGGGATTTCCCTGGATTAGAATTGCACAATATGCAATAGCGGATTGCTAAGTCGCGATAGGTTTGAATGTAGAAAACATTGTAAAAGTGAACGCCATGTATTGAATTTAAGAAACAGTATTCCATACTAGCAATTTTTATATGATTTTATTTTTATGTTAAGCGTGTGCAACATCCCACAACATCTAGTATCTAATGAACACTTTCGTCTTTTTTGGGCTAAGTACGTTCCCTCATGGAAGCTGCCAACATCTATGCAATTACGATACAATTTGCCACGTGTGCAAGGTACAGTAAAGGAATGTATAAAGACGAGTTGAAAATAAGAAAATCTGCCTATGCGTGGATGAAACAACTGATGCTCAGAAACCAGCGTCATTCATGTTGTAGCGCGTCCTTTAAAACGTGATGGCCCACCATCTTCATTGTTGTTATCCAGTAAAAGGATTCTGAAAACTAATGCAGAAACCGTTTGTCAGAAAAAAGATTCGTTTGAGAGAATTTTGTATCACAGGAACCCAAGTCACAATGTTCGTTACTGACGGAGCCGCAACATGCTGAGAGTTGGTAGGAGTTTGGAAATATGCTTTCCGACTCTTCTTCACATAACATGCCTTATACACGCATATCACCTCGTGCAGAAACCTTCGAAAGAAGTATCTGATGGTGGATAGCTAATAGCATCTACCAAAAAAGTGTTCATCAAATCTCCCAAACACATCCGTGTATTCAAGCAATTGTGTCCGAAATTATCACCACCACCTCAGCCTATAATAACGCGATAGGAACATGGCTCCAGCAGTACCTTACTATCTGAAATATTTTTCACAAGTGAAAATGTCATCTTGAAACTTGATTCAAATGATTCTGCGGCAGTTCGAGATAGTCAGCAACTTTTTTTCCAATTCGGACGTTCAACAACAAATAGATGAAATTTCCATGAACTATTCTGAAGTTGCACAAGCTATCGAGCAATTAGAAAACAGTCACTTATCTGCACGAGACGCATAAAATTGTATACGCATAAAATTGTATAAACAATTTACAAGCCGCTCTAGAAAACGACGAACACTATAGGAGTCGATGTTGCTCAAAAATTTGGTGCAATTTTAACGAAAAATCCCGATTTACAAAAGGTTCGGTCTATAACTGAAAATCAAGAGTGTCCAGATGAGAAAAAGGAATATCTGACATTTGCAAATCTTACTTCACTGGATGTCGAACGATCATTTTCGAAGTATACGACAACGTATTCGCAACACCGTCGACGGTTGAATGAATCGACAATGGAAGCGTTGATCTTGCAATTCTACGCAGCTTACTAGGGCGGTTGCCAATTGCCACAGTGGACAAGGCGACAGGAAAAGGTAACAATATTATTTTTCACTAATATTGTATATTACGTACCTACTTTTATGTGGTGCGCCACTGCCGCACCACCTTTTTAACAAACTCTGGTTATTATCTTTGTGGTTGTCGAATAAATGCTGTTGATTTGTCCCCAAAAAAGGAAAATTACTGTTGCAATGTAAAAGGTGTTGGGATGCTATAGTTAGAGAAACGGCAATAGAAAATACGTTAAAACAATCATAATTTATTATAAATAAAAACTAGACAGGCATGTACATATTATACAATACAATAAATATAATTAGCGTTTTATAACATCTCACAACTTACTATACTAAAAAATTTTTACACATCTATATTTAAAATAAATAAAATCAATCTTTATATAATACAAGCATTAGTATATATTTATATATTGTTATATATAATATAGTTACATAATTCTCTCTTTTTGTGTATAGCGTGAGTTCAAAATTGATCCTCAATTACATAAAAAAACAAGAAATCGACATCAAAATGATTTTGGTAACACAGGTAAACATTTGCTTTTTCCTCGACTCAATTAGTACGTTTATCAATTAATATCTCATTTCCTAATCATAATAATATTTTTATCACTTGATTTTGTTATGTGTCATTCGCACATATCTTATATTTTAATTTTATTTGAATATTCTTGTAGCTTTTTGTCTCTTGGACATACCTAAATATTAGAAAAGTTCTAAAACACTCCTTACGGTTTCTACTCTTCCTTTTCGGAAGATCTTAGTGTCTACATCAATTGTATTCATGCAGGATAGTCGCGACATGTCATTTAGCCCGTTTAGAAGGGTCCATATAGAACGGTTAAGTTAAGTAGATTGTTCATCTTGCATTATATAAATAGTTCGGGTCCAGTCAAGTCAAGTGGTTTCTGCATGGTGGATAAGTGTTTTGACTTGCCTACTACCTCTACTACCATTTAATCGCTTGATCGCGGACATTACCAATGTGAACAGATGAGGCAAGTACGCAGGGTCAGTAGGCAGGATTTATTTTGTCTTGTTATAAAGCATTTCCATAAATTTGGGGTATTTGTCCCCTCTTTTCTACAGGTTTTGAATGATGGAAGTGGTCAGAAGAAGAACACGAGAAAAACTGCTGAAGACGACATGGTTAGAAGGATGGGAAAGGAAGGTTTTAGAGTTACAGAGTGAAATCAATTGTAAAGGCGTTTCCGAAACGGGACCTGCTACACTACTCCTCGTGCCTTCAGAGTTTGAAAGTTAACCAGACAAAATGGCGTCAAGGTCACCAATTTCACCTGAAAAAGGATCAAAGGTTCCAACAAGAGTTTCACTTCCGGTTATTCTATTATTTTGTGGTACCACTTAGTACATTATTCTTCCAGAATAACGAACTATCCAAAATCTAACAAAACAAACGATAAAAGTAATTTAAAAGGAAAAAAAAACAAATGTTAGGAATTTGCAGGAGTAGCTTGATAACGAAATAAATAAATAAAGTTAATCACACATATACGACCAGGAAGCTTGAAAAATAAAAAGTAAAAGAAAAAAGAACTAACCCAGAGGATTTTTGGTTCTGTCATCAAAGGTTTGAGATAATGACAACCACAAAGCTGGTACGGGGAAACCCGACACCATATCCTCTTCTCAGGATTTCTTTTTCTTCAAAAGCTTTTTCCCAAAGAATGATTTTTTTAAATTAAATGAAAAATTCGCACCCAAAAAACCGATTGCAGACTGCTTTTAATTCGTTTGACTCGCTATGAAATTTTCTTTGCAAACTGCTTAACGCGTTTTTTCAAGCTGAAATATATAAAGTCCATACAAAAAAATCATAGTCAGGGGAAAGGTTTACTTCACCCGGAAAACTGGCTTTAGAATTCGAACGCTTTTGACATTTCGCTTTAAAGGATGGAAACCGTTAGAAAAAAAAGGTGTTTCCTGGCTTGCTCAATTAAATTTTGCGGGATGGTTATTATGACGGACATTTCCCATACTCGACAAAAAAAAATCCTACAGCGGCAATCGAAGATGGACTTCAAAGCTAAGACAATATAAAACGACCCCTTTTTTGGAATAAAAAAAGACCTTTCCCCCTACAATAATTCAAAAATTTGCCCAAAGATACCATTTTTATCTTTTTTAACTTAAAATACTCAAAAACCTAACGTGCTAGCATTTCTGCGGGGGGATTCTTTTCAGCATAAAAAAAATCTACAAGTTCACCCCTTCATTTCTATAACTGGAAAAACCCTAAAAATTGCGCGGGCCCTTGTTATAAATAAAAAATTTTGGGTAGGAAAATACATAATCAAAAAATTATTAAAAGTTTTTGAACCCTCAATATTCCCCCAAAGACCAAAATTGAAAAAAACTTATAACTTGTGGTATACAAAAAAAAAGAATAAAAAAACTAAAAAATTTTGATAACCCAATTTAAAAAATGGCGACTAAGTAAAAACTTTGGGGATATTTGGTTTTCAGGATGTAATTTGCCTTAACGATTTCTTGTTGTTAACATGTTTTTTTTTCCGTTAAACGAACTCTTAGGTTTTTTCTTTTTTTTTACTTTTTTTCTTTTATCATCCAAAAAAATTAATAGATTGTAAAGGCTTTCCAAAAGGGAACCTAGTAATTACTCCTTGTGTTTCAGATTTTGAAACTAACCAGACAAAATGCTGAAAAGGTCACCAATTTCATCGGGAAAAAGGTCAAGGTTCCAACAAATTTTACTTCCGTTTTCTATTATTCTGGGTCCACTTATACATTATTCCTCCAGAAAAACGAACTACCCAAAAATCCAACAAACAAACGAAAAATATTTAAAAAAGGAAAAAAAAATAATTTGCAAATTTGCAGGGTAGCCTTGAAAAAATAAACCTATTTAAAGGGCCCTACCTAAAATAGGGGAAATAGAGGAAGAACTGCAATATACAGATACCCCCAAAACATGACCACAAATATTTAAATAAGTTTTAAAAATATAAATATTGCCAATAACACGTAAAAATTTTCTTTTAAGGTATTATAATATAAAATTAATATATCTGTAGTTAAAGCTATAAAGTTATTCCTGTATCTAGTTTTTATTTTTAAAATCTCGAATCATAAATTTGGGGCTGCATTTCGAAAAAAAAAAAAAAACCAGATTCAACTAACGGAAAAAAGTTATCCGTTTACTTGCCAACATCAGTGCTTTTTCCCCTTAGGTTCCCCTGGCATTTTGTAGATCCCCCCTTTTATCACCTAGTACTATCTTCCATTTCCCCCATCCCCTTGCAGAAAATTAAATCGTATCATTTACAGTTTATAAAAGTATTTTAAATGTTATCACTACGGGGAAAAAATTTTTCGAAAATATTCCTTTTTTTCTCACATATAAAAGTGTTTACGGCGCAAGGGTTAAAACCACAGTTTGTTATACTAGTTAAGCAAAAGAAAGGTTTGTGGTTTTAGAACATATTGTTTTAAAAATTTCTTTCCAAAATTGAAAAATTATGGTAGGATTTGCCGCATAGCGTCGCTGCGAAGGCATGAACCTCAAAAATGGTTTTTTTTTAGCGAACATAACTTTAAATTTTTGGGAAAAATTTTTTTTATTCAATAGCATTTTTCATTTTATGTTTATCGTATTTAAAAAAAATAATTGGAGGCCAGCCACGTTTTTGTTTTCCCGAGGATTTCCCTTGCTGGCGTATATTTACTAAATAAAAACCCAATGAATAGAGAAAGGGGCCAAAAGAGTACCTCAAAGCATGTTTGAAAAACGCTAATCACGTCTAATTTCCGGATATTTGTGCTGTTTTTAACATTTTTGGGGAATATAAGTAATCCAAAATGTTTATATTCGGCCCAGTGTTCAGTAAACTCTGAATGAAAAAAAACATTCTAATTTTAAAAGCCCACATTCTAATGGCAACATTTAAAAATATATTTTTTAAAAATTATCCAAAAATAAAACTTGCTAGACAAGGTGCTGTTTTTATCCCTTTAAATCGAGAAAGAAAACTTTGTATCGATCAATAGTTCGATATATGCAAATTTTCTTTTGTTTTCAATAAAACTAATTATTGATAAAAACCTACCCAAAAGATTCCCCGGGAAAATTCGTACATTTCTGCCAACTATAAAAAGAACTCCGCTCTAGGGTCTCGTCCCTTTGCAATTTTTATCGTATCAACACTCATTCAGAAAAAGTAGATGAAAGAAATAAAATTGTTTAAAAGGGTATATTAATTTGAAAAAAGCGATTTTGTCGGTTATTTTTCAAGATTTTAGATAAAAAATAGTTGTAATATACTTGCTATAACCAAAGCAAAACAGTTAGGATCGAGGCGTGACTTAGCATGCGCAGCATTTGAAGGGGGAGGAGGGGCCCGCTACGCATTCTATCATTAACTAAACAACATAAATGATTACGTGACCTAGCAATGCTCTCGATACCGCTTTTTCCCGCTCCCACAATCTGACGTATTGCGTGGCGCTCCTCACGCCCCGTTTCTAACTGATTTTCGTCTTTGGCTATAAACCCTAACCTAAGTTTTATCAAAAGCTGTGGAAAATGAACTTTTTCCTTCTTTTTTTCAAAATTTGCTGTTGTTTTCTCTAGTAATTCTCCAGTTAATATGCGGCTAGTTCACTTTCGCCCGCCCATAGGGATCTCCTTATTATCGAGATAATGATAGCTTTAAATTTGGCAAGTTGCTAAATTTTTTGGGGATTAAAAAAAAAGCACCTTTTTTTGGCTTTGAAAGAAACACAAAAACACGTTCTTCTAACGGGGTACTCGAATGTTTATATTACTTTGGTTCTTTTTGGCCATCATCTTCCCTTTTATTTTTTTACACCACAGAAAAAAATTTGTAGTTTTTTTTCTTTTTAGGGGTGAAAAGTAACCCAAAAAACATAATTCGTCCATTCATTTTTTCTAAAAAAAAATGTTTTTGTGTTTACCGTTTTTTTTTTTAAGTATTTGTCTAACATGCCTAAAATCACAGTTTTTTCGTCCTAAATACATAGTTTTTAAGGCCTAAAAAAGGGCCTTTTTAGCTGTTTTTTACGTCCTAAAATCCCGTCTCTACTGATAAGATAGTATTGTTACAACAGTTTTGGTATGGCTGGCCCACCAGCAAGGCAATCAAAAAATCCTCCGGGAAAGCATGTTAGTAGTAGGCAAAGGTTTTGTGGCTTATAATTTGTATCTGGACCTTAAGCAGAACAATCCTAAGTCGGCAGCTGTTAAACTGATTGCAAAGCAGCTTATCCGAGTCAAAACGCTACTAATTCAGGGGCTAAACATTGTGGGTATGATGCATGGAGAAATTGTATCAAACATGTTATCGAAGAACTGAATAAGATGTACCAACTGGATAATATCGTTGAAGATATGGTTGAAAAATTTATCATAACAGCAAATACATCATCATCATCATCGTCAGACCTGTCATCAGAATTTGAATAATCATTCATATGTGTATTAAGTTAATCACGACGCTGTCAATTTACAATTCAAATTCACCGCTGTTTTCCTATCCGTAGCGCTATCTACTGCACTCTTAACGTGAACGAACTATAGATGTTTATGATGTTTTTGTTTTTACTTGTAATTTTTCTTTTTGGAGGATCGATTAAAGACGTTATTATTATTATTATTATTATTAAAGCACAATTTCAAATACTTTTGTCAACATGCTATACATTGCTGGAATCAAAAAAAAAAACTCTGACGGTGTCAACATCCAATATGGCGCCGTTATAAAATAAGTAAGTTAAGGTTAGCCAGAAAAAACCGAAACGTCATATAAAAATTTCGAGTACATCATTAGATAAAAGATCGAAAGTAGCCTCGATAATGTGTTTTTAGTTTTTTTCTGCGGGGCCAAATAAAGGTGATAAAGGTAAAAGAAGAAAATGGGCCTTTTTTGTTTGTTTTTTTTTTTTAATCTCAAACGTCAGTTGTCACAGAGCCATTTTCTCTTCGGGTTTATAACAAACACAACGTTTAGAAAACTTCGATTCCCATGGCGAGGATCGAAAATGAATCACCCTATATTACGAACTATGTTTAGTATTATAGTTTTTGATATTTTATATATTTGAGATAGTTTTATCGCCATCTGTAATTAGAAAGAGTAGGAAAGATGATCAGATATGTTAGATGTTAGTAATTAGAATCGAGTATATGATTTGTAATGAGAAAAATTGTATTACGTAAATTGTTCAATTTCCAACAGTTTCTGAAATCATATTTAATAAATGAAAATTATATAGTTTTATAGTCATCGGTTAAGCCTTACGAGACAAACCTTTTACTTTGGAGACATAGGCTTCTGTTATAGCGAAGATAGAAAAGAACAAATTGAATTTAGCGCAAAAAAATATAAATAACTTTCTAAATGCTGTATAGAATTTGAACCTTCCACATAGATCCTATTATTTTAACACGAATTTCAGTAGATATTCCCAGTAAATCCAATTTCTTTTTAATTTTAGTAACACAAAACGAATTAAGCTGTACATAAGCAATAACATCACGGCACATTATTTAACAAAGTATTGTTCACGATTAACCAAAAAAAAATAAAAAATCCTACACCGAAGAAAACTATTGTATTAGTGACAAGATTGTATGCATTTAAAATACTTTGTTAAACATGTAATTTGTGAGAAATAAAAAAAAAAACTAAATATAAATACAGGATGCTCCATAATAGTCAAAACATTATAATTAATTAAAAAATACAAAAAAAATCATGCAAATGTTGAACATACCAACACTCTTACCAATTCTGAAATCGATATAACCTTCTCCACCGGACATGACTAGCATTGCAGCTGGTGGCTTTGGTGGTCCGTTCACTGGTGTTACTGCAGCGGATTGAGCTTCCGACGGAGTTGAGGCAGCACTCATACCTAATTAAATGAAACAATAAGAAGTAACATTTTAGTATACAGGATGGCGCACCACATTCGCGACGGTTATATACGAAAAACGCAAAATATTTGCTTAAAAGCTATGCAGATTCATTGGGAGCATGTTTAAAATTGTTTTGAATATACCGGCTGACTCAAAAGAAGTTACACTCCAAAGTTACGAAAATTTATGATACTGCGGGCTAATAAAGAGTAAGTTTATTTTGTTTCCTATACCTAACACAAACCGTTTTTAAGACATTCAACTATTCTTGCAAATGTAGACCAAAATTTTAAATGGAATACCCTGTATATTATTGCATATTTTGATAGCGCGGCTAATAAGGTAAGTTATTATTGTTTCCTATACCTAACACAAGCCGTTTTTAAGACATTCAACTATTCTTGCAAATGTAGACCAAAATTTAAGAGGCGCCCCTGTCTTACGTATTTGAGCTAGAATTTTTCTAATTGTATTTATTGTTAGTCGAAGCATTAGACTTAATGATAAAATGAAAATGATCCCAAAAAAATTATACAGGCTGGACGAAAATATATTGGATCAGTGTAAAAGTTCGTGCGCGATTTGTAAATAAAAGTACAGCAGTTGTCACTGTAAAAAAAACCTTTATTAATCAATTATGTATTCGCCACCGTTCTCGACAATCATTTTCAAACGCCCAGCCAATTTATGGATACCATATATGAAAAAATCGCGTGGTTTAGCGTCAAAGAACGCAGTGATGTGATTTTTGGCAGCCTCCACAGAATCAAAAATGCCATTTAAATTGTTTTGCAATGACCAAAACAAATGATAATCGGAGGGTGCGATGTCCGGAGATATGGTGGATGCAATAAGATTTCCCATTTAAACTGTCCCAATTTGTCCAGAGTCATTTTCGAAGTGTGTGGTCTGGCGTTGTCCATGGGGGAAGATTTCCGCTTCTACGATTAACCAAGCTCGGACGTTTTTTCTTTGATTACTGCGTCCAATTTGGTTAGTTGTTGGCAGTCTTCTTTAAATCAATCATTCGGCCAACAGAAAGCGCTCAAAAAAATATAACACCTTGGCAATCCCACCAAACGCACAGCAAGACCTTCTTGGGATGAAACCCGGCTTTGGCGACTACTCTGTCATTTCATTTGCTTCTTTCCAAGTACGCCTGCGTTTGACGTTGGTTTTTTCGTCACCATCCTAAACGGTCCAAAAAATCCTCTCTTTCTAGACGTCCGAGCAAAAACCCGTTTTTTTTCGGACAACGTATGCGGTACCCAAGTGCCGAGCTTCAGAGTGAGTCCCATCTTCTTTAAACCCCGAACGTTGATCGATCAATGTTTCAGGGCCTCAGCAACCCCTTCCGTTGAAATGCGTGCTTTTGTTTGCTATTAATGCGCGCAAAACATCGTCTTTGAGGGTAAAATCACCACGGCGAAATTTAACAAACCATTTCCCTTAGCGTTCGAAGGGCTGGTAACGGTCCAAATAAACCTCTTGAATTTTTTTTTGTCGCAGCGCCAACGGTTATTCTTTTCCGAAACTCGTAAAGCATCACATGTCGAAATGCAACTTCTCCTTGTCCATGTTCAATGATTTTTTTTCACGTTTTAAAAATTCAACCAAACCAACACTTCTAATACTCAAGTGACAGCTATACTGTTATCTTTCCGATATACGAGGCGTGTCGGGGAACAAAAGTACACTCGCTTAGAAGATACAAATAATTTTTTAAAAAAATAAAAGCGTATTACGGGATGAAAGTGTGGTCCTTAAACTATTTTTTCAACGTAGTCACCAAGCCGATTGAGGCACTTGTCCCATCTGCGGACGATGTCTAACAACCCTCGTAATAGAATCAGTCCCTGTCGGCGCAGCCACTGTGTTGTGGTTTGGATGACGTCCTCATCCGACCGAAACCGTTGTCCTCCCAAAAAAATTTTCATGTCACGGAAATGACGAGGCTTATCCGTGGTGATTCTGGCGATGTGAGGCGTTGCGTTGTCATGAAGAAACTTGACTCCGTGACTAAGTAGACCAGGCCTCTTTCAACGAATCGCTTCCCGTAATTTATCGCAGTATGCTGCTGCATTTACAGTTCGCATAACGTTTAAACTGAGCGGAAGACCCCTTTACAATCCCAAAAACTTACAAGACTTTTAGCGATGATACGCGAATTTTGGGAGGGACTGTCGGTGCTTCCATGCCATACTTTGATTTCCTCTCAGCTCATGACAGTGTCTTTCGGAAATTCGTCTTCGGTTGCGTCAATCTGCCGCTTGGTCGACTACCTCGCCATAAGCTTCGGAATTCTTCGTGAATGCGGTCGGCGATTCCTTCTTGCCACACAAAAGTAGCGAATGATTGCGCGAACTTCTAGTGGGACGCATTTTGACAGAGGAGGCTCCATTATTATCGCAATAATTTCCAAAGTACTGACCGGAACAAAATCAACGACGCACTAACGTTGAGCGAAAAGATGACACAATAGCACGACTTGATTGCAGGGTTGAAATCACGCGATATCATGCACACGCGCAGGAGTGTACCTTTGTTCCCGGACACGCCTCGTATAATATGTATACATAAACAATAACAGAGTCGCCATGATACTTCACCAGCTCCATCTATACGAATCGGGCACGACCTTTTGCACTGATCCGATACTTTTAAATTGGACTATCATTAAAATCAAATAACTTTATTAAATTAAAGGGAACAGCCTGTATTCATTATCGTATTTAGATTCTAATTTTAACCATTTATAAAATTGTATTAGGGTTTCCTATACTTATATCTTATATTCTCTTAGTAATTCAGCATTTTCAATTTTGAACATTCATTTCTTGCCATTTATTTTACGAAAGTAGACTTTAACGGAACTGACGTTATTATTACTGCTCACAATTAGATGATATTTATCAGTCTAACACTTCAAGTGGTTTTTCTTTCGTACTAATTAAAAACAGGCACAACTATACATACCAAATACATACTTTATTGAACAAATAATAAACTTAAATGTGAACAAAAAACATGTTTTAGCAAATGTTCAAAATGATATCGATCATTTTCATTGTACAAGCTAACTCTTTCTTAAAATGACTGTTTTACTTTAAATATATTGTTTGGCGTTATAGAACGAAACGCTGTTCTTATTCGGTCTTTCATATTGTCAGATGTGGTTCGCCGTATACCATAATCAAAAGGTCTGGGGACCTTGCTGGCCAATTTTGTGGATCTCCGCGTCCTATCCATCTACTTGGATATTACCTAAAATTTACTGGAAAGTGCTTAGGAGCACTGTCTAGTTGCAACCACATTCTCTTACCGGATATTAAGTAGTAGATTTTCCAAAAATACAGGTAAATGGTTTTTTATAAATCCAAGAAGCATGGCGCTATTTAAGTGGCCATCAAAAAAGTATGGAGCAATCAAGCGCGTTCCATTATTCCACCCCAAACATTAACAGACCATCTCTCCTGACAGTCGAGGGTTCTAAAAAAATTAGGATTTTCATCACTGTAATAAAATTATATGTTAACTAATTCAAACAGCAAGAAATGAATATTCGAAATTGGAAATGTTGCTAAAATTGCTAAGAAAATATAAGATATAAGTATAGGAAACCTTAATACAATTTTTTAAATGGTTAAAATTAGAATCTAAATACGATAATGAATACAGGAAGTTCCCTTTTATATCAGAAAGTTATTTGACTTTAATGATAGCCCAAATCAAATGTGTATTTTCGTCCACCCCGTATAATTTTTAGGGATCATTTTTATTTCATCATCAAGTCTATTGTTTCGACTAGCAATAAATACAATTAGAAATATCTAGGTTAAATACGTAAGACAGATGCGTCTCTTACATTTTGGTCTACATTTTCAAGAATAATTAAATGTCTTAAAAACGCCTTGAGTTGGATATAGGAAACATAACAGCGACCTGCCTTTATTTATTAAAATATGCAATAATGTACAGAGTATTCCATTTAAATTTTCACAACTTTCGTGCGTAACTGTTTTTTGGATCACCCCGTATATTCCAAAACAATTTTAAACTTGCTCCCAATTCACTTAGAGCTTTTAATAAAAATATTTTTAAGATATTTTGCCGCTTTTCGTATGTAAACCGACGCGAATGTGGTCCGCCATCCTGTATAACAAAAGAACTATGGATTTTCCAGTTTAACAGTTGACTTCCATCACTAATAGCTGTCTTCTAATGCCGTTACCAAAACATTGTTAATTGATATCTTTAATAAAAGACCACAACAGTGAGTCTGCAAAGTGTTGAATAAATAGAAAGAAATAAAAATCTGTTTCCGAAGAAAAAAATGTCCATTTAACGAGTACTTGTGTGTTCATTTCGTGGCTAAATCGTTCCATCTTCAGTAAGACGAGAAAGTGCACAGGTATATACAGGGTGCGGCAAAATGATAGGTACGATTTCAAAGAGTCGTTGCTCGGTTTGTGGAAGGGGTGAAGCAGTGCGCGCGGTCGCCTTAGGTAGTCAAGTTCGTGCCATTGTCAGTTATCGCCATGGCTTGGACCGGAATGCAGTGCGCGTTTGCAGTCGAAGAGTCTATAAGAAATGGTGAATCTGTAATAGCGGTATAGCGTATTCGGTTTGATGTTGGTGCCGTTCCGGACGGAAGAACAATTCGTCGATGGGTTTTAAACTTCCGTGAAACAGGTTCTGTGCTTAAGCGATAGTCTACTGGCCGACCAATCACAGCAAAAACACCGGAAAATGTGAATGCAGTCTGAGTCTCAGTATAGCAGTCCCCCAAACGTTCTGCGCGTAGGCATGCAGCCGCGCTAGGAATGTCGGATCGAAGTGTTCGAGGAATTTTACACAAATCACTTAGAATGCATCCGTATAAAATGATGGTGGTACAGGAATTGAGCGAAAGAGATCTCGAAATCCGTACAAATTGTTGCCGGGATATTCTTCAGAACATTCTCCCAGCAGCTGTTTTTATGTCTGAATAAGCAAAATTTTCGCTATTAGTCGGAAAATAATCCACGGGAAGTTCATCAGCCAAAAGGTTACCGTCTGGTGTGCAATTTCTAATTTCGGCGTGTGGGGTCCTTACCTTTTTTGAAGAGGATGGCGTAACAGTCAACGGAGATCGTTATTGTGACATGTTGGACAATTTTCTATGTCCAAAACTGAACGAGTTAAACGATAATCAGCGAGAATCTCTATGGTTCCAGCAGGATAGTGCTACATCGCACACCACACGTCGCTCACTCAATCTTCTCCAAGAAATGTTCCCGGGCAAAGTTGTGTCTTCACGGGGTGACCTTGGCTGGCCACCGCGTTCGCCTGATTTGTCCCCTTGCGTTTTCTTTCTTTGAGGATATCTCAAAGCGCAAGTTTTTAGACGTCGGCCACAAAATTTGGAAGAATTAAAGGCATTCATAAGAGAAGAAATCGCAGTAATTCCGCAAGAGATTGTCCGCAGAGCAATGGTGCGCTTTCGTGAAAATGTTCAAGAATGTATCGACATGAACGGCCGTCATCTAAGTACTGTAATTTTTAAAACATAACGTTTCAAAATGGCATGATATGTGCTTTTCAAAAATGTAAAACTTTTTTCTTTGTTTTGTGTGGTTTGGTTTTTATTGATATCCAAAATAGTGCCTATCATTTTGCCGCACCCTGTACAAACATATGTTTAACAAACAAAATGTAAACAGTTTAATGGCAAGAAATCTTATAGAGTAGAGGAAAACGAACACAAAAGAAATTATTTATATTATTTCTAGCAAGACATTATTACTTATCAAATGATTTCCATGTTTTCTCTTAAAAATTACCTCCAACATGTCTAAGCCGCGGTTGTTACTTTGTTTCAAAATGAAATTATGCTACTAGCTTTATTCTATTTAGACGGAGGTCATCTGTTAAATTGAAAGATGTATACCACCGCTTCCTGGCACGGCCACGAAAAATTTGACCGAATCCCTGTGTCCGTGGAAACTGAGCTGCGCATGCGCCATACTGCAGTAGGGTATGTAATTGCCCGCCGTGGCAGATACCCTAACTCCGCCACCGGGGATGCTTCCGCCACGATGGACTACAGCTCCGTTGAAGCCGCCGCAATCGCTAAGAGGTACCGAAATGATGACGCCATTATCGGTGCCAATCCACAGCCTATTGGATGATATCAGCAAGGAGGTGATTCTCACAAACGAAAATCCCAGTTTGCCGGTACCTTCAAGAAAGGCGAACTGTATTTAATTACGACGAAGATTGATAATAAAGCTGACATTGACAAATTTAGCCGAAAATATAAAATGTGTAGTTTTTTTTTTAGTGATTTTAAGATCAACTTTAGATTATTTCCCAAATTTTAACGAATTGAAATTGTCAAATTTTTCTGCCATAACAATACACATCTATTACATAATTTTAAGAACACAACAAATTAAAAAGAAAACTTTTTTTTAACGTATTTGTTTCAACATACATAAAGTATTTACATTCGTGAATAAAGCAAAAAAGCAGAGATATAAATAAATCATTAGCAAGTGCAATAAGTATGTACAATGTGAATATATCAAACTCGATAAGTAAAACAAAGAATATAACTACATAATATAAAACAAACAAAACAAAAAATTCAGACAAACTAGAGTAAAGATTAGGGGTGCAATGATTCTAAGTTAAAGTGTGTGAAATATTCATTATAAGAGTAGAAAGCTTGTTCGACTAAGACAATTTTCACCTTGTTTCTGAATAGTTTAATTTCCGAATGTCTAATGTTTATTGGAAGGGCATTAAAAAAAATCTAATAGCATGGTAATAGGGCCCGTTTTGACTATTTGCTAGACGTAAATGCCTGATTGTCAGATCCTCCCCATGCCTAGTACCGTAGCCATGAAATGACTTCTTTTTCGGATAACTGTTAATATTTTGTTTTACATGCATAAGGCATGCAAATAGAAACTGAGAAGTGAAGGTGAGAATCCTATTTTCAATAAATGCCTCTCTACAGTCGTCGCGATACTTTAGGTTTGCTATAAGACGTATAGCTTTTCTTTGCAAGCCAAATATCCTATAGCGTGACGAACTATGACCCCAGATCAAGATCCTATAAGTAGAGTTGCTCAATTTGCGCCAACAGCCAGTGGCGGGCGGATAAAAGTTAACACAAAACAAATCGTCAGAAATAAAATATAATACATGCGCAAACACTTATCCTCTTAAGAGTCTTCCGTGAAATCACAAAGTGAATAATGTGTGTTAAATATCTGCAACGTTACACAGTTGTTTCGGCAAACCGAGTGCGGCGTGAGGAAAGAGTGTGTTCATATGCAACGAACGTTCTACATTTAGTGATGTTATATTTGCGTAATTAAAATAATCTTTGGAACAACTTCTGTTGACGCACCTTCACAAATTTGTCTTAATGTGCCAAAATCAGAATCTTTCTCTAAAACACTTTCAAATCTTTCTAGAACAAACATTTTTTGCGTCTTCTACCGCGCATAGCTGTGCGTGAACATGTTGCATTATTTGCAGCGATTCCACTAACGACACCGAAGGATTTTGTAATTTTTCTATTGCCTTCACTAGTCCGAAGTAATTGTTCGGAATAGTTTTTAAATCCGTTTTAACCTGACTATCTTGAAACTTCGACTGGCCTTTCTTGATAGCTGCTGCTTCCTTTGGATCGAATTGTAAAACCGCGTTCTTAATATTCTCAAAATATTTATGATAATAAAACGCGGCCTGTAACCATGTTCTCCAACGTGTAAGAATAGGTTCTGGTAGCTCAGGCATACCGGGGCACAGTCTGTGAAATTTGCGAATACGTTTCGGGGATTTGACAAACACTGCTTTTGTATGCGCTACTCAAGCGTCTACTTCAGAATAACATTTTCTAATACTATCTGCCACATGATTGAAAGCATGAATTTTATACGTAATATGTAACAAGTTAGCACAATGTTTTTTAAGAGACCCGCCTACAGAAAGCATGTTTGCGGTACCATCACTCATAAACATCAACAGTTGGTTTGTTGAAAGTTCAAACTTTTCCAATGTATTTAACACTAACTTTGACGATTGATGTGGTATTGTACGTACCATTACATTAACCACAGAATGTTTTTTACGATCTGCTGTTTCGTCCACTCATAACCACAGTTTTTTATCTTTCAACTCCGATTTAATTATTTTCTCAACATGTTCACGAGCAGATAGCACAATTCTCTGTCTAGTAAATTAAACGGTAGATTACATGCAATAAAGGTAACACGTAAATTAAATTTAAATTTGTCATAGTGTCGTGTGCAATTTTTTTTTGAAGAATGCTGTTTACTATTTACGTGACGTAGACAATCCCTTTTGGACCAACACATTAAAGGGCCATCATAATTTAGGTCAGGCATTTCCCCTATAAATTCTGTCCAACATTGGTCGTTTTCGCGACGTAGGCAACATTTTTAAAACAAATGTAGAACTACGAAATAGTATTTACGGCAGCGTACATGTATACACTACAGATCTGGTTGAGACTCAGGTTGTATCGAACCTCCGCCACTGCCCGTTGGCGCTAGAGAGCAACTCTAGTTATAGGTCTTTTCAATTTTTTAACAAAATAAAAGAAGTTTGAAGATGAGCGTATACTCAAAACCGGTCGCATTTTTGTATTAAACAGTGTGAGAATAGACCTCTCTTAATTATGAATTACTCACACATAGCCACCATGGATTCATTAAGAATTTAACGTAAAACTCTTTAGCTCTAAAATGTTATTCTTATATTTGGTCCGTAGGCTTCCGCGGTCGTCAATAACACCATAGTCTTGGTTTTCGGATTGGAACCGCGTCGTCGTCGTAGCTTTGGCTAACGTTTCATCCACACTCTTATGGGACATCTTCAGGGCTGATACTGCACACTGACTGGAAGCGTCGGCCAAAGCTACGACAACGACGCGGTTCCAACCCGGAAACCAAGACTATGGTGTTATTCTTACAGTTTTTTTTATGAAAACATACAAACAAAACTTGATTTTCTAAATAATTTCTGTTATAAGTTATATGTTAACAATCCATGCATAGTTTTGTGGTTAAGTCATTTGTTGGAGTGTATTTTTTTTTATTTTATCAAATTTGTTTGTTGTTTCATTAATTACCCAGTAAACCAGAGACGTGCGAGGTAGCCGCCATAAATTCTCGGCCTAATATAGAAAAAATAAACTTGGTTAAATATTATTTTACCAACTTAACTTTTATTTTTCAATATAATCTCCCTTAACTTCAATACACTTATTGCAACGATCAATTAATAATTCTGTACCCTTGTAAAAAGTTTTTCTCTCAAAATGTTGTCTTACAGCTGCTTACAACTCACTCCCGTTCTTAAAACGACGTCCTTTATGGTCTTCCTTTAAATGAGAAAATAAATAATACTGTACGGTAGATGTTCCAATTCTTGAAAGCCACATTGGCGGCAGTATAGACGGGTGCATTGTCGCGAAATAATCGAACACCTTTTGTCAATTTTCCTCGACGTTTTGCACGAATACTATCCCTCAATTTATGCAGCAAAGACGCATAATATGTGCTGTTGACAGTTGTATTGCGCTCTTTAAAATCAATGAGTTAAATACCCTCACAATTCCAGAATATTGTGGCCATCACCTTTTTCGTTGATTAAACGCCTTTCTGGGACGAGGTTTATCGAGTTGCCCCATTCCATCGATTCCTTTTTGGATAGAGGATCATAATACAGAACCATTGTTTCATCTCCTGCGACAATGGACTCCAAAATCGGTTTCGAGTCGTCTCCAAACATGTTTAAAAACGAGCGCGCACATTCAACCGAACGTTCACGTTGGAGAGCAGAAAGAAGATGCGGTACCCGTCTTATACTAATCTTATCCATACCCAAATGATTATGGAGAATTCGGCGAATACTTGCTTCAGAAATGTTAGACATCACTGCTAATTCCTTCACTTTCAAACGGCGATCTGCTAATACCATTTCTTCAATAATTGAAGTATTTCGAGGCGTTTAGCCGACTGGGGCGCTCATTATCTTCAAGGGATTCTTGTCCCAAACGGAAATGTTTTGCCCACTTTTTAACACTGTGGAATATGAAGGGGACAAATCACCATAAACGCCAGAGAGCGAGGAGGGGATTGAGTGGAATTCGATCGATTCAATGCAGGTCGCGTGTTAGACGTTCGTAGCGCTTCTAACGAGGTTGGCGTGTAGATCTACCTTGTGCAAGAACGCACGTAATAATTTGAAGTCATGGCCGCCTGGAAATGAGAGTTTCGCATATTTATTTTGTTGTTGCCATGAAGCTTAGACGAAATTCTTACTAAGATCGTCCGCACACTAACCACATCGGTAACCGTCGTGAGCCGTCAACTGCCGCTAACCCCTTCGCTTGTGGTGAATCACCCATTCGCGTTTACCGTTGTCGCATGTACGCTTTTTTGTAGCTAGACAGTTTTTTTCCTTATGTGTATAAATAGTGTAGGCCTGGCACATGTGCATCTATGACCCAACGGAGTTTAGACACGCTCGAACCTGTATAAGCCTGTCAGGCCCACAATTTATGGCACCTACCGCGTTCATATAAAACATCAATTCTACAGTTCAAAATGAAATAGTAAGTTATAGCCTATGGGTAAAGAAGTAAGTTCCTGCAGAAGTATGACAAGGATAGATAATCGATAATTGATTATTTTTTTAGTACATACTATAAAAGACATCAATAATAATACTTTATTCATAAACAGAACCCACAATATGAATAAGTTTATCTCCTGCTTTTATTGTTTGTTCTGTTTAGAGCAAACCACATAACAATATTGCGCAAAGTATTTTGATTTGCTATAAAAGCAATTTAGTAGTTACAAGAGATTACGATTTTCTTCCATAGATGGCGCTACTACTACCTTTTTTTTTTAATTTTCATGAATAATAAACGTAAGGGACAAGATAAAACAAAAACAATTTATATTTAGAGAAAACTACCTTAACGCACTTTTTTCGTTGCATCGTTAAAAACCCAAAATATGGGTTTTATGTTTCGTTTAAATCTAGCAAAAACTTTAATACGACTATCTTTTCACTTACCTAACATTTTGCTAACGTACGGCTCTATATCAACATCCTGTAGATGCTGATAAGTGTACGCATGGTAAAGCCTTAACGTCGAGTCCAGCCGAATTGATACCCAAACTCCCTCGCCAAGCCACGCTAATAATTTGACGGGACTTTCTCTTCTTGGATGCGCCTCTAGCGTATGCGCGATTTTTAACTCGACCGGATCTAGCACGTGTATGTTATTATTGTATCCGCACCACACTTTATCGCCGACTACCGCTAAGCACCGGACTGAGATCTGCGGTAAGCCTAATTGCACCAAATGATACCTGGAGAGGTCCCATTCGCCCTCCGAATTACGTCTAAATACGGCCACTGTACCGTTCGCTAGGGCCACCACCACTCTTCCATTTATATGTCTGTAAAGAGGAGACAAGAAATTTGAATTTCACTTCACCTCTAAAATTGGAGATTTTATATACAGCGAGGTCCTAAAGTAGTTACCCTGTATTGTACGAACAATGGAACATAACGTTGAGGCAATTTTAATATTTGATGAATCTGGCAGAAATTACCACGAAGCCAAAAGCATATTTAATGGACGTTATGGGGATAGACCTATTAGCAGGAAATATTTGAGGGAATTTTGCGCTAAATCCATGACAACTGGCAGCGTAAATAGGACAAAATCTGCAGGACAAATCATTGGGGAATTTGTAGTTAAATCATAGCAAACAACCTCTCATGTCGCCGAAGCATTTGAAGTATCAAAAACGGAAGCTGACCCAGATAGGCGAATTGAATTTTGACAAAACCATGACAATATTAAGACCAGAAGAACCATGTGATGAGTATGCCGGGCACAGAGAGCTTCGCGCCACCGGCACGGGTTACCTCAGCGAACGATATTATTGATTTATTGCAACAGTTTCTCATCAACCCAAAAATGGCGTCCCACCTCAAACCCAATTTAAGCTGGATTTACTTTTGATGTTTATTGTTTGTGGTCTACCCCTTCGCTTACTCGATAAAGGACCGTTTTGGCGTACATACAATCCAGAGTGGAACTTACCATCACGGACAGCGTTATGGAAAGAGCTAAAGATATCGAAAATAGGATTAAAGCGGAGTTAAAAGATAAACAGCTGTGGCAATGTCTTGTCAACTGTTGATGTTTATGAGCGATGGAGCAGCGACAACGTGTAGTGTAGGCCGTTCTCTTAAAGAGAAGTGTGAGGGACTTTTACATGTTACGTGTAAAGTTCATGCTTTACATCTTGTGGCATAAACTAGTCGAGGATGTTACCCGGAGGTGGATGCATTAATAGCAAATACAAAAAAGAGTGTTTCTCAAATCTCCCAAATAGATTCGAGCATTTCACAAGCTTTGCCCCGGTATTCGCGAACCACCACAGCCGATTCTTACGCGTCGGGAAGCATTGTTGCAAGCGCCTTTTTATTACTCTGAACATATCCAAACAGTAAAATTTGCGATTTTACAATTCGACCCTGACGAAGTTACAGCTATTAAGGGGAGCAAGAAAGGATTTCTAGATACTTCTGTTGAAACAGATTTAAAAAATATTAGCAACAATTATAAACGATTACTAGACGCAATAAAAAAATTGCAAAATAGTGGATTGTCGTTAGTAGAATCACTGCAAATCGTGGACGAATTTAATACATTGCTACACGCTATAAACGACGCAAAAAACGGTCGCGTTGTAGCAAAGTTCGACAGTGTTTAAAAAAAATTCCGATTATACGAGATTAAGACAAATGTGTGGTGGTGCATTTGCAGATTCATTTAAAATGTGTGGTGGTGCATTTGCAGATTCATTTAAAATGTGAGGTACTGGGCAGATGAAAACCCTAGGATGTTTCGCGATGGAAATACACAACTTTCTCAGAAATTAAATGTATGGGCTTGAATTTTGGGAAATCATATTGTAGGGCCCTTATTTAAAAATGGAAATCTTTCTGGGGAATTCTACTTAAATACATTGCGGAAAGAAATTTTTTGAATATAACTAGAGACGATCCTTTGGAATTTAGTAGGGAGGTTAACACTTTGAAAACAGCGTGCGAAATTATTTAAATAATGCTAATCAAGAAGGTGGATAGGGTAACGATGTGTACTTACACAATATCTAAAACCGAATCTTCCATTTTCACCGAATGCAGGCACTGATTCCAGTTGGCCACCGAGGAATGGACGTAGACCATACCGCTTTGAGCACCTAACCACATGGTTGCCAAGACGCTGGACATCATTTCCAGCTTACTATTGTTACTAGTAGTACTGCTTTCTTCGCTGCTGTGCGAATTGTTTCCTTCTTCACCGTTCAATTCTGGCGATGGATTGGGATCGATTGTCTTTTCCGCTTCAGCTTGTGCTTGTGCTTCACGTTCCCGTTCCGCCTTGGCTGCCTTGGTTCTTCTATTGACTACGGTATCGTTATATTCGACGAAAATTACCTGTCCTATCTAGAAAAATGGAAAAGAAGTATTCAAAGTATTATGTGCTGATAGTTCTTATGTAGAATTTAAAAAAAGTGCAGTAATTAAATTGAATCTGTAGGAAACGTTGTTGATTTTGATGAATATACAAGTGTTAACAAAAACTTGGAGCATGAAGATGAACATGCAGAAATAAAAGAATGGGTGGAAAAAAAGGTGGTACCGGATGGCAGTAGCGTAGCGGTGACGGCGTGGGTAGGGGTAATTTTCAACTCGTAGTCGATCTCGACAGTACCGCGAGAGAGTTCAAAGCGACAGTACGTTGCACGCTGCACGCCAAATAAGTACGCGGAGATGGGACGCCCAAAGGGTGTAACGTTCCCTTCGAATGTGAATATCTCAGGTATTTCCCTGGATTAGAATATAGAAGTCCGCATATTTATTGCGCAATATGCAATAGCGGATTACTAAGTGGCGATAGGTTTGAATGTAGAAAACATTGTAAAAGTAAACGTCATGTATTGAATTTAAGAAACAGTATTCCATACTGGCAAGTTTTATATGATTTTATCTTTATGTTAAGTGTGTGCAACATCCCACAACATCTAGTATCTAATGAACACTTTCGTCTTTTTTGAGTTAAGCACGTTCTCTCATGGAAGCTGCCAACATCTATGCAATTACGATACAATTTGCCACGTGTGCAAGGTACAGTAAAGGAATGTATAAAAGACGAGTTGAGAAATAAGAAAATCTGCCTATATGTGGATGAAACAACTGATGCTCAGAAACACAGCGTCATTCATGTTGTAGCGCGTCCTTTAAAACGTGATGGTCCACCAGCTCTATTGTTGTTATCCAGTAAAAGAATTCAGAAAACTAATGCAGAAACCGTTGTCACGATAATGAAAGATTCGTTGAGAGAATTTTGTATCACAGGAACCCTAGTCACAATGTTCGTTACTGACGGAGTCGCAACATTGCTGAGAGTTGGTAGGATGTTGAAAATATGCTTTTCGACTCTTCTTCACATAACATGCCTCATACACGCATTTCACCTCGTAGCAGAAACCATTCGAAAGAAGTATCCGATGGTGGATAAGTTAATAGCATCTGCCAAAAAAGTGTTCATCAAATCTCCCAAGCAAATCCGTGTATTCAAACAATTGTGTCCGAAATTACCACCGTCACCTCAGCCTGTAATAACGCGATGGGGAATATGGCTCCAGGCAGTATCTTACTATCAGAAATATTTTTCACAAGTGAAAAATGTCATCTTGAAACTTGATTCAAATGATTCTGCGGCAGTTCGAAAGAGTCAGCAACTTTTTTCCAACGCGGACGTTCAACAAAAAGATGAAATTTCCATAAACTATTCTGTAGTTGCACAAGCTCTTGAGCAATTAGAAAATAGTCACTTATCTGCACGAGACGCATTAAATTGCATAAACAATTTACAAGCCGCTCTAGAAAACTTGACGAACACAGGAGTCGATGTTGCTCAAAAATTTGGTGCAATTTTAACGAAAAATCCCGATTTACAAAAGGTTCGATCTATAACTGAAAATCAAGAGTGCCCAGATGAGGAAAAGGAATATCCGACATGTGCAAATCTTACTTCACTGGATGTCGAACGATCATCTTCGAAGTAACGATAGTTAAAGGGTTAACTTCCTTTAACTATCGCTCTATCTAATGTTTAGGTGACGCCACCTGTTGGAACGAATATATCTATGATCATTTATTTCAAAACCTCTTTATAGAAATACCTTTTGCTATTGTTATAAGCCAAATTTAGATTTATTTATATTTATTAAGTATTCTTAGTTTTAAACGTCCCTAAGTACCGTTCAAAACGGTCATGTGGTATCCCCACTTTCACCTGTTGCAATCACATGATATGAGCGTTAGTTTTCGGGAGGGTGTTGGTTGAGCTGCTGGGGTAGAAGGACGTATGTATAGCTTCGAAGGTACGCTTCGGTAGCATTTATTTTGTCGCCACTTCGTTGGAATACCGTTTCTGGGATCTAAGGCTACCCACCTAATCAAGTGTGGTATCGTTTCCTGTCGTAAAATTCAACCGATTGGGAATTTCATAGTACCGAGCTAGATGCTGACGTCATACCGCCATCACGTAAGAATCGTTTCAGTTTTCCGTTTGAGTTCTAATTTTGCTAATCTTAATATCTCCTTTTGGAGCTCTTATCCAGCACCAAGAACCCGTATGAGCGGCCAAAGTCCGCCCTGAACGGCTCGAGAAGTTTCAAGAGCCAGTTCGCGGTTATGTTCGAAAGCTGTATACCATAAGGTATTTTTAGACTGTAATATTTTCGTGCACGAATATAATCCATCCCGTAGCGCTTCTAAATTTTGTTTATCTGTTTTTGCAATAGTTTACTCACTTTTGTTAATTTATTTGGTCATAACGCTACAGAACGGATCCTTAGGGACATAGTATATAAGGTTCAAGTTTGTATAACGTTGAATTTCGCATAACCATTATTCGCGTGTATTTCTAGAAAATACGCTATTACATCATCCCTTTGTTTTGCTTATTTACTGAGCATTATTTTCGTATTTTGAATATACGTACTTGTCCATTTATTTTTGTTTTGCAACTCCAATCACGACTTGAGTAGTTATTTGTTTAAATATATTTCACACATGCTTACACGATTGTATTAAATATATGTCACATGTTTACGTATCTTTTTTATTATTTTTTTCAATATATTTAATTTTGTTAAACGTTGCTGTGTATCTTTTTTTTTTACTTATTGTTTAGTAATAGCAACATACAGGGTGACAGAAAATTATATTTGTAATATTTCAAGTAGTAACTAGCTTTTATTATTCGTTATCCTGCGACGAATTTCCCAATTTTGGCGTCGTTAAAATACAGGATGGTTCCTTCATATTACTTAAATAGGGTGGCGCCTATCGACCCCCACGCCATCTTCGGCTGGGCTAGGGCAAATGGAACCGTACCTCATAATCACCACCGTTTCGAATATATAAAAGTATCTTCATTTTTCCGAAAGGTTTATCATCCGCAATATTTTCGAGATAGGCCTTAAGCGTATTTGCATGTTTGTTACAGTCTGTCTTGTCCTAGTACGTCAAATGTTTCTCGCACACTTTACAAGCTGTTTTAGCACCGTCGTCGAACAAATCCGGAAAGTCACAGATAAACTTATTTCCTGTGTCAGCAAAGGGTCGTTTTTTAGCCTTGTTCACATTATACATTTCAAATTAATAATTATATCTTTATAACGAATAACACAAAACACAATCGTTTCCTAAACTGAACGAAGAATATGCAAGCGGACGCTGACAAAGCGAGAATCGATTTTTGCACACGGCCCGCTACCCTGGTGAAACGCCTACGTATCGCAGAGACGACTACCTCGCTCTAATAATAACTCCTGACTATTATTATTATTAATTTTTCAATTCGTGACATCTTTATTTTACTTGATTCATTGGCAACCACAAAAACTAAAATAATTACGGAATTATTTATTCCTATAACAACAGCTAACCTAAGTCATCGATAGAAACAGATAAACCTCAAACGAACGACTTACATCGGGTGCTTGATTAGCTTCCGTCTTCGCCTCTTCTCCATTCCCCGCATTCTGATCGCTTCCGTTACTCTTAGTGTCCGTGTCTTTTTCGTTTTCCGGAGGATTACTAGGTTCTTTAGCTACGCTATCCGCTACTACTATATTATTCGGCTCGTTTATTTCGTAATCATTAGGACTAGCACCGGGTACACTGGCAATGCAAAGTAAATGGTTCGCGCAAACCCCGAAACTGTTCAGAATCTCGGCAGGATTGTTCGCGTCGATGACAGTCACAATGCCGGCCGCGTGCGTCGACGTACAGATCCACACCTGCGAGGACAGCTTCGTCTCGAGCAGAGCACCTTCCTTAATGTCGTTCATCTCTTTCTCCAGACTCTCCACCTCGCCGCTGATCAGCGGTGTTTTTTCCGGCGTTGGTTCGTCGTTATAGAAGACGCTGCCTCCTACCTGCAAAAATTTGTACTAATCAGTGGAGGTTGTTAAAGCAATTGGGCGATTGTAAACTTATAGCTACTGGTATACTTTCAGCTATTAAAAAAAATTAAGTAGAAACATTTTCAAGACCCGTATCTAGTTAACTAAGCGAATTGCAATACTAATATTGATAAATTATATTAATCAAGGCAACCTGCTGTCAAAAATGACAATTTTTCTTGAATAATCTCCATTTGTTTTAAGACAGTACAGTAGAGAAGCTGCTTTTTATAAAAATCAAAGTGAATTTTAGAATCAAAGATTTATTATTCTTGTGTTTTGTGACACTTTGCCATGTATTCGTCTTTGTTTGATATTGATTATAAAGAAAAATAAAATGAGGTGTCATCTAACGGAGGCTGAAGCAACTCAAGCTACTCGGAGACTCAGCGTTACGTTGCTGAACGCCTTAATGATGTACAAGTTGTGATTTACAGGCTGGCGAAACGATATCGCGAGCCTGGACTTGTTAGGAGAAGACGTGGACACAGCAACAGCACAGGTTCTGCAAAATTATCTTTCTGCAATAAGGGGCGTGCGTGCTTCGAGAGAAGCCAATCTACGCAGCAGAAGGCCAGTTGAAAGAGTAAAGCTCACAAGAAATCATCGGTATGCGAGAATGGTGTTTGCTCAGGAACATCGACATTGGCAATTAAGGCACTGGAGTCGAATAGTGTTTTCAGATGAATCCCGGCTTAAACTATGGGTAAATGATGGACCAGTTAGAGTATGCACGATATATACCATCCACAATCATATATTAATGTATCAAACTCACCATACAATGCACCACAAAGTTCTTCCTTCGATGGAATGTATCTTTTCTCATGGGTCGATAAATTTTCGCCATTTTAAATTTTGTTTCTTCGTCCGCATCATCATCAAAAAGTGCTAAGACTGCTATTTCGTCAGTCAAATATCATAAATGGTGACTAAATTTCTGTAAAGTAGCTTTCGAGATACTTTCATTCATATTTTCGTAAGCTTTCAAAGATTTCATAAAGCACAAATCTTTGTAGGTTGCTTTAACTGTCAAAATGCATAGAAGCCATGGTTTAACGTAGATTATCACGATAAACAAGCAGACGTCTAACAGTGCTGCCTTATCTTTGGTGTTTAGAACTAAATAACGATATTTTTAGAGAGTAAATCGCTCGGGCCATCCATCGAGCTTGGTGCATGGCACCCAGAGGCCTCTTTTTATTTTTATTTTTTTTTTCTGCATCTCCACCTAAAAATACGATAGAAAGTTCGATCAACTCTCGATAGTCATCTCTGACCATAACATTAGTAACTTCAGCGCGGTAAAAGTCAAGCAAATTTTCAAATTCGGGTACGGTTAGGAACAATTCCACTGTTTCTTTGTAGCACTGTATTTTAGTGGGATCGATGTTTTTCCAATTATCTTTGAGCTTTTTAAAGAGTGGAATATCGGACCTTGTCACTTGTTTAATTTTCACTTCGTATACGGCCTTCAATACTAGTTCGTATACGTGATGGCGGCAAGCGAAAAAAAATATATTTCCCTATCAAATTTTTGCTCGAGGAGCGCATAAGCACCATTAAAACGACCTGTATTCGAATTTGGACTTTGTCTTCGAGATTCCAGTCTAAGATCGCCTTCCAAACAGCCTGCGCCTGTTCTTTGCCTTTAGAATTATCCAGTCTCGGCACAGCAATGAGTTATTCTTTAAGTCCATATGAAATAACTATAGGCAAGCGTTCTTCTTTCGATTTTCGAGCACTCAAAGCAGGCAACAGTTTGCCATCCCATATCATATATACAAGAAATTGCTTTTGGTAGATCGGTAACGGTTTGGGGAGGCATTTCTACAGACAACCGTACTGAACTTGTCATCGTCAAAAATAGATCTCTGACAACACAGAAATACATCGATGACATTTTAGAGCCTCACATTTGACCTCTGGCAAATGTTGATGGATACATTTTTTTATTTATGCAGTATAATACCCGACCACAGGTGGCACAAGTGGTACGGGATTATTCTGCACTTTAGAATATTACCAACATAGCATGGCCAGCGTACAGCGCAGACTTAAACCCCATAGAAAATCTATGGAATCTACTGGGACAAGCTTTAAGCCTCCTAATGTCCTCCGAGAGCTAAAGATGCTCTTGTTGAAGAATGGAACCAAATACCACAAAACAGCATCCGCAGAAGTAAAGATGCAATGCAGTTATTCAAGCGCATAGAGGTGTTACACGGTACTAGTACAGTGAATCATTACAAACGCAGCCAGTTAATTTCTTGATGTTGCTCTTTGTTAGGTTTACAAATTTTTGTGTTTAATTTTACTATGTGTGTTGCAACAAGGTAACTTGTTAAAGTAAAATGAGTTAATATACAAAGTCTTTCAACGAGAGGTGTCATTTTAAATCCACAGAAAAACGCAATATTTTCATAAAAAGCGGTTATATTTTTATTTTAATCCAAACTCTGTAGCAGTAATGGAACACAATATCTGCCAAATGTCCGCCTCGACTCTGCCTACAAACGATCATTCTTTTGACGAAATTTTTCATCCCGTTTTCGCATAATAGCGGCTGTATTTCGCCTATAGCAGCTCTAATATTGTCTTTGAGTGCTTGAATCGTTGCTGGAGCATTGGCGTAGACTTTATCTTTAATGTAGCCCCAAAGAAAAACGTCTAATGGTGTTAAATCGCACAATCTCGGCGGCGAATTGAAGTCTACATTTCGAGAAATCACACGGCCAGGAAATTTTTCACGCAATAGAGCCATTGCTTCACGAGCTTTGTGGCAGGTGGCGCCGTTCTGCTGAAAATAAACGTCGTTCACATCCAGAGCATCAATTTCAGGCCAAAAAAGTCAGTCAACATCTTTCGGTAACGCAATCCATTCACTGTAACGGTCGAACCAGCAGCATTTTCGAAAAAGTATGGCCCGATTACATCGCCAGCCCCAAAACCACACCAAACTGTCACTCGTTGTGGTTGGAGAGGTTGTTCTACTATTTCTCTTGGGCTTCCGGAGCCCCAGATGCGACAGTTTTGTTTGTTTACGTACCCAATGATCTTGTTCATGCATTCCCAGCACCCAATCAGTGAATGTACGGCGTTGTACGTGATCCGCTGGCTTCAATTAGTGTCAACTGCAACTTATACGCATGTAAGCCAAGATCTTTACGCAAAATGTGGTGCAAACTGGCTTGTGATATCCCCAATTCCTGTGATCGTCTCGAAATGGACAAACCTCGGTTTTCAGCCATACTCTCAACTTTAGCGGCGATATTTGCAGCTGACCTGCCCGGACGAGCATGAGTTGGAGTCTTCGCATCACTAACTTGTCCGAGACGTTCGAATTTCTTGATTAAATTCATTATAGCTGTGCGGGAAAGCGCTTGATGATGGCCAAAAGCAGTACGAACCGTTTCCGCGATATCTTTACAATTTTTGTAGTAAATTTTTACTATTTCAATCCGTTGTGCGAGTGTGTATCGATCCATATCTGAAAATCTCCTAGTTTTTACTTGGCAAATATCGCAATTACAGTTCAAGTACGTTAACAGTTCAAAAATGGCGCGAAATTTAAAATGACACCTCTTGTTGAAAGACCCATTATTATGCAATTGAAATGTTTCGTTTCTTAAGAAAATAGAACTCGGCTAACTTTTGACTCCTTAATTATTTAGAGTAGTTTATAAACACGTCATACCATTAATCCACCGTCCTTCGTATATCCTCCCATCAAATTCACCCCCGCCGCGCACCAGATCTTCATCCCAGGCGATGTTTCGGCTAACGGCCGGCAATACACCGGTACCGGAACTGGAACGCCGCCACTTCCCGTGTGAGTCGCTCGAGTTTCGCCGCCGATCTTCCCCGGCAAACTCCAGCCATACGCGTGCAATCTACCATCTTCCTTCTTCACGTGGGCCCTAACGTGTCGGTACTGCTCCCTCCTTTCCACCGCCTTTTTAGACGCTAATCTCTCTGAATTATGGCCTGTAAATCGAGGTGTAATAAAAATGGAAGTCATGCGCCGTCTATTTTACATGGAATTTTATCGTTACTTACTATTTATTTACGATATATGTATTCTACACAAAGCGAACCATCTACTGTCAACTAAATGTGGTACTTCTATGGCATATCATTTGTTTTTTTTTCTTTTTTTAATATACATTAGATGCACTATGGACACATGCACAAATGATACTATGTATATATGGAATAACATGCACTTGATTAGTTCTCTTCTTTGAAAGAAAAATAAATAAACAAAAAAAAATAAAACACCTCATGTTAATTCGTCAAACTATATATTTTGTTATAAAATAACAAACTTATATATTTGTTTTATATAATATAATAGTATTTATATAACTTTTAACAACGGTAACAACTGTTTTAAGAATTAACCTTTCAATTTACTTTTTGGGTAGAGAATTATTGATTATCTAGCTGACTTTATTAATTAGTCCCGTTAAAAAGGAAAATCAAAAAAAAAAAAAAAACAATCCCATACATAAAAAGATAAATAACAAATGTCAATTAAATAAGACTCTTTGTAATTGTGCGGATGACCATGTTAAGAAAAATAGATCCTTATAAAAAGAAAATGGTTTAAAACTAGTCTTCATTATGGCACTTTCAAATTAACATAGGGGTATAAAAAAATTATTCGATCATAAATATGTGTTATACCTTATAGTTTTACTTGCAAAATTGAAACGTCTACCTTGTGAAAATTGCGATAGATTCAAGTATTAAATAAGGAAAAATTAAAGAAAATATTCTATATTAAAGCTGACGATAAAAAAAAAAGAAAACTAGACTTAACGTAGCTCATGGTATTGATGAAATCGCTAACGGCAAAAAAATACATCGGCTAATATCGCTAATTTCCAAACTAGCATCTGTACCCGGCTCTTGTCCCTGCTTTCTAGACGGCCTGGCTTATATCTCTTGGCACTAGATGGCGCCGCGAGATATAGTGCTTACTAATTTGGTGAGATAAACAAGAACTCGGAGTAACGCTGATGACGCCGGGTAGCCAGAAACATGTCCGTTTGCTAGTACTTTCTCCCCTCGCATTCCATCAGTACCATGAGCTGTATTAGCATTATCGTTAATTATTGTTTTTCGCCATTTTTTTTTTCGATCTGATGAAGTTGATAAACAAAAAAAAAATCAACGGAATGCTACAAGTCTGAAGATTGATGCAGAAGGAAACGGACACGTGTTTCTGATTACATAACCTCAAGACCAATGGACAGATGTCAAGTGACATGTGAAGATTATTCTTCACGTGACAATTTGTGACACTTTCTGAATTGATGCTGACCAACCTTTGTTTAAAAGTAAAATATTTACAGGGTGAATTATAGGGGAAGTCATTTCAAGCAAAACAAGCCTTGTATACAGTCTCATTAATTTCGTATAGAAGAAAGTTGTCTAATAAGCGATATAAATACATCGAATGCTTGAAAATGTTACACGTTTAGGTTTATTATTATTTTTTTAATACAAAAGCGGCGTTTTTGGATTTTTCGAAAAGTTCTAAAATTCCATTTGCGATAATACCGCAAAAGTTATATGTAATTTATTTGCAAGCTGACAAAAACAGTAATTTCTTTTAAACTAAGCGCAACAGCATTTAGATATCTAAATAAATACAATACTTTCTTTCATAGCCGTTCTTGTAATTAATTTGAAAATTTAATCTTGATTTTAGCGACTTCGTGAAATTCTTTTTCTTTTTTCAAAGGTTCATAGAAATAAAAATAACAATTGATCTAATGTGACTCTGTGTGAGGAATATATATCAAAGGTGGTTGAAAAACAAAGTTCACTTTCACGATAACTCGTTTAATAAATCATGAGCGACCGGTTTCGGGACAATTATCCCATCATCAGGCTGATAACATAAAAAATATCTAAAATTCTAAGTAATCTGCTGTTGGGGGAGACCAATTGTATGAATTCTTATTTTATTTTTTGTATATGTGAATTGATAAAAAACTATTATACTTACAGTTAATGTAAAGGCAAGAAGTATTGTCAAACTAATAAATAAATAGAGCGCTGCCTCTGAATGTACAGCTGAACTTTGACTCAACGCCCACCTTTCAGATTTTATTTCGCATTCGCCTTTCCATCAGCCAACAAAGATGGCTAGAATAATTATTTCAAAAATAAGTTAAAATAACCAAAAGATTGTAGGATAGTTTTTAATGTTTTATTTGATAAAACAAAACAAAAAAAAATTTACAGTGTGGTATAGAATAGAACATTGTCAACTATGTTCTATTGTAAGTTCAAAAAACAAAAAAGCAAACAAAGAATCGTATTACTAAAAACGAATTATTTGACTTGTTACAGTTATGGACATATACATTCTGAAGAATATAATTTGTCGAAACGTAAAATGTTAAGTTTTAATCAACTTAAACAATAATATATTTAGCAATTAAGCCATTAAAATCAAGAAAAAATAAATGATTTTTAAATTATTAAACAAAAACTTTAAAAATTTTGTCATCATTTAGTATAATGGCAAGTTTTCAGAAATTTCCAATCTATACTCTTCCATATATCGATCGATACAGTTCCTCGTGAGACACCTATGTATATTTTTAAGCTATGTTAGCTTATTGTGCACGCTATATGCAACCTAACATAGAAGTGTAAGCGATAGGTAGAATTGCATAAAGAAATGACCATATGGGTTGATTCTGAATATTTGTTAAATTAGTCAACTTCTTTTTTAACTAACAAGGGAAGGTCCCCAAACCGAAAATTCGAAAAAAATTAAAACTTCGCGGTTAGGTAGTCCGCTATGGCAGGTGTACAGCGACACTTTCGTTTCCTGCAAAGGCGCCCATTTTAGGGGTGAAACACCCCTCCAAGGTTTCGTCGATTTTTAGTTTTCTTGCAATAACTCAGCAATACGACGAGTAAAAAATTAAAGTTACATATCGAAATATTCCTCGTTTCATTGCCTATCAAAATATCGGTAATTTGACCCCCTTCATTAATAAAAAAAATATAGGTACCCCCTCCCCCTTGTATAACGTATAACAATAGAAAAACCTTGAATGCTACAGATTACAAGTGCTTTTAGTTTATAATGTAAATAAAACCTTATTTCAAACAATATTAATATTAGAGATAAGGAAACATATTTATATTGACCACGGGTGGTATTTCCTTCAGTTGTTTACGAATTAGTACATCAACTTCAGCAAAATGGTATCTGTGAACCCTGTTAACGTGGTACATTTATTAATGTTAACTTACAATTACGATAGTCAACAGTACACCACTCCAAATAGAGCGGAAATAGAGCTGCATAACATACTGCATGAAATTATTATTAGAGCAGTGGAAGAAACAACCTTTTCAATGGAAACAGGCTACACCTTGGAGTTTCTAAACATATACCGTCCATACGCGACTGAATATGTAGATGAAGAGACACCTCCAACAATTGAGGAGCAAAGAATACGTCGAAGAAGAAGATCGAGAATGTATGCTGACGAGGGAGGAGTTATCGATTTGCAGTATAAACAGGACGCTGTTAACTTCTGGAAAAGTGGTAAGAGCAAACGTTTAAAATTTGAATCAGTGAAAGCCAGATATAGAAAGGTTACGTCTTTATCCCAATTGTATAGATGGGAATCTTCATTACAACAAGGTGGTACTAGACGAGAAAAACTAATACAATTATCGGACTATGTATTTAACAAATTTAGCGATGCTATGGACTCGAGCGCTATAGTTCATGATATGAACTTACGGAACTGGGCAATTGAAGCTAAAGAAAGTGTTGGCCTGGCAGATTTCAAGGTATCAATGAAATGGATAAAACATTTCAAAAGAACATATAAAATAGTATCACGAAAAATAAACAAATTTATTACTCGATCACATGGTACAGACAAAGCAGAACTTGAGAGAATTGCGTCAGATTTTATTGATATGGTAAAACTATATATAGAAACGTATGGCAGAGAAAACGTTTTCAATGCAGATGAAAGCGGATTTCAGTTAGAGCTACACACGTCTCGTACTCTAGCTCCACAAGGTTCTAAACATGTAGAGTCGGTAGTCCAATCTGTATCAGCTACAACGCATAGTTATACAATTCTTCCAATAATTTCGGCAGCAGGGCAACTTCTACCCCTATTGTATATTGTCTTCAAGGAACTTGGAGGCAGGTTTGGCCCTAGAGTTCAACAAACTTTATTTCAAGCCAAAAACGTTCGTGTAGCGGCATCGGCATCCGGTAAGCTTACGTCTGAATTATTCACAAATTGGTTTACGGATATATATCTGCCAAATACTGGCCCCAAAAGTGTGTTACTATTAGATTCATGGACGGGTCACTGCCCTTCCTCGTTGAAAAAATATATATCCAGTAACCAACAGAAAGACGTCCAAGTAGGACAACAGGAATAATACAACCACTTGATGTGTACGGCTTTCGTGCCTGGAAAGGATACGTCAGAAAATTTTCCGACCAAATTATGTTGGATAACTATAACGTTGACCTACATGCACGAAACAACATCATTACATTATAGTCATTAGTTCATAACTGTCCTCTCCAAAATATACGAGTTTATTTGCATATTCATGGTATAAAAGTGGATATGTAGATACGAAACCTGAACATTTTGAGCACCCTGTAACTTTTGCGCTTGCCACTTTCCAGGATCAGTACAGTGTCAGATGTTCAGTTTGTGGAGAAAGAGCACGAATACGCTGTTCATGGTGTAATGAAGCCTTTTGCTTTAAACATTTTTTTTTATGAATACCATTATCATAGTTCTTAACTGTATTACGCGCATAAGTATATAATAATTTCATTACATTTAGGTAATTCTGCATTATACTAACCTTTGTATATGTACTCTTGAATTATTTGTAATAGTGCATTAATGTTACTACATGTACTACATTTTTAAAGTCGATATAGTAATTCGTAAACAACAACTAAACATGTATTCACTTTCAGTCAATTTAAATATTTTCCCCTATAATTAAATCAATTTTTGTTTTAATGCCCACAGTCTCTCCTAAGATAAATTATTTGAAAAAAAAATTGGGTGGGTTTTATACGGTTTAGGAAGCTATTTAACCTGGATGTGATTTCATCTGAAGTCAGTGTGTTCCCTAAGGGGGGAGGGGGTACCTATATTTTTTTTATTAATGAAGGGGGTCAAATTACCGATATTTTGATAGGCAATGAAACGAGGAATATTTCGATATGTAACTTTAATTTTTTACTCGTCGCATTGCTGAGTTATTGCAAGAAAACTAAAAATCGACGAAACTTTGGAGGGTGTTTCACCCCTAAAATGGGCGCCTTTGCAGGAAACGAAAGTGTCGCTGTACACCTGCCATAGTGGACTACCTAACCGCGAAGTTTCAATTTTTTTCGAATTTTCGGGTTGGGGGCATTCCCTTGTAAGTGAAAATTAAATAATGTAGATGGTGTATGCAGATCATGGAATAACTAACAACGTGGACATTCCAAAAGTATATTAAGCTTGATTTATTTTGAAGATTTTTTTAGAAAACAATTGACAGTATGATCGACGAAACAACATTGAAGAAAAAAGACCTCAGTAACACATGAATAATGCTTCTATAATTGATTACAGTTGTTAAATACAACATGGAAAGCATAAGATTGAAAACAACGAATTTTAAGTCGAGGAAAAATAAAAAATAATCTGAAGGGATAGTTGAGATAGAATTTCCTTTTGGTATTATTGTTCTTTGATAAATACTTGTCCTTGGAGAAGTCCAGATCTGTTTTACAACAATTTGTGATTAAGTAAAATTAGTTCTTGACAAGAAAACAGTTAGGCAGATATTTCCCAACGAAGTTGAGAATAAAAAAAATGAGATTTGTCAATTCTTGCCTAAAATTATATTCACTATTCTTAAATTTGCATGAAATTAACCTTATTATCCATGAAATCTTTTACATTTAAAACATTTTTATACACATACAAGGTTTACACGTTCAATTTTGCTAGTAATTGCCCTCCAAACATCTGCTTTATTACGTAACACTTAATAGTATCGTATAGTCTTCGAGATTAACTTAAACTAGAAAACACTTTTCGTTTGTACCATAAGTATTCGATTAGAACTAAGCAGGTAATTAAGATAACGTGGCCGAATCTGCGTGAAATGAACCTTGATGGCCACGCGAAGAACTTCCCATAACGTTCGGAAAAATCCGCGAACGTCATCTGTTAATCCTCTACTTTCGAATTTAGTCTTTGTCTTTGTCCTACTGCCAGATCTAAAAATCATATTCTATACATTCCGTATCTTTATTTCATATTTTTTACATCAACTTGAACCGGGTCAGTGATGCTGTGTTTTTGGTTAGAACAGTTTTGTGCGAGAATTACCTTAAAAAATGTTTCTTCTTGTATTAAGTGAGATGCAGTACAATTATGTTAGTGAATTTAGCATTGAAAACTACAGAAAACATCTTTTAAGAGCAAGGAATAAACAGCAGAACTAATATTTTAGTTTGAATGTCCTTAAATGAGAATGAATAGGTCCACAGGATGTCCCAACGCTTGAGGAAATTATTCTAATGAATGAGATATTGCGTTTTATTTTTTATTATTATTGTGTTAGTAATTTGTTGCTTTTTTCTCTACAAATTTCTTAACACTAAAACCGCCGCACCGGTCAATTTTACCCTCTTTCAATTTTAAAGTTTTTTCTTCAACGGAATTAATTTTAATATGATCTTGAAATCATGTGACTTTTCCTAAATTTAGTTTGGGAATGCTCTCACAAAATGTTGAATATTTTGTAGAACTCTGAGCGGTGTTCTGGGAAATTTTACCTTAAACGGCCGCCCCGGTCAAATTTACCGGTACGTTAAAGAAATGTTTTGACAAACTTTATTTGTCAATTCTTTTTCTTGGTTGCAACATTTGAAAGAACTAAACATTTATGCATGTACCGCATATAAATATATACATAATTTCAAACATTTATTACATATAAAACAAGGCATATAACTGCATCAACCGATCAGAGCTTGTTCCTATTTGTTAGTACTTCTTCGTACTTGTTTCGACATGTTTAGCCTTGCCCTCGACAAAGAACCTGTTTCTACTCGTCCTCTTTTTAATGTGTTAATTTGGCGCATGCGTACAAAACATTTTGCAAGTTTCAACCTGCACTATTGTGAATATATACAAAGATCGGTAGTACTCTGAAAGTGCATTAGCCCTGTTTAGTTAGGCCGAACAGTATGTGGTCCAGTAAAGGCCTCTCGGCTGCACAAGCTTTAGCGTATTTAGACGAACTGGGAAATCTTTCACCAGGAAATTTCGAGAATGATTCTAAATCAGTTAATACGGACAGTGAAAATGAAATTCGTTCTCGAGTTGTTGCAAGTGAGGAACAAAATCGTGATGAGGAACAAAATAGTGATAAGCAGGAAGTGAAAACGTCTATTCGTTCTAATCGCCAGCAGAAGAAACCATTGGTGCAGTTTGCAAATTAAAAGACAATTCCCAATAGCAAGTAATTTCTACGAGTCAGCATACTGCAGGCAGAAAAACCCAACCCAATATATTCAGGGACAATCCAGACAATCCAACAAAAAGTAACTGCAGAAAATGTGAGTAGTTTATGCAGATTATTTATCGATGACTCGATGCTGAGACACATAAAACAATGCACCGAGGCTGAAGCTGGAAGACAACTAGACAGTCAAGACTGGCAATTATCTTTGGGAGATCTAGAATCCTTTATTGCCATTCTATACGCACGTGGTGCTCAGGGTTCCAGTCACTTAGAATTAGATTCCTTGTGGTCTAAAAAGTGGAGAATAACGTTTTTTAGTCAAACGATGTCTAGAAACAAATTTAGAGAAATCATGCGATATCTCAGATTCGATCTCAAGTCTACAACGAAAGAAAGATTGGAACATGACAAATTTGCTTTAGTTTCTGAAATATGGCAAAAATTTGCTTACAATTGCAAAATTTGTTTTGCGCCCAGAGAAAACAATAATAGACGAACAACTTTTTCCTACAAAAGCAAGATGTCGATTTACGCAATATATGTCCAATAAACCGGATAAGTTTCGCATTAAATTTTGGCTTGCTGTTGACACTGAATCTAAATATGTGTTGAATACCTTCCCATATTTAGGAAAAGATGATTCGAGACCAATAGGACAACCACTTGGTGAATACGTCGTTCTAAAATTATTAGAGTCTTACGCCAAGAAAGGAAGAAATGAGAACGGATAATTTTTTTACCAGTTTGGAACTTGCAAAGAAATTAGCAAAACTAAACACCACAATTGTTGGAACTGTGAACAGGTCGAGAAAAGAAATTCCCGAAGTAATTAAAAAAAAGCAAAGGTTCTTTATATGAAACTGTTTTATTCACAAGTAAAGAAAATCTTTGCACTTTGACAGTGTACCAAGCCAAAATAAACAAGAATGTTCTCCTTCTAAATACGCAACACCCAAACGTTTGGGTTGTGCTGGTACAAAGAAAAGCCAGAAACAGTTTCATACTAGAATAGCACAAAATATGGCGTTGACGTAGTAGATCAAATGACCCGAAAAGTACAGCGTGAAGGCACCCTCAAAAAGATGGCCAGTTCATGTTTTTTTTTTATAATATATTGGATTTTGCTGCAATCAATGCGTTTGCTGTATACAAAGACATCACTGGCAAAAAAATAAAACGTCGCGACTTAATTCTGTAAATGGCAGAAGAACTCTTGCAACAATCCAATAACAACGAAGAAGACCCTCAGGAGGGAACATCGAATCAAAAATGCAACAAGAACTTATAGGCTGGATCAAAGACAGGTAAGCAATCTCGCAAAAGACGTACATGTCAAGAAAAGAAATGTGAAAATAAGACTTACGATGGATGTAAGAACTGTAGCAAGAACAGATGTGGAAAATGTGGATTTAAAGAAACTTATTGCAAAAATTGTAACGATATTTAAAATACCAAAGTTAAGTTAGAAGTTATTTTTATATTTTGTGAATAAATATACACTTTTATGCAAACAAATTATGTTAATTAATAAAAACAGTCGAAACAAAATTGAGTTTTAATCACCGGTCAATTTGACCGGGGCGGCGGTTCGAGGTATGAGGAATTCTCGGCGGTTCTAATGTTAAACGCGTTATTTCTCTGGGGTCTAAAATCATTTTTGTGTAAAATTAGAATACATGTTAATAAAAAAAATAATTTGAAGTAATAAGGGACTCGTATTTCTCTTGTTGTTTTTGTGTGTGACGGAAATGTTAAAATGTCTAAAACGCTAACCACAAATCCTGAATAAAAAAATGTTCAAGGTTATCTTTTCGATTTTCAAGTTTAAAACCATATTCTACATCGCTGTAGAAATTTGCACAAGTTTACAGGGCACTTGAATTTTTAGATTGTCTTATAAAAGTACTGAGTCTGAAAGGTTAACTGTTATTGGAAACGGCCCAGACATTAAATAAATAATCCTGCAAGATAAACTAACTACCGGTGTTAATCAACTTTTTAATTAAAAACAAACAATAGTTTCTGTGTTTTTTATTAAAGTTATGTGAATATTTTCTTCAAAATTTGTGTGCATTTGCTTAATAGTATCATCTGTTAAAATTATTACCTCAAGACTTGGGGCACCCTATATTGTTTAAAATCAATACCTCCAACATGTTTATTTTTTCCAATTTGAACAATTCCTGTTGGACAATCAATTATTTTTCCGAGAGGACACCATTTTCGGGGTTCAAATTCGTAAATTTTTAAATAAAATAGTTAAAAATGTCTTTAAAATTAACATTTTCAATGGCGCTACAGATCTAATAATTAACAAATTAACTCAGGAAGAAACACTCTTTAGGATAAATGTGCTATTATAAAAAATATCCTGCTTCTTCTGCTTCAGTGATTATTACAATTGTTTCTCAGTAGGCTTATCGCTAGAGAGCGGAATTTATGCAATTTGCATATCCCATATTTTTTATGTGACAAGCAAATGCTTCAGTATATATGTGAATAACAACTTTTCGAATTATATTTTACGTTGATGAAACGACAGATTCCTGTGGCCGCTATATAGCAAATTTATTAATTGGTCATCTAAATAATAAACAGCCTGGTAGATCGTATTTAATTGCTTGTAAACAATTCGAAAAAACAAACCATCTCACAATATTAAGATTTGTTAATGAACGTTTCATGAATTTTTTCTTCCCGATGTTGTTCCCACAGGAAAAATTTTAGTCATGTTGTCCGATGCAGCGGCATATATGATTAAAGCGGGTCAACAGCTTAAACTTTTGTACCCTAATTTAATACATGTTACTTGTTTGGCTCATGGATTAAATAGGGTGGCTGAGGAAATTCGGCAGCAATTTCCAGCAGTAAATACATTAGTCAGTAACGTTAAGAAAATTTTTTTTAAATCACCATTGAGAGTTCAGATTTATAGAGAAAACCTGACGGATACTCCTTTACCACCTGAACCCGTCATTACCCGACGAGGTACTTGGTTAAATGCCGCAATATTTTATGCAAACCATTATCTAGAGATCAAAAACATTATTTCAGAATTCTCTACTGACAAATGCAATTCTATCGTAAAATGTCAAGAAATTTTGAAAAACTCTTCCTTGCCTAATGAATTGATATTTATTAAAGCCAATTATGAATTCGTTTCTTTGACAATAACAAAACTTGAAAAAGAATCGCTGCCATAACTGAATCAGTTAAATTAATCAATGATTTAGAAAATAGTGTTTCAAATATTCCGAGTAGAATATGAAACTCAATAAGTCAAAAGTTTAAAGAAATAATTAATAAAAATGTAGGACACAAAAGTTTAGCAAAAATTAATTTGATTTTAGCTGGTGAATCAAAAATGGATGAAACAGAAACAAGTATAGAATTAAGTCCTGGATTATGAATGCATTAAAGTACGCACCAATAACTTCCGTTGATGTTGAAAGAAGTTTTTCGATATATAAATGCATTCTCACAGATAGGCGACACAATTTTTCATTAGAAAATTTAGAAAAGCATTTAATTGTAAATTGTTTTAATAATAAAAATATGTAGTATCTAACAAGGGAAGATCCCGAACCCGGAAATTAAAAAAAAATTGAAACTTTGGGAATATATAGAACATATATAAGTGTGCAATACGCAACTTTTTTTTTGTGCGGACATTCACTTTTAAGGGGTGAAACACCCCATCGAAAATTAACAGATTTTCAATTTTTTCCATACAACTCCAGTAAAAAGAAAGATAGAAGATAGGTGTAAATGCAATAGTTGCAGCATACATCAAGCTCTTTCAAAATATGTGGCTATCATATATACAGGGTGTTCCATTAAGCCCTGCGCTTACACTGCTGGTGTTTTTGTAACAATACAAAGAAAAATTTAAAATATAATCTGTGTGACTTTTAATTCTATTTAACACTGTATAGGTGTTATAATATACAGGGTGTTCCTAAAGTAAATATCACCATATCCTTGGTTATATCTAACAGAACTTCATGTACTATGTTATTATATATAGGTATATATATTATTGAATACTTATTGCAAGGAATGATCTCAATCCCACAAATTTAAAATATGAAATTTGAGAATATGTAAACCACATGCAAAGTTAATGAAATTTACTGTATATCTCTGCGGTATTATATTGATTAGATAACACATTGTTTTGTTTGGTAATTACATTCGAAGTTTTTATCTACTGGTGTAAACATTTTTTTTTTTAAGTCAATAATCAACCAAATGCAATGATAAATGATAACATTGCTTATATAAATTCCCCACCTGATATTAATAGTATTTGTTGTTAGATTGTGTAACAAACCTGTGGTGTTGAAAATGGTTGTCGTAAATACTTTAAATGTAATTCGCTTGCTCATGGTAACGTTTGACGTTGCCAATAACAATAATCTAACACCTGTGAATAACCACGAAGTAGAACTACACGACATAATAAAAGATATGCTTCTTGACGTTCAAAAAGATACTTCATTTTCGCTGGAAATTGACACAACACTGGAATTTTTGAATCCAGTTAGACCACATTCCGTAGACTTCGTAGATGATGAATACGCACCTACACGCGAAGAAGTTCTAGAAGCGATGGAAGCTGAAGATGAACAATGTGTTCCAGAAGAAGGCGGTATTGTCACTTTAGAATATAAAACCAAGGCTGTGGAATATTGGAAAAGTGGGAAAACGAAGCGACTTACGTTAGCAACCGTCCAAAATAAATTTCGAAAAGTTTCAACTCTCCAACAATTGTACAGGTAAACAGTGAACTCCATTTAATATAACTACGATTTGTCTTAATTTTCTTTTATTTGTTCTAGATGGGAAGAAACAGTAAACCGGGGAGGCACACGACGGGAAAAATTGCTACAAATTTCGGAATCCGTTTATAATAACTTTGTGGAGAGTATTGATAAGGGTGATATTATTCATGATTTGGACATTCAAAGATGGGCTTTGCAAGCTAATCAAGGAATACATTTAGAAAACTTTAAAGCATCCCGGTATTGGGTCTGGAATTTTAAGAAAGCATATAGAATAGTTTCAAGAAAAATAAATAAATTTATTACGCGATCATATGGTACAGATTCCGAAAAGCTAAATGAAATCGCTTCAACATTTGTTAGCCATGCAAAAGATCTCATAAAACAAGTCGGAGAAGATAATACATTCAATGCCGATGAAAGTGGCTTTAATCTAGAGCTTCATTCTGGTCGTACGTTAGCTGTGCAGGGTTCAAAAAGTGTTACAGCAGTTGTGCAGTCAATATCCGCAACAACACATAGTTATACCATACTTCCCACAATATCAGCTTCTGGAAAACTTCTTTCCCCTCTATTTATTGTCATGAAAGAACAAAGTGGTAGCTTCGGTCCGCGTGTAACACAGTCTTTGTTTCAACCGTGGAATGTTATGTTAGGGCTTCAACGTCGGGAAAATTAACAAAAGAACTGTTTAATGAATGGCTCACCCGTGTGTATGTGCAAATGTGGGAGCTCAGAGCGTGTTATTCTTGGACTCTTGGACTGGTCATTGTCCTGCTACATTGCAAAAGAGTATACTATCAAGCAAACATGTTGAAATATTGACGATACCGAAAAAAACTACGGCAGTGATACAACTACTAGATGTATATGGTTTCCGCATATGGAAAAATTTTGTAAGAAAATTTTCCGATCTTGTGCTACTGTTTGGTTATGATATTGTGTTGCATGAACGCAATAATATTATCAAACTACAGTCCCTTATTCACAACCAACTTTCGGCACCAAAGTATCACGATGTATTTGCTTATGCTTGGTATAAAAGCGGATACATTGATCAAAAACCAAATAAGTTTGAAAATCCGGTAGTTTTTGCTTTTAGACAACAGGATTTTATACATCCTGCTAGGTGTTCCATATGCGGTAGCCAGGCCATCATACGATGTGCGTGGTGCAACGAAGTCCTATGTTTTAGACATTTCTTTGAAGAATTTCATCACCATACAGAATAATTATTCAGTAGCCAGTATTTCACTACATAATAGACATGACCAAAAGATGTAAAGTGTTATCTATAAACATTTCCTATATATCCTATACTTTATGACTAATATATTTTGATGTACCTGCCAATATTTGTATTGCTTAAAATGTTAAAAATATGATATATTTGTTATCGCTTAATAAAATCGATTAATTATAAGATATAACTTTGGTCTAAAATACTAACCTTTTCCTCTTACAACAGCGAGTGATTAAATCAAATTAAAGAATTGAATATTACATATGTCTTCTACATATTTCCGAAATCAATACTCTTACTGTTATTACCAAACAAAACAATGTGTTATCTAATCAATATAATACCGCAGAGATATACAGTAAATTTCATTAACTTTGCATGTGGTTTACATATTCTCAAATTTCATATTTTAAATTTGTGGGATTGAGATCATTCCTTGCAATAAGTATTCAATAATATATATACCTATATATAATAACATAGTACATGAAGTTCTGTTAGATATAACCAAGGATATGGTGATATTTACTTTAGGAACACCCTGTATATTGTAACACCTATACAGTGTTAAATAGAATTAAAAGTCACACAGATTATATCTTAAACTTTTCTTTGTATTGTTACAAAAACACAGCAGTGTAAGCGCAGGGCTTAATGGAACACCTGTATATATGATAGTCACATATTTTGAAAGAGCTTGATGTATGCTGCAACTATTGCATTTACACCTATCTTCTATCTTTCTTTTTACTGGAGTTGTATGGAAAAAATTGAAAATCTGTTAATTTTCGATGGGGTGTTTCACCCCTTAAAAGTGAATGTCCGCATAAAAAAAAAATTGCGTATTGCACACCTATATATGTTCTATATATTGCCAAAGTTTCAATTTTTTTTTAATTCCCGGGTTCGGGATCTTCCCTTGTAAGTATGTATTTTAGCAAATTTTAAGTACGTATGTGTTTATATAATTGTGATTTAAAAATGTAAGCGGGATTAATGTAAGAACAATAAACGTTTGTAAAATGCTTCGTTGTGATTATTCTTGTTTTATAACATTTAACAAGAAGTTAATCGGTATCAGAAGCATATGTGCATAAAACTGCATATTAAGCAAAAATTGTGCATATTTCGAAGAATTTTTCTGCGTATATATGCGCATATTTTGTCGATTTCCGATGCATATAATTCCGCTCTCTACTTATCACAGTGTGATTCAATTAAAGGTAACTTACGTATTGAGACGCATTAGTATCATACGAGACTAGCAGATCATTATGATACAAGTAATATAAGAAAAGAAAAGAAAAAAAGAAGGTAACGTTAAGAATTGGATATGATTAATATGATATTGTTTGAACGTGATGTCTGTATGTTAAGTGATAAACGGTGCTTGTATATACAATGCCCTTAATACTAGTAATAGTAGTAGTAAGTCGATAGAAGAAGAAATATGTACTTATCTAACTATTGTTATTGATCGAATGTGCTATTCATTGAGTTAATTTCGCAATCAAAGTATTATTAAGTATAAATTAGAAGCTTACCTACTTGTGTGCTTTACAAGAGTTGTATACAGATCATTTCTCTCTTTGTCAGATAGATCAGATAGATACAGTGTTCGATAATTTCTTGTAAACATAATTTTCAGTAGTAGAACTTTACAGTTGACTTTTTATTAAGACTAATAACATTTAAATTCTGCAAGGGGGCAACAATTATTTGATAATGGAACAAGCTATAAAATACATGGATTTTGGTTGGTTTTCCATTTAGGTATTGGGATAAAAACTACTCTGATGGCTCTCGTCCCGTTCATTGAGTAAATAAAAGGAAAATAGGTCCTAATTGAAAAAATTAACTTAAAGATGCTTTGGCATTTTCGAAACGCTACGACAAAGATAAACAACAATGTGTTATGCATTAAAATTGCCGCAACAGAGTGCTTTTTATTTTCGAATACCTTAAAAATTGTAAGCAAAAATTCACACTATTTTCCGTTTTTAAATCAATTTATATAGGGTGAGTGGGAACTAACGAACGAAATTTCAGGAGTGTAAAAGAACTCATATATTGATATTGTTGTAATATCTATTGACAGTTTGAACTACCTCAGCTCCTTACTTTTACGAGGTGAAGTAACGCTCTTCCCTGTATATTTCCCTAGTTTGATTTTTTTTCTTTGTCTTACATATGCAGGCAAGAAGTGTTTTCGTTAAAAAAAGTCCAATAACCAGCAGTTAAAATTACAAACCAATTTTACTATCGGAAATTCTGTATTCCTTCGAATCAAAAATATGTAATTCCATCGTATTTGAATAGGCAAATTGCTATTCGTATGCAGTTTTGAATTTAAAACATCTTTATCATGGTAACTACTTTCGATGTGTCGTACCTGACTCTGCCGTACTTGAACAATTGGGACATCGTCACCAACGGGGCAGATGCAATTTTAAAATGGATTTCAAAAGACATTTTATTAATTCAGATAGTCAACTGGGGCACTGAGTAATAAAAAGAAGTGGAGACAGTATAAACAATTCATTCGACAAGAAGCAATTTTCAAAATTCAATGATAATGTATTCATATTTCGAGTAAATATGAAACTACAGTGGACACTGTTTATAGTGAAACTCTATATAGTGAAAAACTCTTTATAGTGCAATTTTTTCAAGCCCTAGAATATTTTAATGAAATTTCATGTAAAAAGCCCTGCATATAGTGAATCTGTAAAATAGTAACACTCTATATAATAAAATATTTATCCCGGGGAAAACCCATTTTATACGCTAAATCGGGTACAATAGATTTCTGTGAGAATTCCGGGGAAAACCCATTTTACATGTATGTAGTCGAGGCCTAGATTACATATGTAATTCGCAAACAGGTTCAGTTTGTTGTTGTTTAAGAATCAGTTAAGATGTCCAAGCGAGTGTGTTTAAGTTTAGCTGAGAAAATTAAAGTTTTGGAGGAAGTTGATAAAGGCTGCAAAAAAATTGATGTTGCTGCAAAATTCGGTGTTTCCCCAAGTTGCGTCTCTCTGATAATAAAAAGTCGCGAAAGAATCATCAAGAAAACGAAAATGTTCCAAGCAGTCGAGAACGAGTACGGGTGTGTTCTTACGAGAATGTAAATAAAGCAGTTTTGCGATGGTTTCAAGTAGCCCGTACGCATCAAAACGTACCAATATCGGGAAATTTAATAAAGCAAAAGGCTCTACAATTTGCTAAAGAATTTAACTGCGTTAATTTTCAAGCTAGTGAAGGGTGACTGAGTGCCTGGAAGACTCGCAATGCAATTGTTTTCAAGACGGTGTCCGGCGAGAGTGCAAGCGTTAGTCAGGAGGACTGTGACATTTGGACTGAAACTGTTTTAAAAAGTGTATTGAAAAAGTACGAGCCAAAAAACGTTTTCGATCGTGATGAAACCGGTTTGTTTTTTAAATGTTTGCCAAACAAAACTTTTGCTTTTAAAAGTGATAAATGTTTTGGTGTTAAAACAAGTAAAGAAAGATGGTTGGAGCAAACGTGGATGGCTCAGAAAAACTGAAATTACTGCTGATAGGTAAAAGTAAAAATCCCCGTTCTTTAAAAGGAGTTAAATCTCTGGAGTTAGATTACGTTAGTAATAACAAGGCATGGATGACTTCCGAGATTTTCGAAAGATGGATCAAAGAACTGGACACGAAAATGAAAAGCCAAAAGCGAAAGATTGCGATGTTTATAGACAATTGTAGTGCACATCCAGTTACTGTTAGTAAAAAATTAACGAATATTGAACTGATCTTTTTTCCACCAAACACGACCTCCAAATTGCAACCTATGGACCAGGGTATTATAAAAAACATAAAACATCGTTACCGCAACAGAATTGTCCACAAAATTGTTTACGCGATTGATAACCTTCCAGTCCAAAAATTGATTACCCTTAAAGAGTGTATAACCGAAGTCGCTAAAGTATGGAGTGAAAATGTTTCTCAGAAAACAATCAAAAACTGCTTTTTTGAAGCAGGTTTTACTGAAAAAATTGACGAATGGGAAGAAGAAGACGAAATGGATCTCGCTACCTTAAGAAAACAATGGGATATTCTACAAAAAACTGCTACCGTCGACGCAGATTTTTTACTTGAAGATTTCTTAGAAGTCGACAATGACGTTGGCACACAGATCTCCCAACTGACCAAGATATAATTGACGATATAAAAAGTATAGAAGATCGTGAAGAAGAAACTGAAACCGGGGAATGTCCTGCTAAATTTAGTGGAAATGAAATAAGAAATGCATTTGACGTTGTGCGAACTACTCTCAGGGGCCAGGAAAGTGTACCTGATCAAATCTTTATGCATTTGAAAAAATGCGAGAATTTTGTTGAGCAATAATTATTTTTCAGAAGTAATGTTCAAAAGAAAATAATTGATTATTTTTCCTAGTACATAATATGTATGTACATACATATGTTATTTAGCAATTTCTCAAGACTACACAAATGTTAAATGTACATATGTATGTATTAACAGATTTTGTATTATGTATTCTTTTTATTTCGTATATAGTATTTAGCCCTGTACATACATATATAATGTAGTACATGCTATGTATTTAAACTTTCAAATGTTTAATAAAATCTTTTCTAATAATTCAATTTTGTGATTTTTTTTCTATATAGTGAAAAACTCTTTATAGTGAAATTTCGGTCAACATTTTGGTCTTTCACTATATACAGTGTCGACTGTATTTATATAAAATTGGAAAATATCAACAAATAAATCCATTTCAACATTTAACAACAAATTTGAAACCAACGGAACAAGATCCGAAGTAGAAGATACTTGGTTGTAAATCGAAGGCTGCTATGACTCCAAGAATACCAAGAACAGACACTGAAGAACTGCTACTTTGCGAAGAACAACAGTAAATAAAATTATTTGGCCAAATAATAATATCAAAACAGGAAAATTCCATTTATTTTACTCCCAAAACTTTAAATTTCAAAAATAAATTAAAGCTTAAATACCTGTCGGTTAGGGATTACGATGGGCTCTTGTTTGAAACTCCATACTCTGTTTTAAAAGAAATATAATTACTCCAAATTATAAACAATAAAACTTACTGTCTCTTTCGAATGATAAAATTGTTCCATTTTCTTGTCCTTTTCAATTATCAAAAAAGTAAATAAGTTAGATCCCCCCAAAAGACGTAATCATTTTTCAAAAGTCTTTAACCCTGTGATAATTCATTTAATTTTATTAATATCACTACGATATATGCATATTATATATGGATTAAAACATTTTAATTTGGCGCCCAACATGGGGCCAAGCCAGCGATATTGTTAAAATAAGTGGAATTTATGTAAATTTCCTAAATTTTTAACTGAACTGTGGGATTCAGTAGTGTTCTTACACACTCTTTCGGCAATTTTAAACGAATTTTGATGTCAGTAAATGAAAATTAATGAAAGTGAAAATTGAAGAAAATGCAAACAAACCTTGATTTTACGAAGATCTAATATAAACTCTATGTTCCTACGGCATTCACAAGAAACTTATTCTAACCTCCTCTTCTTCTTTGAATTTATTCTATGATTTAAATATTAGACACTTTAAACTGGGAGCGCAGCCAGAGTTAACTCGATGAAAGCTTGACCAGAAGTGATAAATTTAATTAGCGTCCCTTTTCTCCTTTATTTTAATCGCGATGGCGATTGTTTTTATCCACAGCAAATTTTGATGACCTATCCAAATATAATTTAACGAGGAATTTTGGTAAATAAGATTTATTTTTAGAAGTAGCATTATCGAATGACTGAAGGGACGCTACTAAATGACTCAAAATAGACGACTTTGTGATACAAAACCTCAACGACAATCCTAAAATACTAAAACTTCCCGATATAAATGACGATACCTTAACAAAACATATTTAATATACGAAATAATACTAGAAATACCTCCGAAATTATCTATGATGTTTTATTCTAGGAGAATTTTGCATTAAATTTGAGGATTTACGAAATGAAGAGAATGAAAAGAAGAGGAGTTAATTCATCATTACTCTCCGTTTGTAAGTTTGTAGTAGCCCGGCTCCAAGGCTAATCGGCCTAGGGGGAAATCGTGGCTACCAAACAGAACTAATAGCCGCCAGAGAGAATTTCATATGGAACGGGAGGACATACCGAATACATATGTACGGATTGACAGCTGCATTTGTTAAAGGATTTACTGAGTGATTCTAATCCTATGGTAGTCGCAAATGCTGTAGTTGCATTGTCTGGAATTAACAATAGTACTCCGACTGTATTATGTTCTTATCCGATTTTCATTTGTGAATCAATCCTTTCTAATTCCAAAAATGAAATTTACAAGGTAAAAGTCGATACTAGGGATGCGCCAATTCGACGTATTAGAAATACTGCAGCCGATATTAATGAAAGACATGGAGGAATCGGGAGAGCAACAGGCGCTCTTCGTTGATCGAACATTTTTGAACATTTATTAAAAGAACGCCCTGATTAAAAAAAAAACGTTAATGGATGAAATTTTGTTTATAAATACGCTATAACTTGAAAATAAATGAAGATCGGATAAGGACATATGAATCTCTTTACATTATTTTCACCTGTACAATACACTCCCGAAATTTGGTCGGTTCCTTCCGACTCACCCTGTATTTTATTTTCCTTTCGTTAATATAAAAATTTAGAAATGGTTGGTAAAAATACCCCACGAAGCCAACAATTGAGCTAAGAAAGCTAATATAAATTTCAATTTATAGGTCTTTCAAAATTAATAATTTTCTAAATTTAAATTAGATATGCATTGCATCTATTTGAGAGATATGATCTGTATACTTTTATGAACTGTACAACGAAAACTACAAAATTCAAACGATAGATAGAAACAAAAAGACAAAAAGGTAAAACAAAAGAAACGACAATAATAAACAAACGACAACAGCTAGAACAACGATACTCTTTACACATAAAATAATAACGTATTATTATTATAACAATGCGTGTATCAACTTCTCTAACTATGATTAATCATTAGGTAACTCTGTTCTGCACGAAAAAACTACACAAAATATCACAGATAATTGACAGTAGATAGTAGACTAAACAGATCATAATTCCGTACCCAATTCCGTGTCTAAAAAACCTTGTCCCGATCGTGGTAAAGCCCTAACGCCGGGAGCGATTTGATTCGTTGACGCCTGATACCTTAAGTGGGGCGCGAGGAGGGGACGCGACGGCCGATCGCCGCTGCTGAAGAGGTTGCTAAAAAACTTCCAGATGCTCTTGTTGTTCTTCTTGTCGAAGGCGGAGTCGCTTTTCGACGCGCGGATCATTTCCGTCCAGCGGACCGCTTCCTGAAGTTCCATGAAACGTTCCTAAAACAGGAAGAGATAAGAATGAAAGTTAGTTTTCCCGAACAATTACATTCTATTTGCAAATAAAGAGTTTTCAAAGAGAACATCGAATACTAATTTGTCTCAACACGTTGATTAGTGACACAAAATTTGACAAACACAATATTCACGACACACTCTACACCACATAAATTATTAATTAACTCCCCAAGTACCGATGGCTACTTGGCTTGATGATGATGAGTAACTTGGGCAAATATGCGGTAACAGCCAGAGGCGTGGCGAGCGCATAAAAGTTTACACATAGAACGGAAGGTAAGAAATAAATTATAAAACGTGATGAAACACTTACCGTTTTAAAAGTCTTCCGTGAAATCGCAAACTGGGTAACATCTGTTAAATATTTGAATCATTAGATGTGTTTCCACAGCTATTTCAGTCAAGCGAGTACGACGTGCGGAATAAATGTTTTTTAATGCGGAAAACGACCGTTCGACATCTAGCGATGTTATATTTGCATATTTAAAATAATCTTTGAAACAACTTAATGCATCTTCGTCTTTCTCTAAAACACTTTCAAATTTTCGTATTACGCACCAATTTGTTTCGCCTTCTACAGCGCATAACTGTGCGTGAACGTCATTCACAATTTGAACAGAATCCACTAGCGACATCGAAACATTTTGTAATTTTTCTATTCCCTCCGCTAGTCCGAAGTAATTGTTGTGAATAGTTTGTAAATCTCTTTTAACCTGACTATCTTGAAATATTTCCTGGCTTTTCTTGATTGCCGCAGCTTCTGTCGGATTGAATTTTAAAACTACCTTCTTTACTTGATCAAAATATTTGTTGTAGTAAAACGCAGCCTGCAACCATGTTCCCCAACGTGTAACAATCGGCTGTGGTGGTTCAGGTAAATCAGTACACAGTTTGCGAAATAGTCGGGTACGTTTCGGGGACTTTAGAAACACTGCCTCTGTACTAGCAATCAATGCATTTACTAGTGGAAAACATGTAGGAATCACTTGTGCCGTAAGATTTAGAGTATGGATTTTACACGTTACATGTAAGAAGTTACCACTGTGTTCTTTGAGAGATCGGTCCAAAGAACGCATGTTTGCCGCATCATCACTCATAAACAATAAAAGTTGCCTAGTTCAAACTTCAAATTTGTTCAATGAGTTCAACACCACCTTTAAAATCTCATCGGCAGTACAATTTATAACTCTTTTTTGGAAGCAAGTAAGAAGGAGGATGACGGTCGATGTGGTTCCATTGTACGTACCATTACATTAACCACAGAATGTTTTTTACGATCTATTGTTTCGTCCATACACAACCACAGTTTTTTATCTTTCAATTCCGTTTTCATTCTTTTTTCTATATGTTCACGAGCAATTGGCACTACATTTCGTATCGATGTCCGACTAGGTAACTTACAGTCCGCATATTTATTCCAGAAGGAGACAAATGTTTCTTTGTCTAGTAAACGAAACGATAGATTACATATAATAAGAGTAACACATAAATCAAATGTACATTTTTCTTGGTCTCGTATGCCACTTTTTGCGGAAGAATGCTGCTTGCTTTCGATGTGACGTTGACAATGGCTTCTAGACCAACACATTAAAGGGATTTTACAAACTAGATATTGAATTTTAGCGCCATCAAAAATAAAGTCCGGCATGTCCACTATAACGTTTTTAACTGTGTCTGCCATTGGTCGTTCTCGCGATGTACCTAACTGCGACATTTTTAAAGCAAACATAAGCGTACAATTACGAAATAAGTTACGACAGCCTACATATACGCAGAACTACTCGCATACAGCATCGATGTAGTACTGACGCTGTGAACGCGTGAAATAAATAATCGCCGACTCCGCACCACATATCTACTATACTGACTGTTACCGCTGTTTGCCCAGACTAATGATGACCCACGTGTCTTCGAAAAGGCCTTCCCGAGTTAATTAATAATTTGTGTGGTGCGGAGTGTACCGTGAATATTGTGTTTGCCATACTACCCCATAGTTCTTGCTATTATTACAAAATTTGATACAACCGGTAAAACTGAACTAACCTTATATTGATTACGTTCCATCAGAACCCTCGCCATTTCTACCCTGGTAAAGCGTTTCCGTTGCGCCATCGGTACGTCAGCCTCTTCATCCGCTTCCGCTTTCGATTCATTAACTTCTTTGACCTTCCTCACTTCCTCCTCGAGTTCGCTGATCCTTTCCCTCAACTTCTCCCTAGCCATCTTCAGCGTTATGATCTCTTCGCGCAGCATTTCCAATTCTCCGGTCAATTCATCTACTTTTACGATCAGGTCGTCTTTCACCACGTTCAAGGCGTTCCTAGAAAAAGAAGTTAAGTTCAATAAATCATGTCCCTTTGATTTGCTGGGTCAAATTAGTATTTCTTACTTGGTGGCTAGGAGTTCGTTATTTTCCATGATGAGATTCTCCACTTCTTTACCCATGCCTGCGAAAACAACGTTTTATAGAAAAATATAATCTTCATATAATTTTATTCCGTTAAAAGAAAAATGGGAAGATTTGTTAAGTCGGTGTTAGGTATGAGAAGCTTTTAGCGACGGAAAAATTTATTTGATAGATTCCCATATTGAATCATCAGAACAAGATAATCTCCAATGGTGTAGAATGAACCTCTGTCCTGTGTCCGACATACAAAGATATAGTCCAAATGATAATGTACAATTTTTCATATTTTTTTTAATTTAAAATCAGGTTATAAATTAGTACAATAAACGATGGTGGTAAGTTGTTATTTTTAAATATACTGCTCGTATATCAAAAAGATGGCAATGATAAAGTCAGTGAGAATTTCTCTATTGTTCTCCATTTATAACAACATTTATGACATTTGTTATTGAAAAAAAAGAGTCCAGCAAGCAGAAAAACAACTTAATTTGTAACTACATATTCGAAAAGTTTGCATTAATATTCAAGGTGACAACCATTGAAAATTAAGCGTTAATTCATTGGCAGTTTTTTGTTTCTTAGGCCCCATTTGTAACGATCTGAACAACTTTCTGCAAAGGAATTAACACAAGAAACGTACAAATTTTAACTAATTTTAATCCAGTAAATTGTCTGCAACGCGGCAAGATTTTATTATAAAAACTGCACAAAATATTGCTTCGGGGCATGCGCAGAACTATTATTGTTGGTAACATTGGAATTTAAGTTTGATTCAGGTGGAATATGTTGGTATTTCTCGCCGTTTCTTTATTAAAACTTCTAAATTATGAAAATTTGCCTGTAACTATTAGCTAATAAAATTTGTTATTACTGAAAAAAAATGTGATTTTAATTTTTTTTAATATATTTACAAAAATTTATATAGTCTTGAAATTAGATTCTAATTAACTTTTTTTAGATACCACATCATCTAACCTCTCTTTTTGTCGATTCACAGCATATTTTTAAAATTTGTCGCCATACTAGTGGTCGCGTGGTGTGTGCCAAAATAAATTTTGGATTTTTTTAGACATGCTGACCCCATTTCCCAAAAAATTGTTTACCATATTTTAATAGTTAAAAAAATTTCCCATATGTAGCAACATTTATGCCGGTCCTTGTATAAAAGCACGCAAAAATTAATTGAAACGTTATAACCAGAGAACGGCAAAATTGTATGGGATGACGTTAGCCGCAGCAGAGCCCTATGCAGAGCATGTGATGTACGCGGTGATTATTTCAAGATCGAGGAATTAGTGAATGGTATGTAATCATAGTATTCGCATCGAGCTCTCTCCTCAAATCATTCTACGTATATTTACTATAACTATTCTCTATTTTAAACGCTTGACAGCGACGATACAATACTTGAATGAGTCGAAATATAAAATTAAGAGACGCGTTCAATACATTCAACGACACAATCAATAAATTAAAAAGTATTTTGGGTGATATAGGAAATAAACTGATTAAGTTGATGAAGAGTTCAGCAGAAACTCCGATTTAAATACACTAAACCAATTGTCAGGAGAAATACAAAAAATAAACACAGTGGTATCTCGGTTTACGGAATTAATTGGTTCCAAAAACATTTCGTAATCCGAAATTTCGCAATTGGAATCAAATGTTCCTTTAAGAAATAAAGGAAATAGAGATAATCCGTTCCCATAACTTTTTCATACATATTACAAAATTAACAACGCGACAGATAAGAAATTATTTAACCATAGAACTTTCGGCTTTGTTCTTACACAAAGATAAAAGGATTTCCGCATAAAGTAAGAATGATATTAACTATGAATTCAAGTCAGCTGCGAGGCGATGGAATAGTGGGAAGTTAACCACATAAACCATCGCAATACATTGTATATAACTATCTCTTTCTAGCATGTACACGAGTCGCGCGAAAATTCTGCCGAATCTTCTAAGTTCTAAGCCGCGTTTCGTATCAGGAAGTACCTTTCGGTTTCGGAAATGAAAATTCATCCAAACTTTCTTCCGTAACCCGAAAGTTCCGTAATAAGGTGCTATCGTAAACCGAGGTACCACTGTAAATGTATATTACATTTTATTTTTGCTCCGCTTACAGGTTGTGAAGTTGAAAACTGATGACCCACTGAAAGGCTTCGTAGATGCCGATTGGGGGGAGTAATATTGAAGATAGAAGATCTTATACGGGATACGTCTTCACACTCAGTGGTGGACCGATTTCGTGGGAAGCTAGGAAACAGCGAACCGTAGCCCTATCTTCCACGGAAGCCGAGTATATGGGAACGACAGAAGCCGTAAAGGAAACAGAATATTTTTCTATTAAGAGAACTGGACTACCAGGACATATCTCACATAACAGTGTACAACGACAATTTAGGTGCACTCAAATTAGCCGAGAACCCCGTATTCCACGGGAGAAGTAAGCACATCAGGTATCATTTCATCCGAGATACTCTAAAGAACGGTGTTTTGAAGATACGCCATCTGTCGATGGAAGAAATGGTTGCAGACATTTTTACGAAGGCACTGGCTAGACCGAAGCACGATAAATGTACAGGTTTACTACGAATATCTGTAAATGGCGATACTGCGGACCGATTACATATTAAGGGGAAGTGTTAGAAAAGCCGCTCCGTAAGCGTACCACCATACAATGTTGGAATCGCTTCGGAAGATCATATATTCCAAGATAATATATTCCATTTGTACAGTTGTTTGACATCTGTCATATACACTACCGTTCATGGAAGTTCGGGCAAGCAAAAAAATGTACGGAAATCAAAGAAAATAAGAGAAATATTAAATGGCCATGTATTTAATACTTACTTACATGATTTTACATATTTTCTAACACAAATTTATTAAAAAGAAAAAGTTAATGTAATACAAATAATTTAAATCAGATTTTCATCGAAAAATCCACCTTTTGCCTTTAGGACTGCTGCCACTATTCTCGGCATCCGATTCACTAATTTTGCTAATGTTTCATTGGGCAAGCTTGTCCATACCTCCTGGAGAATGGTCCGCAAATGTTCCTTCGATTTTGGACACTTTTCCTAACACATCGGTCTAATTCTTCCCATGAACAACTCTATCGGGTTCGGATCGGGGGACTGTGGCGCCATTCCATAATTTTTAGGGTTCTTTCATTTTCTTCTTGCTGCAGGTAATCTGTGCACAATTTAGATTTATGTTTGGGGTCATTGTCCTGCATAAATTCAAATCCACGACCGATTAATCGGACTCCTGACGGTATGGCATTTTCCTCCAGGATTTTCCGATATTCTTCTTTTTTCATTATGCCCTCAATTTTGAGCAAGTCCTCTGTTCCGATTAAGGAAAACAACCCCAAACCATTACAGATCCGCCTTCATGCTTCACCGTAGGAACTATACACTCCCGTAACATTCTTTCCCCTCTTGATCTGCGTACGAAAACTCTCCGTCTATTTCCAAAAACCTCAAACTTTTCGTCAGTCCACAAAACGTTTTTTAAAATCGTCCACTGTCCAATCTCTATGAGCCTGTGCCCATTTCAGTCATTTCAGCCTATTTCCTCTTCGGAGTAGCCACTTGCCCATGCAACCCTCTTTCAGCCGACGTTTCACAGTACTCACAGAAACTTTGGAATCTCGCTCATTATTGAATTCTGCAGCAATTTCTGATGCTGTTAGTCTTCTATTGCACTTATTAATTATTTTATTTCGCAAATCTTTCCTGCAGGTCTGCATTCGATCTTGCACGTCACCGGTTGTCGTATCGAACTATAGTATCATGTACTGTAGATTGTTTTATTTTTAATTTATCCGCAATCCGCCTTCCCCGTACCCTTCCTGATGTAAGGTAATATTTTAAAGCAGATCCGCTTTTAACACAAACCATTTTATTTCTTCCACAGATACTTTCACAATAACAATCTCTTTAGAACTACTGCATTTACAAATGTTATAATACTTTATAAAGGGTATACGAATATTGGGGATTATTATAAAGCTTTATTGTCACTGTAATTATTGGGGATTTCCAACATAATTATATATTTTATGATAACGGTCTTATAATAGACAAATACTACCTGAAAATTGGTAAAAAGCTTCCAGAAAAGGTTAGTTTTAATAATTCCTCACAGAAATGTATATTATATAATGTTAAAATTTTTTCCTAAACGGTTAATATAATTTGTCAGCTTGCCCGAACTTCCATGAACGGTACTGTATTTGTTTTCATGTTTTTACGCGTCAGATATATTAAATGTATTTCACTTAAATAAATCTTATTGCAGGAGGTGCGTGTCGATTTTTCATTTTGCCCAACAGTCTGATTATTTAAAAATATTTTTCAAAGACACTCTATGAGATATACATTTTTACCTATTACTATTTACACAATGAGCACAATTATACAATTTTAGAACGGTGAGACATCCTGTAAGTAACTTTTTTTTTATTCTATAAGCTATGCAATGGACAATGAGAAGCAATGTAAGTAAAACTACAACCCCGCATCCATCTTTGTAAAAAAAAAAGCGATATATAATAAGCATAATAGCGTAATAGTTCTTTTTCTCTTTGAAACCAGGTTATGTGATTTTACCTGCCCTATTCTATTTTACCTTTACTTCTCGTAAAGCAAAAAAGGCATACTCACCGTAGAAATTGTCACTAACTGCGGATGAAGACGGCGAAAAGCAGCATTCAAAACAAGAGAAATTTGATTATTAGAAATGCAAGAATTAATCAATCTAATTATGGCTTTTCAGCGAAAAAAAAAAATGTTAGTTCGGATAGCGAAATATGTACATGCTAACTGTTAGTGTCGGAATTATTCCTTCTAGTCTTTCTAATTCGTTTACCTGATGAAGCGTATTCCCCGGGATGGACCCAACCTCCTATAAAAGAAAAAAAATGAAATGCAAATTGATATTTTTCCTATCTAAAAAAAATATTATAATAATAATTGGAATTTACCTGTAATATCCGCACCGTCGTCCATGTCAGCCAATGCGTCTGCGTCCTAAGAAACAGACAAATGATTTTTATTAATTACAAATGTAGTGCAAGTCTTATTTAGACGACAAACTAGTTTAGTAAGGACTGTACTCTTATGTTATTGTTTCATGGTATTTGATTACATTTCGTTGACGATAAAAAGGCTACTGGCCAGAACGATTGGGTGAGAGGCACTCAGTATTAACCCTTTATAAGTTAACGGCTGCTATAGAAGCCACTTACCGTAATAAATGCATGTATTTTCACATGATTCTGGTCCTTATATTTATTCTGGTGTACGGTATCCTACGGAACGGTTTCTGGCATCTACACTAGCCATGTATTACCACCGAATGTTCAAATGTGTAGCTATGGTGTTTGCCACTGACTATTGTAGCTGAAATTTGACGTTACCAAATTTTAAAGTTACCCCCTAATGTTGAGGACTCTGCTACTGAGCGGGACATGGATGCAGACGATAATTCTTTATTACCAATCCGGGCTAACTCAACTCCGGAGTGTTTGGGAGATTCTTCAAGAAGAAAGTTTCTTAGAAACAAGACCTCAGCAGTTATATCCATCGAATTGGGACTTTGATGGTGACGACTCTACTTTAGGCCGGGGTTATGAAAAAGAATCTGACGATGATGGTGATGATTGAAATGATTATTTATGTAACGATAATAAACAATCGACGTATTTTGAAAGTTGAGGAGTCTGACGTAGATGGTACAGAGAATGATGAAGATGGCGTTAACAATACTGGTGTCTCCAATGTCGGCACGAAATAGGCAAAAGTAAGTAATACCCGACAAAAATATAAAAACTGCGTTTTTAATCAACCCTTTAACCCTGAACTTGGTTATACACAAAACAACTCTCCTTCTGAGCTACCACAGAAAACAGTACTAGAATACGATGTTGGTGCACATTTACCTGTCAAGGGAGATATAGAAGATGTACCCTTTGCTCTGCGAAAACCAATGTCAAGAGGTTGTGCTGAATGCAAAGTGGCGCTATGTTTAGCGCGCTTCGTACCATTCCATAAAAATAATTAATAATTTGTTCTTGTCGTTTATATTTTTAAACTTAACCAAAATAAATATTTAATTTCCTTCATGTGCTTCTTTAAAAATTGTGGCAAGGATGGAAGCACCAACATCCATGTCAAAAGTTTAGTGGACCAGAATATTTTAGTGGCTTGTATAGGAGCCACTTCAAAATTACGAAACGAGAAACAAAATTTAGCAAAAGAGTTTTTTGCAGTAATTGTCACCAATACAACTCATTTTTACAGTACAAGTGCAATAAAAACCAAAAAAAATATTTGCCTATTAAAGGATTAAGACGGTGAAAACCAAAGGCTACTATTTTGATTTTTTTTTTAATGGAAACATGCATCGCGCGCTTTGTATCTGAAATGAACGTTTATTTATTTAATCGTTAATCGTTAGAGCATCGTCTCCAGATTTTTCTGTATAATTACCTTTACATGTTTTTTATGAGTATTGAAAGGTTCTATGTTAGAATTGTAATATTTCGGGAATTAAAAAGTAATCATCAAGCATATTTTCGCTTGATTTTTTGAGCGTAATCTGAAAAGTTTCCAGCCTAATACAGGAACAAGTTTCTTTTGTCAAATTTAGTTTTATTTCTCAAGATAGTGTCCTCGAAAGTCTATACACGTTTCCGGGCGATGCTCCCATCTATTTCATCCGTCCAAATTGTAGCGTTGTCTTGGTGGAACAAAACATTCTTCTTCTTCAAATGTGGTTGTTTTTCCGCAATTTCTCCCTTCAATTTGTCAAGTAATGATGCGTAGTAAGCTCTCGTTATTGCTTTTCTTTTTTTCAAGATACTCGATTAACGCAACCCCACGATTATCCTAAAAAACATGCAACAGCCTTCGCCTTTTTCGGAGCCGATTTACCCTATGCACTCCACTGTTTCGACTGTGCCTTGGCTTCAGGAGTGCACTGATGTATCCAAGTTTCATCTACAGTTATTAGTAACCTGGGCAAATATGCGGTAACAGCCAGAGGCGTGGCGAGCGCATAAAAGTTTATACACAAAATAGAAGGTAAGAAATAAATTATAAAACGTGCTGAAACACTTACCGTTTTAAAAGTCTTCCGTGAAATCACAAACTGGGTAACATCTGTTAAATATTTGAATCATTAGATATGTCTCCACAGCTGTTTCAGTCAAGTGAGTACGACGTGCGGAATAAACGTTTTTTAATGCCGAAAACGACCGTTCGACATCTAGCGATGTTATATTTGCATATTTAAAATAATCTTTGAAACAACTTAATGCATCTTCACACGCACTTTCGGAAATTTGTCTTAATATAAGAAAATTGGAGTCTTTCTCTAAACCACTTTCAAATTTTCGTATTACACACCAATTTGTTTCGCCTTCTACAGCGCATAACTGTGTGTGAACATCATTCACAATTTGAACAGAATCCACTAGCGACATCGAAACATTTTTGCAATTTTTCTATTCCCTCCGCTAGTCCGAAGTAATTGTTGTGAATAGTTTGTAAATCTCTTTTAACCTGACTATCTTGAAATATTTCCTGGCTTTTCTTGATTGCTGCAGCTTCTGTCGGATTGAATTTTAAAACTGCCTTCTTTACTTGATCAAAATATTTTGTAATAATAATTTGTAATATTTGTAAAATGCCGCCTGCAACCATGTTCCCCAACGTGTAACAATCGGCTGTGGTGGTTCAGATAAATCAGGACACAGTTTGTGAAATAGTCGGGTACGTTTCGAGGACTTTAGAAACACTGCCTTTGTACTAGCAATCAATGCATTTACTAGTGGAAAAGATGTAGGAATCGTTTGTGCCGCAAGATTTAGAGTATGGATTTTACACGTTACATGTAAGAAGTTACCACTGTGATCTTTAAGAGATCGGCCCAAAGAACGCATGTTTGCGGCACCATCATTCATAAACATTAAAAGTTGCTTAGCTGAAACTTCAAATTTGTTCAATGAGTTCAACACCACCTTTAAAATCTCATCGGCAGTACAATTTATAACTCTTTTGAAAGCAAGTAAGAAGGAGAATGACGGTCGATGTGGTTCCATTGTACGTACCATTACATTAACCACAGAATGTTTTTGAAGATCTGTTGTTTCGTCCACACACAACCACAGTTTTTTATCTTTCAATTCCCTTTTCACTCGTTTTTCTATATGTTCACGAGCAAATGGCACTACATTTCGTATCGATGTCCGACTAGATAATTTACAGTCCGCATATTTATTCCAGAAGGAGACAAATGCTTCTTTGTCTAGTAAACTAAACAATAGATTACATAAAATAAGAGTAACACATAAATCAAATGTACATTTTTCTTGGTCTCGTATACCACTTTTTGCAGAAGAATGCTGTTTGCTTTCGATGTGACGTTGACAATGGCTTCTGGACCAACACATTAAAGGGATTTTACAAACTAGACATTGAATTTTAGCGCCATCAAAAATTAAGTCCGGCATGTCCACTATAAAGTTTTTAATTGTGTCTGCCATTGGTCGTTTTCGCGATGTACCTAACTGCGACATTTTTAAAGCAAACATAACCGTACAATTACGAATTAAGTTACGACAGCCTACATATACACAGAACTACTCGCATACGTCATCGATTTAGTACTGACGCTGTGAACGCGTGAAATAAATAATCGCCGACTCCGCACCACATATCTATCTACTACACTGACTGTTACCGCTGCTTGCCCAGACTAGTTATTAGTCAACGCTAAAACTCCGACTTATTTCAGTTAAGCTGCTTCAGCAGGGCTTTGGAGATGTTTATTTGAACGCGCTTTTGGTCCTGAGTGGTCCTTCAGACAATACATGACACCGTACGCGCAATTATCAGAATATTTTTGACGGGTAACGCTATCTTCATGTTGAGGCTTGAAACCTTTCACACTACTCTCGCAACAAATCACTACTCCGTGTAAACGTACTACTGCAGTTTCAAACATAGTCGAGAAACTCACGGACAGATGGTGCTTTAAAAGAACTCACACTAATTCCTGGGGAAATTGCTCATATACATCGCTTAACTTATCTTTTTCGAACACTAACGCGGAATTATGTCAAAACATAGTCAGAATAGTCATTTTTTTTATCTCGTTCAAAAATATTTGACATTAATTAACACATTGTTGTCATCTTAGCGCATTTGCTATTAGATTTATTGGATTTTACTTAAATATATAACCAAGAAGAAAACTAAAGAAACCGACAACCGATTTTTTAACCAAATGTTATTTTTTTAGTGGATTTTATATGACCTTTTAAATGAAAATTTTCAGTTTTTATTTAGAAATATTTCCATGATTTTTTTTTTTTACAAAGTTGGCCACACATATTATTGTGAATGCGGAGCAGTGTTGCCAGGTCTGTATAATTGTAAGATTTCGTGATTACATAAAAAAAGTCTCACGATGGAGATATCAGATCATGTTGTTTAACACCACTTTCTTAAGCATAAACAAATAGTAAAGGAACATTTTAAATACATTGATTAATAAGGTGAGGTAATGTCTCTGCACGGCATAGGCGCTTCCTTCAGTAAGTACAATACAAAAAGATAAGTAATAAATCGAATAAAAACAGAACCAATCAAGAATTATATCTGTAAAGTTATGAAACACTCATCCTCTTAAGCAGCGTTATCAAGTAGGTTGGCGGGCTGCATCGGAGTTACCCAACATTAGAAGTAAGAAGCACCATTATCAGTATTATCACCTGGACTGGATAAAGAGTCCTAAAACGTTGTCTCGTTGAACGATGTTCGCCGTGGTGAAAAAATGTGTCTATATTTTCAAAAATATCGTTCGACATCTACGGATGTAATACATACATGATTAAAACACTCTTCGAATTCAGTTAATGGATTAATTGATGCACCATCACACATTTGTTTTAATTCGATAAAATCGGAATCTCTCTTTAATACACTCTCGAACTTTTCCAAAACGCGATTATATTTTGCATGATGTATAATGCGTAGTAGTGTATGTACTTCATTCGCTATTTGCAGTGACTCCACTAACGACAACACTATCTTTTGTAATTGTTCTATTGCGTCATGTAACCCTTTACAGTTTATAACTCTGTTTCAACGGAAATATCTATAATTTTGTCTGGCTCTCCTTAATAGCTGCAGGTTCGGCAGAATTGAATTGTAGAATAACAGCTTTTACTTGTTTGAAATATTCAGCAAGAATCGGTGGTTCACAAACACCAGGACACTGTGCGTGGAATGATCAAAGACGTTTTGGAGATTTGAGAAACACCTTTCTTGTGCTTGCTATTAATCCATCTACCTCGGGTGAAGGTTTTCTAACGTACTAAATATTACCCTCACCACAATTGCTCCACCAGTACACGTTTCCAGTTTTTTGCTAACAGTGGAAATTTCGGTTTATGAGGGTCCAGTACACGTACTATAACTTTTAAAATGTTGTCTCGTCAACACATAGCCAAAGCAACCGATTTTTTTAATGTAGATTTGATTTGACATGTTTACATGCCGATTTCATAGTTAGCAACTTCAACTCGGGGTTGTACTTATACCAAAAGTTGTGAAACGGTTCTTTTTCGAGGAAGCGAAGTGACAAATTACAGGTTATCATCTTGACAAGTAAATCGAAAATAAAGGCAGTTCTCATTGGCACGCCCTTTTTTCTATTTCTGTATTCTTCGGTATTTACATGTCTGTTACAGTCCGTCTTGTCCCAGCACGTCAAATGTTTCTCGCACACTTTACAAACTATTTTAGTACCGTCGTAGAACAAATCCGGAAAGTGACAGGTAAACTTATTTACTGTGCCAGCAAAGGGTCGTTCTTTAGCCTTGTTCACATGACACATTTTAAATTAATAATTATGCATTTACAACGAATAACATGTAACACAAAACACAACGCATGCTCTCATTTCCTAAACTGAACGAAAAATAAACAAGCGGATGCTGACAAAGCGAGAATCGATTTTTAGTGAAACGCCTATGTATCGCAGAGACAATTACCTGGCTCTATTGATTAATAAACAAAATTCCTATATGATTTTTGTGTGACACTGTATATGTCAAAAAGAAATAAGATGCCGGATCCGAAGAAAATAATACAAGTTTCTGAAATATTTATACAGTATAAAGTTATTATTTATCTATAGAATATGAATTGACTCCTGTTGAATTTTAAAAAACAATGCCAACGGTATCTCACGATTTTCCGGAAACAAACATGAATTTCTCATTTTCTAATCTGGCAGCACTGAGCATGAGTTCATAGGCTGTGAATAAAATTCTGTAATGGAACTGTTTGGAGCGAAATTTGAAATTAAAAGAAAAACACCGATTTTACACAAAAAAAGTTGACAATACTGACTTACTTGAAAACTAAGTTCTTGATATAACGTATTCCCACTACGTTCTTCCTTCCGAGTATGGACCCTTCCGATGTGATTGGTCTTTGGCGCTTGCGGACTGACAGGAGATGTTATTACGCTCTTATTTTCTAAATTGACGGAATCGGTCTCTTGAGCCTTCTCTGCCGTATGTACACCCTCCTTCACATTACCAACTTCGCTATGTAAACTTTGCAAGACATTACCGTCAGATAATTTATCAAAAATTATATTTTTATTTAATAATCACCTAGGTGAAGAATGACTACTGGACATTGGTGAAACTAGCTCGCTATCCACGCCTTCGGTAACCTCCAAAGATGCGAAACCGATCGAGACAGGTCCCGAACTTCGATACATTCCTAACCTGTTCGAATTGAGCCTATTGGATTCGTTCCTTTCGTTGGCCAATTGCGCTCCGGAAAGCAGCAGCTTAGTTCTTTCCATGTAATCCATATGGGTCTTGAACAGTTCCGTGTATCGCTCGTGTAATTTCGCGTATTCCTTCTTGAGTTCGCTTTCGCGTTCCTCTAATCTTCCGGAGTGTTCCATTGAGTTCTTGTTCTTGATTTCGAGCATGCGGATGATACTTTCCAGGGTTTCTTTCTTTGAGGTAAGTTCTTTCTTCTCGGCTAGAATATTATGTATTATTACATAAATATACGAATTTCTAGAGCATTCACCATTTGCAGCAAAATCAAACATTTGGCGGAATAATTTCCCTTAAAAGTTAGGCAATAGTGAAATCTTATTTTAGAATTGCAGAAATCTTTTTACGGTAGATACAATTTGTTGCGAAATAAATCATAAAATCTACTGGCAACCAGCGGCGACTTCTCTATTATGTTAAATGGTCTATGACCTCCTAAAAATATTTCTGACGATATATATGAAAACCCCATAAATTTGACTACGAGCTGCCGCTGCTGGCAATAACAACACCATTCGAAATAAAGGTAATAGCATCCTCCTAGCAAGAGCATATTATCAGCAAGTGAATTTGAAAGAGGGACATATTGTGGGCCCACGCGAAGGTGGTGCTTAAGCCGACCAAGGAAAGGCAGCATAACAAAGGATTACCAACCGTGGCGATCGTCATCTTCAGAAGCTCGCAGTTAAGGACCGTGGCATACCATCCAGTGCTTTAACGTAACTAGGAATGACCAGTCTATAATAGTAAGTCCCCTTAAAAGGGGATTCCGGTTCGAGGGCGTCAAGATGAAGGAAATTTCACGAATTTTTTTACGGTAAACTATTGCGAATTTCGGAATGCGGTTTGCGAGGGATTATTAACCTAGAAATAAACTCTCTTCCAGTATTTCTTTTTAGTCCAAAGTTCGTTTATTTACAAAATATATGATAGTAAACACAGCACTGCAGAAAATGCATTGCAAATTGGCTGGCATGATTCCGACCAAACGAATGATTCGATTTTGACCGAAAAGTGCAGAAAAAAAAATGTTTAAACAAAATGGCGGGCGTCCAAAGTTGAAAGTTTGAAATTTTCCTTTTTTTTTCGTCTTTGAGGGGCCTTAAAAAATACTTAATTGTTGAAAAAGTGTAATTTGCGAATTTCAGACCCAATAGAACTCGGTTGGCTATCATCCTGCAAAATTTCATCCAAATCGGATCGTTAGTTTGGACGCAATCATGCCAGCCAATTTCGAAAACATAGCTTTGAGAAAATTTAATTTAAAGTTTTACAACGTTGCCACGCAAAAGTTTTACAATATTTTATTCATCTCCCAAGCCCGGTGCATAAAGGATACTCTCCTCCGAATCGTGCAAATAATCTCCCGCAAATGTCGTTCCCTTTGTTGCGAGCCCTGCAGTCGGAGCGCTCTCGGGCGACGCTCGGTCAACTTTGAACGGCTGTAACTTCCTCAATTTTGGAGCTACAGCCATGAAATTTTGCGCAGGTACGTAGAATCCACTCCTCTTTACGATTTTTGTTTTTTGAATCGACGAACCGGAATCTCCCCTTAAGTTAGAGGCAATTTTTTCAGTCTGAGTAATTTTACAATTCGAAGTGTTTCTTTTGGGAATTAAAAAAAAAATACGGAAGCAGGTCAATAATGAATAGACTACAGTCTGTAATGTCTTACTTGTAGCAAGTTCATACTGTGTGGGAGAAAATAATTGTAGGTACAATTCATAAACTAACAAATTCAATTGCCGATTAGGGTAATGTTACAGCAGTTGTACCGCCATAGTTGTGTTTACATGGCTTTTAAGATTAACGAAAAATTCTATGTTAGAATTGTAATTCAGAATTAAAATGTAATAAGCAAGTATATTTTCACTTGATTTTGAAGGTCGCGAACATCATTATCTCATGTTACTGTTTCCATTTTATCACAATTTTTAATAAACCGTCCTTCATCGAGCATAGGTGGTATACTCACGGCCAGATGGCGCTTTAAAAAAACCCACAGTAATTTCCCAAGGAAATTGTTAACTTAATTAACTCATCTTTATTTTTTATTATAATCTCATAATAACTTCACATTCAGGCTAATGAATATGAGAGTGGTACACTTGCCCCCGGTTTACAGAACACTTTAATTCCGAATTAAGTTAATTTCGAATTAAAATTTAATTCGTGATTAAATTAATTACTGTTTAGAGACAAACCGGACATGAAAGAAAGGTCGGCAATTTATAAAATTGCATGCAACGACTGTGATAAAGCCTATATTGGACAAACGAAACGAGCGATAGGTACTAGATTTAATGAACACATGAGATGCTATAGATTCGGTCGAACAGGAGCGTCAAGTGTAGCTGACCATATGAATAACACAGGTCATGTAATCAAATTGGAAAACCTCAAATTAATTAAAAACGTAACTTCACCTCGGGAATTGGACGCATTTGAGACAATGTACCTGAAGAAAGAGATGGAACATTCGCAGCTCCTGAACAAGGAGAATGCGCCACTTCATTTCTCTTGCTTGTTTGATTTATTAGGGTAAAATAACTTTTCAGTCCACACTTGACGAAGACCGAGTCTCGGTGTTCTGCAATTTATGATCGATTTGTTTAGTATCCTTAGAGTGCGTAGATAGAGATTTAGCTTTCGTCTCGCTCTTTTCTACGAGGGCGGGATAAGACCCTTGCCCGTTTCACATATACCCAGCATGTTAGAGTTAAGCGATAGAAAAGTAGGTATTCGGAAATAGATATACACAGTTACATGTTTAGACACATTTGTACATATATACCCTTCTTTTTCCTCGAGAGGAGGGATAGACATGCATGGTAGAATTAAAGTAAAAGTTTTTAGTATTTTCCCTCAGATTTATTCGGTAACTCGGTTGAAAATGGGAGCCCAGTGAGCCTTTGAAACAGCTGTTCCGAATTAATTAATAATATTTTGTGTGGTGAGGAGTGTGCCGATACTCTCTGTTGTTTGTCGTACTACCCCACAGTCCTTGCTATCATTACTGTTTAGATGTACATTTTGAGCTGGTTCAATTCGTGATTAAAATGACATTTGGGGCAATTAGCAGCATAAACATATTTTAGCGTATTTTAACGACTACCTATATTTAGATGACCATTCGTTTTATTTTAAAGAAATTCTTGTTAGATTTATGCAAATAACAGCTATTTTCTTGGTATTTTACATTTTTTTTTACATTACTATCGACAGATGTCAGAGACATTTGGTTTTAATCATGAATTACTTTAATTAATGATTAAATCGTGATTATTCACAAAATTAGGTTAATTAGAGATTAACATGCTAATTCCTCGGTTAATATTTAATATTTAATTCACTTGCTATTATGTAGTAATGTTAGATAAATTCATTTTTCATTTCTTTTCAATTTTGACATCCTTTTGAAATTAAAATTCTTAAGTGATGCATTTTCATCTGCAGATAGTGTAATAATAGTATAATAGTGTAATAATTACACTGAATTAAAACCAGGCATAAGTTGCCAGGAAATAAGCTATTTCTACTGTGTTATTTTTAATTTCCTGTTTCGCTAAATATACGTCGTCAAGATAACAAAAACATATCTTATAAAACTCGAATTTAACGTTGGTAAATTTTACTTTCAAACAATCGTTTGTCATTTGTTAAGTCACAGCACGCAACGATTTTGCAAAATGTTCGCTAAATTTACTATAACACGTTATATAAAACAATTAAATGGGATGCCTTAAGATGTAGAAAGTAAAATTATTACATTTTTCTATTTCAACATATGCATTATGCTTCTTACAGTTGAATTCCTTCAAGAAAATAGAAAGTTGATGTGGTATTTATTATAACAGATGCGTTTGAATATAAATAAAATAGAAAAGAATACTCATTTCTAACTTTTAAGGGGGTAAATTAAAATCATACAGTTTCTTTCTTGATTTTAAACAATATTATCAAAATAAATAATCAACCACAGCTGCTTATAATGCGATTTAAATCAAACAATAAACATACTATAAATGGAAGCTGATAAAGATATCTTTATGATAACATGGGCTTAGGTACATATATACATATGTAAATAAACAAAGAAGGATTGTATTTCTGTTGGTATTAATTTTCTTGGTTAACACATGTATACATATTGAACGCTAATAAACTATTGATATTTAATGAAATGAATAAATGCATAATAAATAACCTATATTATCTTGATATGTTAACCTTTTCTGACATCGAGTAATCTATAAAGTGCAATAATCAGTTGGAGCATTGTTATTCATTGGAAATCCTCCTATATTTAAGTAAAATTTTATATAAAAGGCCACATACCTTCAGCAGAATCCTCGTACTCCAAAAGCTTTTGTTCCGATGCTTTTCTAGCGACCTTTTCCCTTTCATACTGTGTAACTAATTGCTCGTTATCTTCCCGTAATAGCTCTAATTCGACATCGTGCTCCTGTTAAGTATAATTTAACGCAAATGAACCCGAGAATACTTCATACTACAATACCTGGTTAGTTTGATAAGCCGAATCCAAACATTCTAGCACATTGACCACTAATGGCATTAAAGTTTTAACCACATCCTCATCGTACCTGGCAATCATCCTTTCGAACTCTTGATATATGCTTCCGGCAAGCGATTGTACCTTCTCAGACATGACCATGTGCGAATCTTCATGGGTAACGTAGACCGTTTCGTGGCCCAAACCGTTGCCCGATTCGTCCATATCCATGCTTTTGTCTTGATCTGGGTCTCAGTCTACTTTATCGTTAAAATCTTGCTGGATATCACGTTCATTGGTGTTCGATGATGGGGATGGACGATCTCGGTTAATTATAGAGTCGCATATTTTAATAGTATTGCGCCTAATTGGGTTTCGTCGATGAATTGTTAAAAAAAACACCCACTATTTACGAGGTATATGTCAAGTTTGACAGCTAAGTTCACGAATTTCAGAGAACACATTCGACCACTTCTCTTATGTTGTTGCCATGCTTGCAAACGTAAAATAACTAAACGATTAGTAATCGTAACGGAATTGCATTTTTTCTTTTGGATTTTTTTAAATTCCTACGCTCGCGAGCCTTTTCTAAGGCGCTGTCGGAGTTTTATTTAGCATATCATGCATAAGTGCGATCTACTTTAAAACGCTAGAAGTCTAAATTAGAATTAGAATATGCAATAGCAGGTTGAATATAAATACTAGGCACCAGCTGAGAAAAAAAGTTATTTATAAATGGAAATATTTAACGATACATACGTTGAACAATAATTAGTATTCCAACTGCGAAGTATGAATAAGAAACATGTATTTATACATTTCCGGCTAAAAATAGTGTATTCAGTAAAGTTGTTACTTCAAAACGAAAGCTACAGCAACAATCATATATTGCTATTGTTATTTGTATTTTAAAAGATTTTTGAATACTTAATTTTTAACAAACCACTTGTATATATTTTTTTGTTATTTGGGAAATATGTAAAAGAAAAATGAAAATTTTAATATCACTGAAATTATGCAACTTTTCATATTCACCACGCATTTCACAGATAGTAGTTATCTACTATATTACCGCTTTATACATATTTATCTATCATTACTAGATGGCGCTAATACTTTCTTATGATTTTTTTTTAATAATATGAATTATTATCATACATCACTTCTGCAATGTTAACCGACTTATTAATGAAAATAAAACAATTTTCTAGAATTCGACTCTCCTTGAAATGTAGTTTTAGAAACATTAAATCGTTAGAATATTTATTTACAAAAAACCGTATTAATAGCTACCATTAGGTTTGTTCGTTTGTCAATTAGTGCAATACGGAGTTTTGTATGTTGGGCATAATCGATATATTTCAATAATCGAATGAATCGAAATAATTTTACACTAAATATATTATATGACAATGTTTGTAATAGCTTGATTGCGAATAAAACGATATTATTATTATTATTAATCGAATGATCATTTGAAATCATCATTCGAAATTTACTAACGATTTCGATTACTTTCCACGATTATTTGCCAGAATCCGAGTGACGAGTGAATTATTTCGAAACTCGAAACCTCGAAGTTTCGAATACAGATCTCGAATCGTAATCCGTTTGTGTGCTCCTGCGCAGTCGAAACGAATGATGAATGATTTCTGAACCATAATCGAATGATCGATTATTCGGGTATAATCGATATATCTCGATTATATCATTCATAATCGCCCAACGCTAGGTGGAATAAGTTTGTGCAGTTCAGTGTAGCTAGAATTTTTAATGCCATCGTGATTGCCAATTGCCACCATTCTCAGTCTTTTAGGTTATGTGTACTATACAAATGCCAATTTATACGGTTCGTTTGTACCCATTTAGAGTAGTTCTGAGCAATCAAAACGATTACGTGATCATAATTCTATTACACTCTAGAACTAACCCGAGCAAGACAAACGAACAAACCTATTGTTACAGCACGTGGAGTGAACGGAAATAAGAAAACAGGTTCATGTTATTTAAAACGAGTTTATTATGTCCCTGACGCTCGTAAAAATTCCAGTAAAGAATATAACAACAGCAAATAGAGCGATTAAGCAGTCTTTTACTAAAATGTACATTCCTCTTGGGTTGGTTTCGCCTTTGTTGGAGGTAACGACGATTTCCAGGATAGGAGGGATGAACATCGTTAAACAGGAACTGCACACCGCTCCAATAAGCGAAATTATTAGATCGATGAATGGGATAGCTTCGCTAATAGCGACTAAAAATTCAAAAAGAGGTATTAGGGAGAGGAAACTTTGAAAAACTTTGACATTTCGATAATTATATAAATCATCTTCAGAATATTAAAAGCAATGATGGGCAAGCTAGGGAAAATGACTAAATTTTTAAAATTTAGGTCTGGTTTGTTTTCCTTAGGCCAGTGGTTTTCAAAGTGTGGGTCGCGATCCCTCGGAAGGTCGCGTTAAAGAACTGAGGGGGTCGCGAGGGGATTTCCAAAATAAAGGAAGACGCCTTACTAAGACATTTATTATTTTTAAACTCGGTGCTTTACGACTAAGAGAAAAATGCCAGTAACAATGGCGTAACTCCTAACAGTTATGAGGGGGGCTTGAACAAAATTCTTGCCTTAAGGGGAACCCCTTGAAAAAAAAGTTTGAGAACCACTGCCTTAGACAAAACTGCGTTTGTACTTAAAAACAATTAAAAATATTTTTCAATTCAAATTGCAACGTTTGACAAATTTTTAGTATTCTGAAGACGATAATTTCATAATGTAATCGAAAGGCCATACGGTTAAAAAACAACCATAATTAAGTAATTAAAATACTTAATTCTTTATACTAACGTGTCAATAACACCAATACAGTCCTAAAGCACAGCAAATTACGCAAATGATGCTTGAAAGGACCATATCTATCCACAATCATCGGCCAGAGTATGGTTACCGGAACATAAAGCTGAACAGGATAAGAAAACAAAACTTGAATGCAGACTAGAATCAAGAGAGCTTGCACCAATCTGCAAAAAAGGAATCAATAAGAACGTCTTAAGATTGGAAACGATGGCGCGTACTTATCATCCTCGGGTAAGTTTAGGAAGATCGTGCCTCGGATCTCTTCGCCATATTTGAAATATGAAAAGAATCCCAGTGAGGTAATTATGGGTATAACAATAAGAAAACCCATATTTAACACCCCTAGTGGACCTACCATCTTTTCCGGGTGGTCCATTTCATTCCTCAGAGGGACCACCTTGTGGCCAAAACAAAATTATATAATTTGCTCCGTAAATGATTAAAGAACTTACCAACGCTACGCTATCGTAAGAATACAGCGCCACAGCCAAGAATAAAGGTATAGTATCAATTCCAGCAACGTACCTGAGAGAACTAAATTCTTGGACACCAGCACAAATATAATAAAGCGTAATCACAATTGCCGTGAACAAAATGGCGTTAGCAAAGGTCGAAACAGGCGCCAGCCATTTTAAATTCGTTATTAGTGAAGACAACCACATTGGTGTGATGAAGATCAACATGACTATGTAGATAGAAAGGTGCACGTCGAAATATTGCAAAGCCTGCGGCATAGTTAACATTATACTGCGACCAATGGAGTTCCTGTATTACCTTTTGCATGTTATTACCTATGAAAACCACGTAGATGCAGCAAAAACCGAGATTCATAAAGCAGATCTCGACATTAACGACTATCTTCATATATTTGGCCAAAGCTTTAGCTCGGGGTGGCCCATCTAAGAATACTTCTTCTACTATGTCGGCATAGGTCTTGTTACGATAGTCATTTTCCTTTTGTTTTTTTGATTGTTCTTTTTGCGATTCTTTAATTTCTATCACACGAGCCTATGGAGAAGGAACAAGTTTCAAATAGTAAAAGCATTTAGATTAATTTGAACAATAATGGGCAAATGTTCTCTGCAGGAATTTTTTAAAAAGCGGTACGTTTTGTCCAACCTTGTCCTAATTATACTTGGTTCGTTCGATTTAGGCATTTTTCTGATAGAAGTAAACAATCCAAGCGATCAACTATTTACCATGTATTTACCTCTTACATTCCGGGTGTTTTAAAACAACGTTTAATGGTTTTAAGAGCATGTAGTAAAGAAGACATATGTTTCCTTGTCTAGTAAATTAAACGGTAGATTACATGCAATAAAGGTAACACATAAATTAAATTTAAATTTGCCATAGTGTCGTGTGCAATTTGTTTTTGAAGAATGCCGTTTACTATTTACGTGACGTAGACAATCCCCTTTGGACCAACACATTAAAGGGATATTACAAACTACACATTGAATTTTAACGCCATCATTTAGGTCAGGCATTTCTGCTATAAATTCTGTAACTTTGTCCAACATTGGTAATTTTCGCGACGTAGGCAACATTTTTAAAACAAACGTAGAATTACGAAATAGTATTTACAGCAACGTACATGTATACACAACAGATCTGGTTGAAACGCCTACTATCCTTTCACGCAGAGTGTCCTGGTATTCGTCAACCACCGGAACCAATTCTTATACGTTGGGGAACATGGTTGCAGGCAGCTTTGTATTATGCTGAACATTTCAAAATAGTAAAAGCTGTTGTTGCACAATTCAATCCTGCCGAAACTGCAGCTATTAAGGAGAGCCAGTCGAAATTTCAAGATATTTCCGTTGAAACAGATTTAAAAAATATTCGTAGCTACTATAAAGGATTAGCTGACGCAATAGACCAATTACAAAATAGATCGTTATCATTATTGGAGTCTCTGCAAATTATGGACGGAGTGCATACATAGCTACTGACTATACATGACGCAAAATATAATCGCGTTTTAGAAAAGTTCGAGAGTGTGCTACAGAAAGATTTCGATTTTAGCACACTAAAACAAATTTGTGATGGTGTATCGAATAATCCACTGACTAAGAACAAAAAGTATTTTAATCGTGTATGTATAACATCGGTAGATGTTGAACGCTCCTTTTCAAAATATAAACTCATTTTCTCACCACGGCGAACATCGCCCACCGAGACAACTGTGGAAACACATCTAATGGTGTCAACTTTTTGCCACTCTTATCCATATGACGTTAATATTGATAATGGTGCTTCTAGTTTTACTGTTCCGTAGCCAAGGCTGCTTAGAAGGGTGAGTGTTTCACTACTTTTCACATATTATAATTATGTATTAGTTCTGTTATTTTTTTTTCTATTTTCTTACTATCGTTTTTGTATACTAGGCAGGTACGGTTATGGCACGGGTCCCTGTTACAGGGCTCTACTTATAAGTTGAGAATATTGAACGAATTATAGATTGAGTTAAAAAATGAATTTTACATCTATTTACATTTAAATATACCTGAAACGGTTACGATTGTTTATAAAGCCGTCAATCATATTTAAATTGATATTTGTAACGGAAATACAATTTTCTAATAGATTAATCGAGTATAAAGTATCGATTTGATTGGTATGCATGAGAATTGGTCACGTGATTGCGAAGATCGAACGAACCAATTTAAATTGTAAATTTCAATAATGCATTTGTAATTTATGACATGTATAGTTACATTAAAAAAAGCACTACCATTGGATTTGAATTTAGCAAAGTGTAGTAGCCAACGTAATTTTATTTCTGCTATTAATGTCAACATAAAAACTTACCAATATTGTCACACAATGTAAAACTAGAAAACCCATCAACGGCGTGAAAATCAGCGCAAATACAACACCTCCATTCTTAAAAGCAACTCCCATAGAGAACACCCCAGCACCAATAATACCTTTCACAAGGTGCATCAAAGTTTGTAGATATCTAAAATATAAATATTTTTGTTTATTTCTCCGATTTGTCTTTTAGAAACAACAAAGCATCACTTACGTCGTCATTTTATTTGAATGGAAAATATATTTTGTTTATACCTTAACTTCTATCTGCCACCGTAGCAGTCACTTAACTACTTTTTTAAATAACGTTTCACAATAACAAGTACCTATAATGCATTCGAGCGTTGCCATACCGTGGTTAGGTTACGTAGTAATTAATGGGTCGTATATTCATAATACGATTACCTGGACGTGGATAGACTTTGCAATAGGTAATCTTATCTGACAGGTAAGATTGAATGAGTTATAAAATATTTAAAGTATCTACACTTGAAAAGAGATCACTTTGCTTGTAAGTTAATCGAAAGTACATTGTTGTTATTATTTGCGTGATAATATAAGCCATATATTGGCAATTTTATTAGGTATTTTTGTTTTTAAAGATTAAAATGAATAATATATTATGACAACTATAATAGAGTTATTGTTGTGATCACGCGCTACTAGAAAGTAATTATTAACTACGTCAAAGACCATACTATGATTTATAGATTATTTCATTAGATCTTTTTATCATACAAATTGATTATTGCTTTTCTTGCTTGAGAAAGCAAACCAAAATGAATGATGACTAGAGCAACGCAAACTGCGCTGAAAGCCAGTGGCGGACGCATAAAAGTTTACACCAAATAAATTAAATGTGATACGTGCTCAAACACTTACCGTTTTAAGAGTCCTCCGTGAAATCACAAAGTGGATAATGTCTATTTAATATTTGTAACATTAGATATGTTTCCAAAGTTGTTTCGGCAAAGTGAGTGCTTCATGAAGAAAAAGTGTTTTTGTATGCTGAAAACGAACGTTCTACATCTAGTGACGTTATATTTGCGTAAGTAAAATAATCTTTCAAATAACGTAACGGTTCTGTTGACGCACCTTCACAAATTTGTCTTAATGTGCCAAAATCAGAGTCTTTATCTAAAACACTTTTAAACCTTTCTAAAACACAAACATTTCTTGCGCCTTCTATCGCGCATAGCTGTGCGTGAACATGTTGCACTATTTGCAAAGATTCCACTAACGACAGCGAAGAATTTTGTAATTTTTCTATCGCATCCGCTAGTCCCACGTAATTGTTCTGAATAATTTCCAAATATGTTTTAACTTGACTATCGGGTCGGACTTGGGTCGAATTCTAAAATCACGTTCTTTATATTCTCAAAATATTTAAGATAATAAAATGCAGCCTCTAACCATGTTCCCCAACGAGTAAGAATAGGTTGTGGTGGTTCAGGAATACCGGGGCATAGTCTATGAAATTCCCGAATACGTTTTGGGGATTTTACAAACACAGCTTTTGTATGTGCTATTAGAGCGTCTACCTCGGGATAACATTTTCTGATACTATCTGCTACGAGACTGAGAGTATAAATTTTACATGTAATATGCAACAAGTTAGCACAATGTTTTTTAAGAGATCGACCTACAGCAAGCATGTTTGCGCACCATCACTCATAAACATCAACAGTTGATTTGTTGAAAGTTCAAACTTTTCCAATGTATTTAACACCAACATTGAAATTACTTCGGCAGTGCATTGTTGTATTCGTCTGGAAGGTAGTAAAATTGAGGGTGACGGTCGATGTGGTTCCATTGTGCGTACCATTACATTAACCACAGAATGTTTTTTACGATCTGTTGTTTCGTCCACATATAACCACAGTTTTTTATCTTGCAACTCCGATTTAATTCTTTTCTCGACATGCTCACGAGCAGACGGCACAACTCTCTGTAATGTTCTCTCACTTGGTAACTTAAATTCCGAATATTCATTCCAAAACGAGACGTATGCTTTCTTCCTTAGTAAATGAAATGGTAAATTACATGCAATAAACACATAAATTAAATTTAAATTTGTCATCTCGTGTGGAATTTTTTTCTTAAACATGTCCTGCACTATTTATGTGCCGTAGATAATCACTTTTCGACCAACACATTAAATCTATTTTACACACTACACATTGAATTTTAGCGCCATCACACTTTAAATCAGGCATTTCTGCAATAAATTCTCTTATTGTGTCCAATTTTGGTCGTTTTCGCGACGTAGGAAAGATTTTCAAAACAAACGTAGAACTACGATATAGTATACGACAGCGTAGATGCATACACAACAGATCGGCTTTTGAGTCGCAGTTATACTGACGCTTATACCGAATTGTTCCGGCCGTGTTTATTTTGTGTAAACTTTTATGCTTCGGCCACTGGCTTTCAGCGCAGTTTGCGTTGCTCTAATTATGACTTCACATTACTTGCATAAAACTAATCTCACAGAGAAAAAATGTTCTTGACTCAAACAAATATGCATTCCGTCAACCAAATCAATTTTAAATAGCGGCAAAGATATATTTTTTTAATTCAAAGAAATATTTTTTTGACATCGTTATTTGATTCAAATAACCTCAAGGTTGATTTGGAAATATATCTGTGATTTAATATTCGTAATATGTTTTATTCAACAATACAGATCTTTCTTCTAAAGAACTACGTCAATTTGAAACAAACATATATTTCTTTACCATTTATTTGACTTCACTTTAACATACTAAAAAATCTAATTTTTATTGAATTAATCATATCCCCAAGCGCAGTACGCACCGCAACCATGGGAAAATTTTTCACTGCATGGACAAGCGCACGCTTTAGTGATTCCAGCATTTATCAAACCCAACCACTGCCTTCTCAATAGTCGCCACCTTGATGTATGCTTTATTGAAAATCCCAGCAATGTCGTAAGGAGTGATCCTTTGGTGCACATTATTTCTGAGAAAGATGTCACATTATCTATAAAATATACTCTTTAAAGGACCGAAGAAAGTGACGTCCAGTGGCTGCAATCTATGGGATGTATGTGGTGGAATGGATACCACATGAATGAAGTTCTCGCAGCAGAATTCATAACTCTGGAACGATATATGGCTACAATGGTTATCGAGAAGCAAAGGAACGGGTTCCTCCTTGGCTGGTTTTGCAAAATTTTTAAAATGAATCAACCATTCTAGAAATATGCTGTCATTTGTCCAACCATTGTGAGAACATTTGTAAAGTGCTCCAGCTGGTCCTCCTTTTTCTAGAAGCGGGGACACGAGCTTTCTGGGATAAATGAATAGGGGAGGGATATAATTTCCAGAGGCACTGAATGAGCATATCACTGTTATTTTCTTTCCTTTTTCCCAGCTCGTCACTGCTCCGACCTGTTTTTGACCTTTCGGTGCTAATATCTTTCCAGGTTTCTGGACTGAAGATATTCCCGTCTCGTCCATATTATATATTTTACTTGCGTCAAAGTAACTGTTGCCGACAACTCTCTCTAAATTATCATAAAACAGAGCCACTTCATTTTTGTTGAAACCCACTATTCTGTTGAAACTGGTTGCTTCCGGTTTCCTCAAACAAATGGATCAGTTCCTTTTGCGGAATACAGTTACCGAGTCTTCTCCTGCCATTTTAGTTCCCCGATTGAAATTATGCTGAAGTCCAAGTTTTTCTGCCACATCAAATGCTACACGCCTTAGGTCTGTCAAGGTAATCCCGTAAAATGATTTAGCCAATAACAACAGGTGGTCAGATAATTCTTTCTCCTGCTCTGTTGTAAAAAGGAGGTTTCGGCCTAAGGAGGGTTTAGTCGGGGTATCTGCTTTAATCCTGTCACGTAATGTCGATCACGGAATTTGAAATTTATTTGCAACACTCTTGACTGAAGATCCACTTTTAACCATTTCCATAGCTGCTTTAAGAGTTTCAGCACTCCATTTGGCTATGTCGGTAGTTCTTTGGCGGTTCCGTACCATCTGCAATTACAGATAAAGTATATGAAGTTGTATAAATTACGAAAATATATCTTGCAGGTGTAATGCCGCTACCATGGCGCCATTTCTCTGGCTACCAGTGCGGCATTACCCCTGTGTGACAATATGGCGGTCAAAGATAAACATCTCGTCAACCATTCTATAAAACTTAGGTATGAAGACGTAGAAATACAGCGAACTATCTTAGCTTTCTAGTTATATATTTGATGCAACAATAGAGGAAAAATTTGCACACTCACCTTCGAAATTCTTCTATCGAAGTACTAGATGAAAATCACATAAAATAGTTTTTGTTAGGTACCGTCACTACAACACAACCGAACTGATCTGAAACAGATGCACTATGCTTAATAGTTCTGCCGCTAGAGTTCACCATTTCTGTAATTCCACTTTTACCGACATGAACTGGTTTTAGAGAGGTGGCGGAATTGGCTGGGGTGGCGGAATCCCCCTTGTCTCCCCTAATCAGCAATATCAGGGATTTGCAATTTTCCAATCACGTAGATTTTAATACTTAAAGAATGTCTGTAGTTTAATTGATATGTAAGAATTACAGGCTAATTACTGGGACATCTCCTAACGAGAAGATCAAAAATAGTTCTGCGAATTCTAAACCCTTTCTGAGAGTGCCCACCTCTATGAGTTTTGTTACAATCTACAAATCCATAGAAACAGAATTAAATCTGACAGCTTAGAACTTTATTTTTCGAAATATTAGATTCAGCGTGTCAGAAATTCCACGTTTTGTATATTTTTTAAGATTTGTGTTAGGTTTAATATCCTTAACAATTAAAAATGCCGCGAAAGAAGGCAGAGCCATTTGTTATTGACGATGTTGGTAAGAAATATGGCAAACCGGATATCGAGCGATTGGGTATCTTCATTGAAGCGCCTTACCTCAATGGGCGAGGATACGTTTCCCCATTCGGAAGTATAGATTTGTTACTAAATTATTGGGATTGTAATCGTTCTCCAATAAGAATTTCTTTGATTTCCGTTAGAAATCGTCTACTTCAAAGGTTTCAACATGCTTGCGGAGGGAAGGAAGACGAAATGCGGTACGCAGCAAGGTTACTTCGATGACCAATTCAAAAGATTGTTCGAAGGAGAGCGGGCGCTGAAAAAGAAACCGTAGGGTCTATCGTACCGGTAAATTGATTGAAAACCTTTGCCTTTTCTTGGACGTGCTTTCAGTAAGCCAGCGGCAAAATCGGCAGTACCGTTTATGCCCACCGGTCCCAGTAAATGGAGGGCCACGCCTGGAGATTATTACGGTTGCTTTTCGGGAACTATAGAACATTTCAGTAACGTTCGTCGACCAGTACCCAAGTACAAAGCGCCTCCATCCAATTTTATGACCAGTCCGATTAAACAAGGTGGTTGCGGTTATGCTGATATTTGTATTTCCAAATATCCCCAGCATTTGTAAGTATTGTACGAAGATAGTCTCAACATTTTCCAGCCTAACACAGAAATATGTTTCTTTTCTGTCAAATTTAGTTTTATTTTTATTTCTACATAGTCTCTTTGTAGGTTTATACACTTTTCTCATCCCTTTTTGAAAATAGTCAATTAATAGTCGCCATCACTTTCCCGGTCGGTGGGAGCCGATTCATTCTTCGCAGTCCAGCTTTTCGACTGTGCCTTGACTTCAGGAGTGTTCTGGTGGATTGAAGTTTTATTTACAGTTATTAATCGAGGCCAAAAGTTTGACATATTTCGCTTCAACTATTTCAACAGGTTCCTTCGAAAGCGTTTTTGGTCCTCAGTGAACAAACGCGGCACCCAATGCGCGATTAGCTTTTTCATGCCCAAACCTTCGGTCAATATATGACAAATACGTTCTTTAGCGATGCCCACAGCCTCTATTATCTCTCTATTCTTAATTCGGCAGTCGTCTAGCACCATTTCGTGACCTTTTCCGATGTTATCGGTACTGGTTGTAGTTTTTGACCGTCCCAAACGATCATCATCAACAAGGCTGGTACGATCACGTTTAAATTCAGCTGTCCAAAGTTTCGCTATGGCAAGTGATGGTGCAGAATCCTCGTAAACAACGTCCATTTCGGCTTTAAGTGCGTAGGCTTATTGCCTTCCAAATGCAAGAATATAATTGGCGCTCGATATTTAATTTTTTCCATTTTTACAGAAATACTAACATCGACCGAGACAAATGACTGCTGAATTGTAACTGAGCGTCCAACATGGCTGAAAATTTCAAAGATTTCTTTCAAGGCATGCATGAATATTTTTGACGAGAAACATCTTGATGTTGAGGTTTGAAACCCTTCAGACTACTGACGTATAATTGCAAAAGTTTTTGTTCGTTTTGAATTTTAAACAATATCAATTATCCTCTTCTACTGTAAGTAGAAGCTACATTTTTTCCTAAGGAAGTCTTCCTATCTCACAGTTCTATCATTATCTGAAGAAGCAAGATCTGGAGCATATGTTGGATGAATTCCTCATTTTAAATCTACAAACATTTCTAACGCAATTTACCCACAACAGGGAATATGTATTCTTTTAACGACCAAAGACAAATGTATCTTTTAAAATTTTCAAACCGAGTTTGATAAGGTATTTCCAATATTTATTTGCTGGATACTGTCAGCTTCTTCAGAAGATTTCTTATTTTCGTTCTGCTCTGTTGATCCGCATCTATTCTAGTCTGTTGGACCGCTTCCGTCATGGTATGGTTTCTTCGTCGGTGTTTTCGAAGAGTTGACCCCCAGGTGTTGCTTGCATCCTTGAAATTGCTCGGATTCTTCATAATTTTCAAAGATTCGCGTATCATTTTCTGGTGGGGGTGGGTGGCTTTCGCTATGGTATATAAAATATTTTTTTCAAGCCCCAATAAAATTATCTTCACAAGAATGAGTTCTGCGAATAATGCTCTGGTTTATTTCTACTATTTGTTTCTGTAGGCTTGGTCGCCATATGGTTTTGCTATTGAACGTTGAATTGTTTTAATAAATATCTTTAAATTTTGTCATTTTCCCTATTATATTTGATCAAAAGCAACCTTTCTTGGTTTCTCCTCTTTCTTTTCTCTGGGTGATCTGCATATTATCCGGACCTTGTTTTGCAACTATCGGCGTTTCGCCCCAAGAAAAGTGTTCCCATTCCAATTATCGTCAGTCTTTTTCGACTACAGAGCTAATTACACCCTTATGAATGGTGAATCAAAAAGTCCGTTTAATTGGTAAAATTATATACATACATCAAAGAAGAAAATTCATGCCACATGTCGCCACGCAATAATCTTTTTTTTACCTAAGAAATCCGACTTGAACTTCTGCAGTTATCATACACTTCTTTCATTGTAAAAGGCGATTTTTTACATGATTATTAATCAGGCCAGATCCATATAAGCCAAAACCGCAAGCGAAGAAAAAGCCAAAAGCAGCAATAGGACCCCCCATGATTACCTGCCACTATCCAAATGCTTACTTCGATCAGAACCCTTACGTAGATCCGTCGGGAAATATTGGATCTACCTACATTCGACCTAAAGAAGGTAAAAAGGCGACTGGGCCTATTTTCCTGCCGGTTGGTCCTAGTAAATGGGTACGTGGAGAATTTTAAATTCTTAGCTATATGTAGATTCAAATCTACATACATCAGATCCTTAAGCTACATTCACAACTTCCAACTTACAATTAAGCAATAAACGGGTACTCTAAAACTGTAGCATTGGAACACTGAAACAGTTCACTAAAACCCTTACCACAACACTTAATTCATACTGGACGCAGTTCAGTCTTGCTGCTGATGATGATAGCTTGGCTATCGAAACGTGCGTCCAGTACGAATTAAGTGTTGTGGTAAGGGTTTTAGTGAACTATTCCAGTACAATTAAGCAAGTTAATTAACCCAGTAATTTACGATTTTTGATCATTCATAATACATCACGCACTAATTTCAATTAATCAGTATTTTTCCTGGTGTTCTCTATTAACTGCATAGATCATTATAATTAATTCGATAACGTAGAGTCATTATATTATCGACCGGGTGAGGAGACACCAATGACACCAACGATTGATTGTATTCCAACTGTTCAAATATAAACCTAACCTAATCCACCTAACCTCAATCATTATCATTATGTAGTACGTTTCAACATGGTTTTTACAGTTTTAACATTACTCAAGGATCATACGTGGCGTGTTCGGGAACAAAGGTACACTCCTGCGCATGTGCATGATATCGCGTGATTTCAACACTGCAATCAAGTCGTCCTATTGTGTCATCTTTTCACTCAATCTTAGTGCGTCGTTTATTTTGTTCCGGTCAGTACTTTGGAAATTATTGCGATAATAATGGAGCCTCCTCTGTTAAAATGCGTCCCACTGGCAGTTCGTGCAATCATTCGCTGCTTTTGTGTGGCAATGAAGGAATCGCCGACCGCAATTCACCGAAGAATTTCCGAAGCTTATGACGAGGTTATGTCACGCAAGCAAGTGTCGATTTGGTGTTCAGAGTTTCTCTGCCGGACCGAAACATCCAGCGGTTTCAAGAACTCATCATCACCGACAGACGTTTGACAATTCGAGAAATGGCATCCGAACTATACATTCCGAAGACGGTAATCCACGACGTTATCCAAAACAAGCTTGAATACCGAAAAGTCTCTGCACGGTGGGTGCCTAAGCAATTCACGGATGCGCATAAGGAAGCGAGACTTGCATGCTCTTTGGAAAACCTGCAACATTACCATAACGACCTGAGAGCAAAGTTCAAGCATCCCGACAGTCCACCTCCCAAAAAATTTCACGTTACTCCATCGGCTAAAAAAGTCCTCGCTACAGTTTTTTGGGATTGTAAAGGCGTCCTTCTGCTTTAGTTTAAGCGCTATGGCGAAACTGTAAATGCAGCAGCATACTGCGAAACTCTCGATAAATTACGGGAAGCGATTCGACTACTTAGTCACGGAGTCAAGTTTCTTCATGACAACGCAACGCCTCACACCGCCAGAATTACCACGGATAAGCTTCGTTATTTCGGAAGGGAAGTCATCACTCACCCAGCTCACAGTCCGTACTTGGCTCCTTCAGATTTTCATCTTTTCCGAGACATGAAAGGTTTTTTGGGAGGGCAACGGTTTCGATCGGATGAGGACGTCATCCAAACCACAACACAGTGGTTGCGTCGACAGGGACCTGATTTTTATACCAAGAGTATGTTAGACCTCGTCCGCAGACAGGACAAGTCCCTCAATCGGCTTGGTGACTACGTTGAAAAATAGTTTAAGGACCGCCTTTTCATCCTGTAATACGCTTTTTATTTTTTAATAAATTTATTTGTATCTTCTAAGCGAGTGTACCTTTGTTCCCGGACACGCCTCGTATTACCAAACATAACTTTGTTACTGAACCACATTCGGCCTCTTCCAAAACAACGCATGCGTCAGCTTTACGCACACGTACTAATTGAACGAAGAAGTTTGGAGTTTACAAACTTCTCAACTTCTGTCAAAAGGAAGATTATTCATTTCAAACATTGCGAACAGACAGATTTGAACGCCGTTGTTATACTTTAAACATTAATTCTAACTCTTAATTATAGCTACTAATTTTGAGGTTGTGAATGTAGCTTTGTAGTTGAAAGTTTTAATAAAAACAGTTGAATAGCGCGAGAACGGTGCATTTTAGACATATGGTGCATTTTATCACCCTAAAATTGAGCGAGGAATCAAAAAATGACAACATTCTATTTAAAATAGCCAAGTTTGGTTCGGTACAGCCATAACAGAACACTCTGTATAATAGGAAATAATTAAAAAAGATGCACGCTTTCAATTGATGAAATTTTTATTTAAAACATTTTACCAAAAATAATGCGTTGGTGGAATCATTCCCGGTAAGAACAATACGAGCAGAGAAAAGAGAGCACTGACACACGGACATGTTTCTGCCTACCCGGCGTTATCGGCTACGATCACTCACCCTTCTGCTGGCTGCATTGACTAGTTTGCTGAGGCTTGTCCTCTTTTTAATCCAGCTCCACCTCTCTGATGAGGTCTTTCTGGGATAATATCTGAAATAGAATGGTTGATTAGTTGGCAATGTCGGAGTCTTCTTGGGTACCCAAAGCGATTGTTTTATTTCAAGATCGCAGAGTCTTCAGGTCTTCTGAGTGGTCCTGCGTTTGGATCTTGGGTAAGACTTCTTCTCGGCGTTGCGTTCTGACGCCGGGTTGTCGCTCTTTAGGGTCTTCAGGTAGAAGTTCCCGCTGGCTGCATTGTGTCTACCTCTCGGTTTATGCTCCCAATGTCCAAAACAGCATTGAAAATATCTCCCGGCGCCCTCTAGCGCCAAGAAACACCGTTATGCCGTCCTAGACCGTGGCGACACACACCGGAGTACAGATGCCCGACATGGAGGGCATAAACCCAGAGGTAGACACAATGCAGGTAGCAGAAAGCTGAATGCTCGTAGCCACGCTGATGATGCCGGGTAGGCAAAAACATGTCCGTGTGTTAGTGTTTTCATATGTATTTTTAAAACATTTTACTTTAAAATCGATCACAAAGAAAATATTGTATGGTCAATTTTTATAGGACACCTGTATATCAAAAGAGGTCTATTGACAACGCCCATAGCTACAGCATTAAAATTGTTTCAAACCATTTTGTTGATAATTTTTTTCATACTGTTTTGGATTAATTCACAGCTAGGAGGTAGTCATGCTGGATGTTTTTCACCGTTCCCTGCTTGGATAGCCAAAGCGCCAGCGAAAAAGAAACACAAGGGTGTCGTTGATGATAATTTTTATCCACAATCGATGGCGTTGAAATCGATGAATACTGTTTCCATAATGCAACGTTCCATGGACTTCAGGATAACCGTCAAGAACAATACCACATATGAACCGACCTTTACCAAATACTTGCTGGATTGAGGAATATTGGATTGTTGACACATGGTGGGACGAAACAATAAAGAAAAATAGAAACAGAATATTCGATAATATATTTTATTGTTCTTATCGAACTTAGTCAACAATATAATCGTAATAGTAATGATTTGTTTGTAGTACTTAGTTGATATAATCTAAATAAACACTCTTAAAAACAAAAAGAAAAAAGAAACATAACAGATAAACACCAGAATATAACAATACGTGATGATTTTATCTTAGGAAAAATATTCAATGTAACACTTCTTTCAGTACTGATTGTGAATGTAGTACTTTTTTAAAATTTGTGTTAATAGGCTTATATGTATTTCTTACGTGCACGGTTTTTTCTCTTGATTGATTCCTTTTTTTTTCCAATTTTTTATATTACAATCCAATCGCATTTAATATTTTTATGTTATTTGAAAAAACTTATGGTTTTTTTTTTGTATTTTCACTTAATATTAGTAGCGTAATATACAGAAGAAGAAATCTGTTTAAAAGGTGGTTAGAATTACGAAGAATTGTAAAAGGAAAGAATAACTAAATACATCTCCTATCTTCAATCCTCTTCAGGTGCAGGATTGAGATGAAATGATATATAATTTTATTTGAATTTTTGAATTATTCCAGCTTCTATATTTGGAATTATAAAACATTTCGAATGTCTTCTTTTTTTACCAACGTTTCGTTCCTCACCTTACAGAGAATCTTCAATTTTTTTTACTGAATTTGAATAGAAAATAGATTTACAAATATTGTTAGGATCAAACCTGAAATAATTCCAAATTGCAATATGTATGTCATTAATACAATCTGTTCCAGATCAAGATTCAAAATCAACAAACGATGGCGTCCTCTAAGATTCATATTTATATATTCTCAGCTCCCTATTACACCAGTCAACTGGAACAGATTCTATCAAAAACAAACTCAAAAAATGAATGAATTAATTGAATTTGGTAACTTCATATAACATCACACATATCAATCAAAGTTTTTACTGTTTGGCTTCATTCTTTAAGCGTAATTCCTAAATACGATGATCAAAAGAAGATGATCCGATTTAACTTTAAAAACAATCTTGAGATATAATGCCATGAAGACGCAACTTTTTTTCATCATCGTATTACCGTTCCTCTTCCTTAAAAGTCAGTGTAAGACGATCTGGTCTTGTCGAAAGTTATTGGTTTATAGACGTCTTTGACTTGGCCCCAACCTCTCGGTGCTGTATTGTAATTTTGGACACTGTTTAAATCTATCTTTGGTGTGGTTGGTTCCGGAACATAAGCACCGTAGGAGCTTGAAGGTGTGTAGTTGGACGGGTAACTGGTTGGGTACACGTTGCTTTCTTTTGGTATGAAAACTGGTGGTGTCGTGCTTGATGCTTTGAAATTCGGAGATGGTGGGGCTTTCTGTTTGGGTTTCGGTAGCGGTAGCGTGTTAGAATCTGCGAATGGCGATACAAATACTTGAATTAGAAAATATTTTGATAAAAAAAAGTAATTTTATTGGGTTTTATGTAGTGGTAGTGTTAGTTAAATTTGGGAGTCGGGGAAATCAACAGATGTTGTTACAAGCGCAAATGTTGTCATCTGTCAAATGATTAATTTTATTTAGAAACTTATGAAAAAAATAGATGTGAATTAATTTATCTATTTTAAAATGGTATATGTTGGTATTTTAAAAAGGTATCGATGATATTATTGGATTTAAATTATTACACAAATCAATTTCGTACATAAAAACGTACATTCGTGATACATCAGTAGAGTTGGCCACGCGCGCCAACAGGCAGCTGCGTCGTATCTATACGGTTACATACAAGCCTCAGTGTAGCTTCGACCTTCCATTAGCGCGGTACGTGTTGTTTAGAAATGTTGCGTACGTCGCGCAAACGACCCAAGGCGGACCAAGCTAGAGAATTTTTAGCCGAAATTCCTGACTTAACGTATGATGGAGCTATAATTGAATGTGTTGTATGTAATGTCCCGTTGATGAGTTGGTCCAAAAGGGACTGTCTACGGCACGTAAACAGTGAACGGCACGCTTCAAAAAAAACTTGCACACGGGACTATGACAAATTTATATTTAATTTATGTGTTACTTTTATTGTATGTAATATACCGTTTAATTTACTAGACAAGGAAGCGTTTGTCTTGTTTTGGAATAACTATTCGGAGTATAAATTACCAAGTCGGACATCGTTACGAAGGATAGTGCCATCTGCTCGTGAATATGTTGAAAAAAGAATTAAATCGGAGTTGAAAGAAAAAAAATGTGATTATGTGTGGACGAAACGACAGATCGCAAAAAACATTCGGTTGTTAATATAATGGCACGTAAAATGGAACCGTATCAATCGTCACCTTCAATTCTACTAGCTTCCAGACGAATACAACAATGTACTGCCGAAGTAATTGTAAAGTTAGTGTTAAATACATTGGAAAAGTATGAACTTTCAACAAACCAACTGTTGATGTTTATGATGGTGCCGCAAACATGGTTTCTGTAGGCCGGTCTCTTAAAAAGCATTCTTGTTACACATTACATGTAAAATTCATGCTTTCAATCTTGTGGTAGATGGTATCAGAAAATGTTATCCTGAGGTAGACGCTTTAATAACGCATACAAAAGCAGTGTTTGTCAAATCCTCGAAACGTATTCGCGAATTTCACAGACTGTGCCCTCGTATACCTGAGCCACCAGAACCTATTCTTACACGTTGGGGGACTTGGCTAAATGCTGCGTTTTATTATCATAAATATTATGAGAATATTAAGAACGTGGCTTTACAATTCGATCCAAAGGAAGCTGCCGCTATCAAAAAAAGCCAGCCGAAATTTCAAGATAGTCGGGTTAAAACGGATTTAAAAATTATTCACAACAATTACTTCGGACTAGCGGAGGCAATAGAAAAGTCACAAGTTCCTTCGGTGTCGTTAGTGGAATCTGTGCAAATAGTGCAACATGTTCACGCACAGCTATGCGCGATAGAAGACGCAAAAAATGTTTGTGTTCTAGAAAAATTTGAAAGTGTTTTAGAGAAAGATTCTGATTTTGGCACATTAAGACACATTTGTGAAGGTGCGTCAACAGAACCGTTAAGTTGTTTCAAAGAGTATTTTAATTACGTAAATATAACGTCACTAGATGTAGAACGTTCGTTCTCTTCATATAAACACATTTTTTTCTCGCGTCGCACTCGGTCTGTCGAAACAACTGTTGAAACATATTTAATGTTGCAGATATTTAACAGACATTATTCACTTTGCGATTTCACGGAGGACTCTTAAAATGGTAAGTGTTTGAGCACGCATTATTTTATTTTTATTTAATAATTACGCGATCGTATTTACGACAGCAAACATCTACACAGAATAGCTCTAGTGGAACCCGAGGCCTAATCGAAACAACGCCGCTGCCCGTTGGCGCGCGTAGCCAACTCTACACATCAGCATATGTACTATCGCTTTCATAAAAATCTGGGACAACCTTTATGAGTTCATTTTGACGTTTTTTGAGTGTTGGGACAATGACTTTAAAAATAGTTATACGCTATATTCGTTTATTTTAAAAACTGTTTGCTTTTAGCAAAAAATATATCAAAGATTATTTTTAAATATAAACATTTTTTTCCAAATCCTTTTAATAAAATGCTCATTATATAAACAATAGTTTAATCAAAAGGGTGAATAAAATGTTTACAGCAACACCTTATTCACACTGCTATTCAGACCAATTCTGTAACTTAAGCGACATCGAATAGGAATCCATCTGTTGGATCGAAATCTTGGTAGATCTGAATGACCCATTTCGACCGCGTCTGCCAGTTGTAAAAATTCGTATTCTGTAACTCGTATCGTAACGCGTTCAGATTGTAAACTGAAATTCCGATCCAACGAGGCTTGGGTAACGTCCGCAACAGTGCATTTGCAAACGAACATAGACCTAATAAATCAAGTGACGTTTGAAATGTAACCTGTTCAGAGTGCAAACATGAAAATTTCCACGATCTGTCTAATAGCGCGCTTTTTTTAGGTTAGATGTGCAAGTGAGTAGTGTATCATCGATGAGAAAAGACTCAAAACTCTTTGGTAATAATTGCAAAGTCTTATTAACGTATTCTCTTGAAATAGACGCTTTTATTTTTGGATCCAGAGGCCAAAAGTTAGTTGAAAACAAGTCATAGATTTAGGACAACGAAATTGCTGTTCCCTAGTGTAATCAGACTCTCACTAACTCTCGTCGAGTAGAAATGGTGTACGCAACTCCAGCTAATATACTTCTATGTTCATATTAGATTTTCATAGTGTTTAAGTGCAAGTTGTTATGTACCATTTTTAAAATACAAATATTAGAGTCAATTGTAGTCGTTATTCTTTATATCTAACATTGAAGAACCCAGTGCTCCAGTTTACATCCACGCACAAATTTGTCTAAACAAACCAAATAAATAAGATTCACTGCTACTCTTTTTGTTTTGTTGAAATACCATACCCTTGCAACTCGTTTCCTCCTTCTTCTTCAATTAGCATGCCCATATTTATGTGGGGATTCATTTAAATTTTCCGTTGTAATAAAACAAATCAATTCAACACAAAAAACAACAACGGAACAGCACACTCGTCAGTTAGGTTAAATAACATGTGTTCGACGTATAAAACGCGCATGATCATGATCTAATTCCGATAGTCGGAACGCCATTTCGACATCTCCTGCGCTGTCGAAGAGCATTTCGATCCTATATTTCGACAATCGAAATCGCTGCGAGATACAGAATGCCATTTCCGACCATTCCGATTTCGACTACTTATAAAACATGTGACACGCAAATTCTTCAATTTGCCAATTTAAGAGTCTGAAAGTGTGTTTGAAATGGCAAATAACCAGGAAGGAAGCATACCAGAAGATGTTCTGAACCAAGCTGCGATTGCAGTATACAATTTATTGCTAGAAAAATAAAATTAGTTTACGAAAAGGAGTACAAAACATTTTGTGAATGGAAGAAAATAAGAGATGTGAAAACTGTTAATAAGGAAATACTGCTAGCCTATTTCTTAGAAAAATCAAAGAAAATAGAGGTGTCCATCTTATGGTGTCGTTGCTTAATGCTCACAGCAACGCTATCCATAAATTGAAATATTGATATTTCCAAGTAAGTTAACGTAAATATTCTAAATTAGATTAAACTATTATGGAGTTTTGCAGGTTTTGAAGGCTCATTGCTTTTATAAAAAGACAGACTTATAGGTTACGAACCGAAAAAGTCTTGAACATTTGAAAAAAAAAAACATTTCTACAAATTTTTATCCCAAGCTTCTAATGAAATGTACTTATGTATGAAGGTAAAAATTTTTATAATCATCCTTGAAATACGTTTCCAAATTTTCATTCTTTATAGGTAGTCTTAATTATGGGTGTAGCTGGCGGATGTAGAATGCACATTTACAATTATGTATGAAGACTGTTAAGTTAATTTAATAGAAATTTACGTCAACAAAATATATCACACAGAATTTTTTTTCTCTGTTATCGCAATCAAAAGTGCATAATACAACCTATCGGTATCAACACTTTTGCAAAAGTACCATAAATAATGGCGAAATATTTGATGTTACCAAATTATGATCTTTATACCGGGCACCGTTTTCGACTTCCGCAAATTTACTAGCCAATGCAGGAGTTAACTTATTAACTATTAAAAGGCACGGAGGGTCTGGAAGTCTTCTACAGTGGCAGAACACTATATCGACGAATCAGTTGCTTAAAAAATATCCACGTCAAGAAAAATTTTAGCGGATATAAATTGAAATGAAAGGCATGGAACTTCCACTGCACTTGTCCCTGACGAAAACAGAGTCAACTTTCCTTCTTTAACTGGTCATCACATTAGTAATAGTATAATTGGAAAAAATACACGTGAATAAAGAAATTTTATCCACTCAAAAACATTATCACACTCGGCTTCGCCTGACACTGACAGACAATTTAACATTAAATTATTTAATTGTCATATTTTACAAGACATGCTTAAATGAATAATGTCATAATAGTATCACTTATCCCAGATTTTTATGAAAGCGATGGTACATAAACACAAGGGTATATAAACACAAGGTAACATGAAATGTATTTCACGTAAAATTGCTTCAAAATCAGCACACCTATTAGGAAAAATGCAATAGCAAAACAAACACAAAACTGCTCAAAAAAAGCCAAGCAATCCCTTGCCTTCGGCGCTTTTGCCTTCAGATTTAGCATAGCTTCGTCCAAAGGAACCAGACTCAGTTCTACCTTCCTCTTGATGAATAGCAGTCTTTTTTGAATCATACTTCCTGAATGAGCTGTTTTCGGCATGGTTAAACGACTGACGTCGCTCCAAACTGTACTTTTGTTGCGTATTACCAACGTAGTACAAGTTATCAAAATCTTTCTCAACCTGCTGTAGATCTTTTTCCTCTTTAGTGGAAGAAGGATAACGTTTTTGAATATTGCTTTGTGACGCTGAATGTTGTAATTTCTCAACAACATCCGGTAGAGGATCTCGTATTTGTTTGACTCTCAGCGGCGGCATCGCAGATTTTTCGAAATTCTTAATGAGCTTCTTAACTGGAAGTTTTCTATATTCTTCATCGTATTCTACATGGTTGAATTGTTGATCTGGAAGATCTACATTTCGCAAAGAATGTTTTTGCTGATTTATGATATTCCTAATGTAATCTTCTGCTGTAAAAGCGCCGGATCTTTCGCTTTCGTCATCATTTTGCTGGTAATATTCCGTTGACGTAGCGGAATAATCAGATTGTTGTTGGTACTTTTCTTTCGTCGTAGTTTCTGAGAGGTTTTCCGCGATGCCATAAGCATAATTTTGTGGAGGATGTATTTCTATTGATATCTTCGGTGGTAGTTCGCAAGCTTTCTGCTCGTTATTGATTTTGGTGTAGCATTTAACGTTGGTGGTAAATGAAGGTACGACTACTTCTTCTTGTACAGTCTGATAATCGATATCGTATTCCCTTTGGGTTTGGTAATATATCTTTTCAATCTCTTCATTCTCGCTAAGCCTAATCGTTTGGACTTTAGCTATTTCATTGGCATTAGATTGAGATGATGCCTTAGTTCTGCTGGCATAGCCATCTTTTTGTAAGTTCCCATCGTCTCTGATGTACTCCTCACGTTTAGCTTGTTCTATTTCTGTCATTGATGAATCCTTGCTCTTTTTCTGATGTATCGATTGTCTACGATCAACAGCTTTTTTGAATTCTTCATTGATGTTCAACATGCCAAACAGAGGACGCGCACCGATGATTGTTTCAGGCGGTTTTCGATGTCTAGGTCTTTCAATAGGTGGTGGTATCTTCTTCTTCGATTTCGATTCTTCCTCTGGTGGTTGGGGATTTTTACTTTCTTTAATAATATCTTGAGACGATCGACGATATTCTTCTTGTTGTCTCGTATTTTGTGAATTCGACGCCTTAGATTCTTCTTGACCATATTCTACTCTTTGTTCCACATTTTGCGATGATTTTTCCACTTGCGGATTTGGATTTACTTTGGTAATGCCTTGAGGTACTTGACCATATCCTTCCATGTGTTTCATACTCTGCGATGAATACACTGCCTTCTGTTCTGTTCCTGGTTCTGGATTTGGATTTACTTTAGCAATACCTTGAGGTATCTGATTATATTCTTCCATTTGCCTAACACTCTGTGTTGAGTAAAATGCCCTCTCTTCTATTTCTGGTTGTGGATTTGGGTTTACTTTAGCAATACCTTGAGGTATTTGCCCATTTACTCCCATATGTTTCGTTCTCTGTAATGAATATGATGCTCGTACTTCTTTTTCTGGTTGTTGTGGATTGGCATTTTCTTTAAGATCATATTGTTGTCTTTGTTTAACACTTTGGGATGAGTAAAATTTTTGTGATTCTTTTATTTCTTGGTATGATTTTTCTTCAACCACATTTTCCCTTTCCTTGATAGCTCCTGATGTATACGACGACTCAGATTCTTTTTCTCGTTGCTGGGATAATTCCTGGGATTCAATATTATGAGATTCCTCAGTTTGTTGTAACTTGCTTTCTGACAAATTCTTTTCGACGCTTTGTACTAATTCTTCTTCTTGCGTTTCTATTGTTTGGCTTAGCAATGTTTTTTGCTCTTCTTCAACAACTTCTTGCTGTTGCACAATTTCTTCATGTTTATCTACTTTGGTTTCTTTCATTTCTTCTGTCACTTCAATATTTAACGTTTCTTCTGCTTCTTCCATTTCTTCTTGTTTGTTTTCAACAGTAATATAACCATGTTGTACTTTTTTCATCTTATTTAAGATCATATTAACCTCATCATCTTGAATATCGCTTTCATCCATTGAAGGATCTCTTTGCTCAGTTCTAACATTTTCTTTCGAAGCCGGCTTTGGATTTTCCTCAGAAGCGGTTGGGATAAATACAGGAAACGGAGAGCAAGAACGACTGGCGCTAAAGTGACCTTGACTCTCAAATAACTCTGTTTGTAAAGAACGTATACCAGATATCTCTGGTGTGAAAGGCCTTTCCACTAACTTTTGGCCAGCTTCAGCTAGCATATATTCTGGTTTTTGAGGTTCTTCGTCATCTTCCTTAGATATTTCTACCGTAGGTAATCCTGGATTTAGTATTAGGGGGTATTTTTTCCCAGTTAATGAAACTGGAGCGTATTTCTTAGCTGGCTTATAGAATGGTTTGGATTGATCTACGCTGCTGGTAGATTTAGAAAAGTCAGGAATTTGTGAATACGCAATATCTTTTACGCTGTCACCATCTCTAAGAAAAATTTCTGTTTGTTCTTTAGTTTCTAACTCATCTTCTTTACTTCCCATCATCATCCTAAAAGGAGAAGGACTTCTTCTTATCAACTCAACATCCTTCTCGATAATCTCAGGGTTTAAATTGATATCAGGGATCCCGGGAAATGGTGAAATCTGTTTGCTGCGTTGCTCATCCGGTTCGGGTGATTTTGGCGTCCTAAACGTCTTGATGTCTTCCTCCAGAACTTCCGCATCTACGGATACATCAGGAATCGTAGGAAATGGCGAAGGTGGTCGTTTTTCTTTCTCAGGATCTTTTTGACCTGGCTTGAGAAATGTCGGCGTAACAGGTCTTATGATATCTCTAGGACTTCGAGGAGTTTCCGATAAAATTTCTGGTGTCACGGTGACGTCTGGTATTGTCGGAAAGGGCGATGGACTTCTTCTTTCGATTGGTGGAGATTCTCTCTCGGGGTTATTGCTACTAGTAAGCGAGATGCTGCCTATAAGCGAAAAGCAAAGCAAATGTTTTTGGCAATATTTTGATGGATTTAGATATTTTCACCAAGATTTTGGTAAAATGTAAATTTCGTTACCAAATATTGCCAAACTTTAGAAATTAAATTAGAAGCGTTTTTGCCAAAGAATTTAGAATATGAAAATTAGGTTAATTCTTACAATATTGTTGCGGTTGCTGTTGAGGTACTTTCGAATTCCAGGCTTGTGGGAATTTGGGCCTATATATGTCGACGTTACTAACACCTTTCTGCAAATTATCGACGATCCTATTGATACTATTGCTGTTGTAGGCTGGATTATGCGCATAAACCTTGTCACCATAGCCATTTGCAGGAGATGCCCTCCATTGTGATAAGCTGTCTGTTTTCAAAGCCTGTTCATAGGAATCGACTACTGGTGCTACGTAGGAACCACGTGTTGGCCAAGTTGGAGCAACACTCTCAAAAGCGGCGTCTACTGAGCCTGTTTCTAGGGCTGCGTCCCATGGTGATTTGATCAACTTCACTCTGGGTCTAGTGAATCTTTCCTGGAATTAATATTTCAATATAGATGTCAGTAGCATATTCAGTTGGGTAATAAACGATTACATTTTGAATATGACAATGTACATGTAGTACCAAAGCTAAAAATAATTTACTATTGATGTTGGATGAAATAAATGATAATGATGATGTTTTGTAGACATTCTGGAAATCAACCATCATCGAAGTACAACACTTAAATCTATGCTGCTAATCTCCAAAACAGCACTGAATATGTCTTTCGGCGACACCTAGGTGGTGGACATCTATACTCCGGTTTGTCTTGCTACCCTCTGGGATGGCGTGACTGTGTCGCTTGGCGATAGGTGTCGCCGAAAGACATATTCAGTGCTGTTTTGGAGATTAGCAACATAAACTGAGAGGCAAACGCAATGATTAGCAACAGAAGATTGTGCTCAGAACCATGCCGATGACGCCGGGTAGGCAGAAACATGTTCATGTGTTAGCGCTATTTTCTCTGCTACATTGTTTTTGCCGGGAATGATTCCACCAATACCAATGTCTTTTATATATCCAAGTTAATGATCAGGAAATCATGCTTGGTTATTTTCGACAAATGAGAACTACTGCGCTGCAGCAAATTTTTGAAAACCATTTCATATGTTCAAATACTTAACATGAATTGCCATTAAGATGATGTTACTCCATACTCCATTCGACTTTTTCATGGCATTTTAAAATAATATTTGAATTCCTCATCTCGCATATTTTCAAGCTAGCATTGCAGAGAGGACAAATGAAACGGAAGATATTGTACTGCGAAATGTTTTCTATTGGTATTAGAAGATGAGAATTACATGAGAATTTACGGCATTCCATTTAAGATGTATATTGAAATGTTTTAAAAGTGGTTTAAACAAATATTACATTTTCGAAAATTAATTGATCAATTACATGAATTGAGGGTTCGGAAGTGTTCTAAAACACTTTTTCGGCAATTTAGATGAACTTTAAGATCAACAAATGAGATTTTTAGCGAAATTTAAAATGAAAATTAAAAACTATCCTGGATTTTATGACGATGTCAATATAAACTCTATGTTTATATTACATTCACGGGAAACTTTCACATCTAACTTGAATTTATAATACGATTTGAAATATCAAACACTTGAAACAGGAAGCGCAGCCAAAATACAAGTTACTTCGATGAAAATTAGACTCAAAGTGCGAAAATTAATCGGTGTCCCTCTTCTCCTTTATTTTAATCGCGATGGCGATTGTTTTATCCACAGCAAATTTTAATGAATCCTTTCCGAATACAAATTGACGATGAATTTTCGATGAATAAAGTTATTTTTAAACGTAGCATTATGAAATGATTGTAGATGACTCAAAATATATTACTCTATGCTACAAAATTCCATTGACAACTCAATAATAATAAAACTTATTTGCGTTCTTGACGAAAACATGACGAAACATGTTTAATTTACGAAATTATGCTCGAAATACTTCTGAATTTACGCTGTTATTTGTTGTAAGAAGATTTTTTATGAATTTTAAGAATTTACGAAATGGAGAAAATGATCAAAAGAGGAGTTTCTTTTCCGTTACAATTGTTTAGTATCCCGCTACAAAGATCAGAAGTTCGGGGAAGAGTAGAGGTTACCGAGAAAGAGTTAATAGCCGCTAGAGGGAATATACTATACGTGCTGAAATGACGATGTAAAATTTACAACACTGCAACTATCCCCCGCCAAAAAGAAACATTGGGAGGATAAAAATAATGTTTCAATATATAACCCATGAGGTGGGGGATCTTGGAATAGAATGAGAAACCTCCTCTACGGCCCTTTCTTCCACAATTGGTTGGTAACTAGGGTTTTCACGTTTGTAACTGTTGTTGAAAATGTTGTTTACCGCATTCCTAGTCGGTTTTGCATGTTTCTTTGTAGTTTTCAGTGAATTATGATAGATTTTTGACCCATTTGGTTCTCTATTAAAGCTGTTGTTTAAAGCTTTCATTTAAAAAATAATCTTCTCAATGTTGATTGAGCAAGTAACCTTGACAAGTACCGATGCAAATGCAAGAATGGGTAAGTTGACGGTATTTGTAAATTATTTTATTCGGTAATGGGTATAATGATCGTAGATCGAAAAATAATGTATCAGTAAGCCTTGCACTGAAATTTATTTAACACTGAAAATGTATTTTAATTCAAAAAATAATACTTATATCACTTTGACGGGAAATTTATTTGAATGCTTGTTATAATTTACTATCAAAATTAATAAATATTATGCCAGAAAAAAATATTTGTTAACCTTACAAATTTGTGACATGAATTTGACGTTGACAATTGACATTTGACAGAATGCATAAAATTTTATACCTGAATTTCATCTAATTTTTGATGATGCTGCATCCTTTGCGTCGTTTCCGGTATATAGCCGGGTGTCGGTAAATTAATTTGCACAGGTGTTACAGGCGTGTGCACCGGAAGCGGTGACGGAGCTATATCCGGTAGATTGTCCTGTTTAGTTCCGTTGGTCTCCCCGACTACCCACTTCTCTGATCTTTTACGTCGTTTAGCGAAAAGTTCGGCTCCTAAAACATAAATAGCAAACATCATTTTCTATTAAGACATCATTAATTTGACAGGTCACCTTTTCCTTTTGGAGAATTCAAATCCTTGACGATTTCTAAACAAACGTCTGGTGAAAGGGCGGATTCTATATCGTATCCTTGGCGTCTGAGGGTAGTTATATCCTGGACACCACCATGTGGATTCATTAACAGTTTTAGAGGCGATTTCTTACCACAGCTTTCGGTTCCGCCAACACCATTCTGGTTAGTTGTATCTTGTCCTGTTGAAGCAATTATAATGGTTTTAACTTTAATAAATCTTTGATAACCTGTAAAAGTTTTTTTTTTGAGGTAAAGCATGTCTTGTATATTTTATTACTCCAAATGTACAAATTTTAAAGGCACATAGATTGGCTCAGCGAAAAAAGTAATCTTATTAGAGGGAGTAATGCCCGTTTGCACCGTATGCGAAATAAGCATTACTTAACTAAGCTATTCTTAAAGTTAAGAAAGACTTAAATACGATTCGCGTTGCACCGTTCAATAGAAAGGCGTTGCTTAACAAAGTGACACTTGATCTGACAACAGTGTTGAAACTCGGTACTTTTTGGTAACATTTTAATAGAATATGTTGGATCTTTCATATTTACCGCTAAAAGCGTATATTCTAACCTAGCTTTAGGAAAGTGGTGGCTGAAGAAAATAAAGAAAAGGCTTTAACTGGTTTGTATAAAACAAAAAAATAGTGATATATTATATAATGTGAATGTTTATAAGAGGTGGAAGTGTGACCACAAAAAATGACTTGCCAGAAAAAGACCTAATTTTAGAGATAAAGAATCTAAAAACCGTATATGGGTACGGAAACCTATTCGATTCAGATGAACCTATTGCTGCTAGTATAAATATGTATTCAACAGTATGTATAATTTAATTGTAACATAAATTTTTATTAATATGTACTTTTTTAAGGATGATGAAATTGAAGAGGAGACGGCAATAAATGTAATAATACATTTATTGCCGTCTTTTTTTCATATAAGCTTTTTTTCATATAAGCTAAAATTATTATAAAACGTAAGCTTTTAAAATAAGAGCGCATAGATTTGTACAATAGAAAAAAAAATAAATACACAACTAATAATAAAGTAAATATAATAATAAAGTAAATATATATATATATATATATATACAGGATGTTTCGAAATTAGCGGATATGGGCAGTGAGTGGGAAGATAATTTAGAGTAAAAACTCAGAAAATTCCTTTGCATTTTTTCGATAACATAATTGCACCTACTAGTTGTTCGTTCATTGTTAAACTTTTTGAGATTCACCATATATGTTCTCTTGGTACTCGTATCGATGGCTTTTTCAAGATCTATAAAACATAAATACAAATCTCGGTTGTGTTTGAGAGGTTTTTCACTGAGTTATTGTAATGTGAATATATGATTTTGCACTCCATACGCCTGCCGAAAAACGCTCTGCATTTCATAATAAAATATATTGCTATAACTTTATCCGATTTTTATTTGAAGTTACCATATATATTACAATGACTGATTTACTAAAAACAGATAGATACCTGACACTTATAAACTTGTTAAATAATTAATAAATACCTAACACTTTCATAAATTACTAAAAATAAATACTTAACACATAAATTTGTAAAATAATTTTTAATTAAATCATGACGGGTATTATTAATGTCTGCATTTCCTAGCAATTGTGGTTCTTGTTCATGCACCTGCCCATTTTCAATCAAACCATTCAATTCATTTATATCTATATCTTCTGGTAGAACTGGTGGTTCGTTGTCATGCAATATTTTGTAGCACTGCCGTAGCAACTATAATAGTCGTAACAGATGATAATTTTAATCGCATACCATATGCCAATACTGGAAAGCGACGTTTCCAAGTTATTTGGAAATTCTAATACATCTTCTATTAACATCAGAACTTTCAAACTAGTTAGTTTCGTGAGGCGAAATCTCATAAAAGTTAAATTCGCCCATATCATGAAAATAATTTAATCAGGGAAAGCCATAATCAATTATTTCCAAGATATGCAAATCACTTTCCAAAATATCATTCCACCGAAAAGCCAAAGTTTGGTTATATTTCTACTATAAACAGAATAATACAACTGATGCAAGTGAAACTAGGTTAAGTAGCGTTTAAGTCGCTCTTTTCGAGGGCTTAAATTTAAGAACAGCTTAGGTAGTTTAAGTATTACTTAAAATGCGGTGCAACGGAAACTGACATTTTAAGTCATTCTTAACTTTAAGCGTTACTTAATGCATACGGTGCAAACGGGCATAAGTGCTTTCACAAGTTACACACAGTTATGATATACCACGTTGCAAGATAAATCCGAACATATTACAAAACATTACGGTTATTATTTACTATCACGTTTGGGGTTTTATTAGAATAACGCTCAATTGAAAATAATTGTTTATTGTAAAGAAGTTGTACTAAATTAACAATATTTAAGTTACTTGCTCAGGTATTTTACCCTTTTAAGCTGACCCATAGGTAGGTCACTATAACATGGGTACCTTAAGGTGACCTACCCTACCCTGTAGTAGTAGTAGTAAGTAGTATTTTGTCCCGGCGCCCTTTTCAAAATATGTGTACAATGACATAAATCAGGCACATAAATGAAGATAAATTTCACAATGTGAAACTCACATTTATTAAAATAAAATCACAAGAACCATCAAACTAAACCATGAAAATACAAAAAAAAAGATATGAAATAAGTGGCGAAAACCTTCAACGACAAGTAAGTTAATGTGACGGGTGAGCATTCTGATCGCCACACATTTTTTCAAAACGCGGAACATAGTTTGACGCTGCCACTCTCATTTCCCGCTCCATATCGATTTTTGAGCGATATTTGCTTTTTATACTTTTATGCTACAGTTTAAAATCCGGCTTTGAATAAATAGGTTGTGGCAAAGGGAATGAGGATCCTTATAGCTTTTGAACTCAGAGTTGGATATTCATTTTTGATTGATATCCAAAACTCCACTAAATCGTAAGAAGCAAATTTTGTTTTCAGGCTGTTGTCGCAAGAGAGTTCAAGAGACTCACTTCTTCCTGCGAAGTGAATTCTGGTGGAGCTTGAGTACGGAAAGGATTTTGGATGCACGCAAATTTCTGGACATTGTCTTCCTCAAAGTGTTTTGCAAACCAGTCAGTGAGCTCTGAGAGGTGATCCTTGAAAAGGGATAGCAAGTCTTGCGAAACAGCGACTTTATTACAGTTCACGTATTTGTGCCATTTAGGAAAACAATGTTGACCGTCGTCCTCATGGATTTTTTTCATCCCCAACTGCAGCTTTTTCTAAACGCCGCAACTTTCTCCAAAAGTTTTAAAATATGCATGTTATTGCCTTGCAGAGACAGATTGAAGGCGTTCAGCTTGTCAAGTATATCGCACAAATACGCTAGTTTCAGTAAAAAGTCTGGTTCGGCAAAGTACCTAGAGCTTTCATGACGTTCCTCTTGCAGAAAAGTGTGGATTTCTTGACGTAGCTCGTATGCATGGGATAAAACGTTGCCACGTGAAAGCCATCGTAAACTGCAGCCGGGCCGTGTGTTCAGTTCCCATGTCCATGCATAATTTACGATATGTTCTAATACGAAATTCAATTTAGAGCTTATCGACTTTGATGCAAGTGCTTCCCTATTGATGATGCAATGGGTCGACATAGCATACGGTGTTTTGCTGCGAATAATTCTCCATAGCGACCAGACATTGATCGAGCTCCATCACCGATGCACTTTTCCCAATCCAAATCATTTTCGGTTATAAACTTATCAAGCAGCACAAATAAATCTTGAGCCTTTGCGCTTCTAGTGGTGCTTTTGCAGAACAGAAATGTTAGAGTGATTGATCTCGAGATGTCGCTTTAGCTACTTGGAAGCATACACTCGGTCGCCAGAACTTTTAAATAAAGCACACACTGCGGTCTCTCTTCATTCAAGTCAAGATTTAAATAGTTATCATCGTATTTACGATATTTCTGTTTCTTTGCTACCCCACCACTTGACGATGCTTGATCACTCTTACTTGAACTGTCGACTTGACTTGCATATTTAATAATAATCTTTCCTTTTTCTTACGACTTTACAAAAACACAAAGCGGCACACTGAAACAAAGCGTGCGCTCCTCTGGTAGCGGACGTCTTAAAACCGTTTACTTTTCTTCTCAGATGTTTACTCTTCGATTGTTATTTAGGAACTGAACTGGTTCACCGAAGTGGTGCCGTATTTTTACTAGCCGCCTCACCCACTTAGAACTTTCGCGAAACTTCGACAATGTCCGATAGTATGCTTTATAAGTCTACTAGAAAGTTCTATAAACTTCACGAAAGTTCTATACTTTTTTGGAACATTCTAGACCGCTATGTCTGCCCGCGTTCACAGGAGTGTCTCGCTACGGCCCTGTTTATTCTCTATGGCGAAAGAGTACACATTAGAAAATTCTGAAAACTTTGATTTTCAATTTTAAGGTTTGTTTGACGAAACAACTATATTGCTATTTCAAACCATATTTGAAATATTTGCATTTTTTGAAAATTTTTGACAGATGGATGAGTGTATGTGAACTCTTATAACTGTCTATTTTAGATGCGTAATGAATATGGCATTTTTTTTTCTTTTTTTGAGAGAGAAATTTGATAGGAAAGAGAAAAATAGGTAGTTGTATTTTAAAAAAATAAATTTTGACACTTTTTCCATTTGAAAGATTAATTGTATTTGTCGAACACGCTGTATAATGTTTTGGGAGAATTTATTCTGTTTCTAATCCTACCCTGTACGGTCAACAATTCTGAGAAATTTTAATTTTCCAAGTTAAACATTTTCGCAGTTATAAAAGCTCAAATGCATTCGTACATCTGTCAAAACAAAAATGTTAAAAAAATGTAAATGTTTGAAATATGGTTAGAAATAGCAACATAGATGTTTTATCAAACAAACCTTAATATTGAATTAGGAATTCAAGCTGACTGGAAGTGTCAGATTATAAAAGATATTTTGGTTCAATAGTACATGTCTTAAGTGTACTGCCAAGTTTTTAGAATTTTCCAATAAATACCTTTTCATACATCGATCGACGCAGTTTCTCGTGAGACACCCTGTGTATTGTAATGAGCCTCTTAAAAACCTTCTTAGGGATATCGAAATAGAAAACTAAATAAGTGGGATTTTAGAAAAATGTTATTATATTAAAAAAAATATTTTATAATTTTTAATCATTACATTATAAATTTGAATTTTTAACAACCGCCTAAAATAAGCCATACAGGTAGTTAAATTTTATGTTTATTATATTAAATAATTTACAAATTTCTCAGTGGTCTTTAATAAAAAAACATTCTGTCACATGGGGGTCCATATTACCTTACACCAAGATAATCTTTGATGTTATTTGTTGTGACATCTTCCAGCAAAAATTATTCGGTTGGTGATATGCAAAACCTCAAAAAATATAGCCTTTATTCTGAAGTTTTGCCTTGGTTATATTAAACTTCATTTTACAAAGATAAATTAATTGATCCATGAACTACGAAATTAAAAAAAAATACGATATTACAACACAATATGAGGGTTGCCTTTTATATATCGGGAATAGAAAACAAAAAAAAGAAATTAATCATCGCAAATGGCTTTATTGTTTTTCAAAATAGCCTCCATCAAGATTTATACACTTTTACATGCGCTTGAACCAATTTTCGAAGCACTTTTGCCATTCCTACGGAAGTGCCTCCAAAACATGCATTTTAACCGCTTCTTCAGGCGTTGAAAAACGTTGACCTTTTAATTTATTTTTAATGTGCGGGAATAAGAAGAAGTCATTGGGTGCCAAATCAGGGCTGTACGGCGGATGACTCATCAATTCGACTTTTTCGGTCCTCGAAAACTCTCTTGTTTGAGCCGATGTGTTAGAACTCGCGTTGTCTTGGTGGAGAACTGTCTTCGGCGGTTGATTTCCCTCATTTTTCCGAAGATTTCTGGCAAACAAATGATTGTGTATCATTCGGAATTGACCGTCCGACGTTGCACTAATGGTACAGCTGCCACATGTCCGGTTTTTTCGAAAAAACAGGCGACCATTTGCTTCGAAGTGCTTCGTGCACGAACAACTTTCGTTGGATTCGGCTCGTCTCTGAAGACCCATACTTTCAACTGCTGTTTAGCCTCCGGCTCATATGCATAGATCCATGATTCGTCACCTGTAACGATGTCATAGATGTGTTTGGAAACACCGCGATCGTATTTCTTGAACATTTCCTTCGACCAATCGACACGAACCCTTTTTTGTGCGGGTGTCAAATTATATGATATCCAACGCGAAGAAATTTTTTTGGTGGCCAAATGTTCATGCAACATTTCATGTATGCTGGTCCCACTAATGCCCAAGGATGCCTATATCTCACGATAAGTCACATGACAATCCTGTAATATGAGTTCACGCACAGCATCGATGTTTTCTGGAACAACAACCGATTTAGGGTGACCTTCACGATATTCGTCACTGAGCGAAGCACGGCCACGATTGAATTCCCTATACCACCGATATATCGTGGTTTTTGATGGTGCTTCGTCGCCAAAAGTCGAATTCAGTTCATCGATGTACTGTTGTTGCGATAATCTACGTCGAAAGTTGTTAAAAATTATCGCACGGAAATGTTCACGACTTAATTTCATGTTTTTAGATGAATTTTTCAACTCATTGTAAACAACACAAATGATGCCTGTACGTCAAAACGTTCTGAGTAAAGTATATCCACAAAAACTCGAACATTACGATAGGGTTGTCGGCTGGTAGATGGTAGCACCAGGAAAGTTTAGTCCCGAAATATAAAAGGCAACCCTCGTCTAGATGCCGGTTTTAGGTGAATAATATTATCAATATAGATTAGGTGACCAAATTCGTTAACCCTTGTTTTCTGGCTTTAAAAATGACAACAATGAAGGTCTTTGAAGACAAATTGGATAGTTTCTCAATAAAAGTAAACATTATGGTAATAAACTTCAAAGCAATAACGACTGAAATAGGATAAGATTGAGAATTTAGGAACAGCGTCATAGGGTAACCGCATAATGTATACATGACTTGGCACTTGCCAAAATGTGGTGCCTTCAGAGCCATCTCGCGTTAAAATTCATTACTATTTACCCGGTTCCTTATTGCCTGATTTAAATGTCAATTAACATTTCAAAGGAGTTTTACGAGAAATCATAGTTTCTACGTTATTAAAGAGGCAATTCTAGAGGGTAGCGACACCGCAATACAATATCATGCATCTCGTGAATAATGCCGGCAGTGCAATTTAACTAACCGACTTCCTAGAAGCACTAAAACATTTTGGTGGGCTATAAAACATTTTCGGATCTTAGATTTCAAATAGAACAGATATAATGGGACAGGGAAACGTTCACAACATCTACATTGTTTTATTTACAACAAGGAAGAAAATCGAGCATTTTAGTGCAACAAAACCGGGACAATCAGGGGGAAACTCGAACAAACCTCTCAAAAAGCGATCGTTTGTCGAAACGACGTCAAACGGATGATCGTAAATCGCTATTCTCGGCGGAATAGATCACTGTGAAGTTTATTAGATTCGTACGTGACACTAAATCGAAAACGCATCTGTTAATAAGCTGAGATGGACATTATCTGCGCCATGGATATTTTTATCGAAGCGTGCAAATGTATTGCGCAACGCGATCTTCTTCTCTCTGTGCCGGCCGTAGTCGTTTTCGATGGCAGCGGGCCAAGTTTTCGGATCGTTTGGGCTTTTTTTACTTCCGTACTAACATACAGTACACGTTGTACTATCGAGGAATTATTAGGCGACTCGTTTGCATGATTTATAACATAAGAGAATGATTATGTTAATATTTGTTCATTCATTCTAGTTTTTTTTTGAGTTTGACGACAAAATGACAATGTGAGGGAATATGATTTCATGTTATTTTGTAAATCTATGATCAAGTGTGCAAGGATTGGTATTAAAATGACACACAATGCAGTGCTTCAAATGATTTATATAGCCAACTGATTTACTTGTTTTGTTTGAAAAGGGAACGAGATTTTCGAAAATTTGCAGATTCTGGATCAGAAATTACTAATTGAAGAGACATACAGGTTGTCAACCAAATCTGATTTAATAGCTACATACGTATCTAACAGAAGAAATAATATTTCACAAATGTACGTCGCGCATTAGGCGGTACCAGTCATGTACTATGCACTATTACCTCTTGCAATCAGTCTAATGGTAGGTTTTATAGATTTATTTGAAAACGTACTAAACGAGAAATTATTTGTTTAGTCCTAATGATTGATAGGAACGTGTGATAAACTGGATAGGAAAGGTCGGGAATTTATAAATTTGCACGCGGTGACTGTGATAAAGCCTAAAATGAAACGGGCGATAGGTACCAGATTCAAAGAACATATAGCTCATTGCCGCTATGGAAGGATAGAACCGTCAAGTGTAGCGCAACACATAAACGAAACCGGGCATAATATGAAATTAAAAAATCTCAAATTAGATACTTACGAAACCATTTATGTGGAAAAGTACTCAAATTTTTCATAAGTTTTGAAAAATGCATAAAAGAAAACAAAAAAAAATCTATTTCTTTAGACTGATCATGTTTCATCCAGAAATACAATACTTTAAAAAACTTTTAAAATTTGATCTCGATCATTTGTGCCTTTCTCCAAATAACCGATTTAATTATACTTATGTACTAGGACAATTAATGTTATCATAATCTCGTTTTAACCCTTTAACTAACAGAAGTACAAAAACGTACCTAGAAATAAATTGTACCTACAATTTTTTAACGGAAAAGCTGTTTGATGTACGCAAGCGTGTGCAATTCAAAAGCGGATACCCTATATATTGTAATGTTATAAATTTGAGAAAGATCGTTGTTTTCTAAATAAAAGATAATTTTCTCGGTCTTTCGGAAGTTTAAAAATTGTCAAATTGCAAACAATAACGCTTTCGAAAATGAAATTAAAGGAATAAAAACACTAACCTCAAAATTTTACGTTTATACATCCGCTCTATGGCAATGCGTCACGTAGTAAGTGCGTTCTATCGAGGAATAAAACTTGAATTAATCTCGTACTGCCCACTAATATTTCATTTGTGAAACTACGATAGAGATAAAATAGGACTTATTCTGTATATGTTTGTAGGAAAATGCTACACTAAAAACGAATATTAACGACGTGAGAAAAATGGAGCGAAGACGAGTCATTTAGTTATTCTCCCAGAATTATAGTTCGCTGGATAGATTTACCTAATAAAATTTCGAATCCCGCCATGAGAGGGGAGTTTCATGGCTATAAAAGCTGCTGAAAAATTGAAAATGGGCCAGAAAAAGAATCACTTTGTTGGACCTCACTTGAATGAACGTCACATGACGCTAATGACAACTACTAACTTTCGACGTTGTATTTTTAACATTATAGTAGACTACTATAGGTTCGGCTGATGCGATCTGTAGCAAATATGGGCCATAATATTTCAAATATTTTAAGAAGGAATAATCCCTCCGATATGTGTCTGCTGCTCTAGTATTTAGTTGGCACTTTTTTGTATTAGAGCTAGGAGCTAAAGGGTTAAATATTTGATGTACACATGTAAGGGATGTTTTTCGTATATGGTTCTAGGATTTTTTTGTACTTGATGTTAAAAGGAAAGCATTGTTTATTTCGTATAATACCCGTGGACATTCCGATGAACGGAAGGCAAAAATCATTCAAGCAATGCTTCTACCACCATTATTCAGCCAATGGATCAACATGTATTTCCACAAATCTCTACTAATGTCCATCATATCTGAGATGTCCAAGATATAAAGTCTTTCTTGAAGAATTTTGATTTATTGTCATTGATATTATCTCTCAAAGAAGCTTCCTGTACTATCGCCACCTATTCAAAAGTCATGGAAAACACTATGCCTCGGTGTGAATGAGTGCTTGTTTACGACATAGATTATTAGATGTTCAGGATGCTCAGGAATCTCTTTCCCATATTCCCGATAAAATTACCCAATTAAAGACACTATTATGTTCGTACTATTTCTATTGTTAAGGCTTTTCGTATACATACTTCTTATAGAATTTAAGACAACCAGAGTCATTCAATAGTTCCGCTATAGTACATATACACATATACATACACACATAATAAGAATAGAAGGCCATTACAGACGGATTGTTTGTTTAATCGTGTTAATATACAACATATGTTCGCCTATGTTTGTAGTATAGCGCCATACACTTCCTGGAAGACTCCAAAATAAAGTCCGAATATACGACCTTATGGAAACAAAACATTTCTTCGTCGTATTTTCTGGATACTAGAAAGGAATGGGTTGGTTATATTGCCAATTGTATAAAGTTGAGATTACTGACGAGACTCGTAACTGTTTTAAGAAACTCGTTGATTGATCATAGTGATGGTAATTGAGCAAAATTTATGGCCAAACGTTTTTGAAGGGATTGAGAAGAAATGTGGTTTAATTTCTTTGATGGTTGAACAAGTGTTTAGCGATAAAAAAGGTTGATTGTTCTAAATATTTTCATTGTAAAAGTAATAATTGGAGATAAAGAACCACAGTATATCAGCTAGGTCTTCATGTATATGTATTGTAATGGGGCAATACTGCTAAGTTGGCAATAATATCCAGGTAATATTTAAAAGAACAAACAAAGGAAATTTCTGAACTAAATTATGGTTTCAATGTATTAAAAGCAAACCAGATTTGATTGAAGTGTTCAAACAATAGTTTTTCTAGTTTGAACATGATATGAGTTCATCGTCTTTAGGTCTAATTGTAAGTGCACTTCGATATTAATTCTGGGTCAAAATCACAGAAAATTCTTATTAGGAATTAAAGACATGTTTCAAGCACAAGCCCATTTGATACTTTTTGCAAAGAATATTCGTTAAAATTATTTACAGGTAGGAACCAAGCGCATATGTTTTTATTGTTGGTGTTTACTATTATATAACAGCCTTGACACAATAAATATTGTCGTTTCAAAGTAATTTTTTTGAATTTTTCAACATTAGGTTTTTTACATTGTTTTCCAGAAAATGACAGCACGTAACTGTAGACAGAACTATATTCATATATTCGAATCGATTTTGATTGGGACCAGATGCGTTCTGTCAGATTAACAGTGTTGCATTCCTAACATCCAAAAATACCTGGTATTTAGGTCATGTTGAGAAAGAATGATATTTCTTAATATGTATTGCAAAAATATTTGAGATACTACTGTGTAATAGTTCGCAAGAATTCCATTTCGAAAATTTATCCTTAATATTGTTTGTATATTGAGCAAATCAATAAAAAAAACACTAGATTATTTAACAATTCTTCAATTTAACAAAGTCTTCTCTAAACTACATATATATATAATGTGAGTTCTTACCTTCACCTTCATGGACCCATTTCACAGACCTCTTCTTACGATTGACGTACATCGATTGGCCTTTACTGGTCTTGTTGCTGATGTCGCTTAGAGAATTCGATATCCTCTTGGCCAATTGGACCTGTTCTTCCATCGTCGGGTGCAATCCTTTCGCGTAGAACGAAGAGGATGCGAAGATTTTCTCTGGAAATGTAAAATTTTGACAAATTGATTACCTAGTTGCGTTTTATGAATATCCTGGGGTCGATTTGGAAAAGATTACAAACTATGGCTTACTGTTTGTGCTGGGCTGAATCTGTGGTGCATCCTCCGCTGGCGTGAACAGCTTCTCAAGGCTGATGGATGGTTTTGGCGCAGCGTTTTCATCCTGAAACAAAGATGACAGAATATAATTTTCTACCTCTAAAAAAGAGGGGTAGAAAATTGCTTGATAACTAATTTTGCATATGAAAATGGTAAGGAAACAACTGAAGGTAAGGCACTGAATTTCAGTAAAAATATTGAGCACCGATGCAGTTCAGAATTTTCAGAGAAATGTCAAAATTATCTCTGATAATCTGTTGTTACACATGGAGCTCCTGAACTGCTTAAGATTTATGCGGTTATAGACTATTTTTCAATTAGATGCATGTCAAGTACTTTAACTGAATATAATTTGAGAATTTGCCAATTTTTTTATTATATGTTATTTGCATTTAAGGTATCTTGGTAAGAGAATTATAGTTTTCGATATCCATAGGATGATTTTAAATCTAAATTTAGCGAAACTTACAATTTTAAAAATAAGTATCAAAAAAGAAGTATATGTTTTGATTAATTGTGCCACAATTATTATGTTAATAAAATGTACTTACAGGTAAATTTCCTCAATCCACATATGAAAACATATTATTACAAATTTTCAAACATCAAAAGAATTAAGTGTGATTATTATTATTTAAGTTTGATCATATGTTAGTGGGATCTTGATGCGTAATAAAACTGTATTCGTAAACACCTGTGTCATTATATAAAACGTTAACAACCCAAAACATGTCCGTATTTTACAGATCGATTTTTGACAGAAAAACTGGTGTACAACCATTGCTACCAAGAGTATGGGTTGACCATGTATCATAACAACTTGTCCCATCCTCTCTAACATGAACCTTGTTTATTTAATTGCGATGCATACACAGGGATTAAAGAACCATTAGCCTAGCTCTAGCAAGAGTAGTAGACGGCAGGTCCAAAATCCATATTTCATTACAACAGTTCAATCGAAAATTTTAAAAATATGGCTACTTTAAGAATCAGTACCATTAGATATGACATTTATCGTAATGGATCGTGCCAGAAACAATATAATCGTGCAAAAAAGGTTTTGGGAACTTATGGGAAACCACTTTGGAAAAAATGATTTATAAAGATACTAAAAACGTACATCGAGACGCTATCATAGAGCCCAAATTTGTTACCAATCATTGATTAGTAGAGCGGGCCAAGAGCGCCACGCGCCAGGTTCGCAATCAGGCTGCCGGGCGCATATATGTATGTAAACATAGGTAATTTAAATATGTAATTATTAGGACGAGGACCAAAACCACTGTCTATTACGTCGTGAAGACGCGCAAATATACACCTGCAGTTTGGGTGTTCGTTGATAAATAGGGCGTTGTTCACAGTGGGCCACTACAAAAAAAAAAAAGTTCATTCATCGACGGCTACGAACTAACAGCGCGCTTATTCATTTACGGATGACGCGCTCTATTCATCAACAAATGACGAGTCTGCAGATGTTACGTTTGCACCACTTCGTGGCATACTAGAAACAAGCGTCGGTGTGGCTCGCTTTAGTGATTATGTCTAACGTAACTATTAAAAATAAACGGCCATTACCTACGAAAGTTAATAAATTTCTTAGTGAATTTGTGGATTTACACTACAATGGGAGTACAATTTTCTGTAAAGTTTGTAAAAAGAAACTACTGTGCTGGAGCAAACGTGATTGTGAAAGACATATAAATAGCGCACACCACAGAAATAAAAGAAATGGTGTGTCACAGCAACGTCAATTTCAATTAGAATTGCTTTTAACGTTTATGGTATGTGGTCTACCACTTCGTATACTTGATAAAAAAGCATTTCGAAAATTCTGGGGTACATACAATACCGAGTGGATACTACCATCTCAGACAGCGTTACGGAGAGATATTCCACGAATACGTGAGGACATTGAAAATCGAATTAAAGCCGAATTAAAAGATAAACAGCTGTGGCTATGTCTTGATGAGACGACAGATTGCAAAAAAAATTCTATTTTGAATATAATAGTGCGCGTATTAGATCCTATTAAACCAAATTTTGCAATTCTATTAGCCAGCAGAAGATTAAAGCAGTGTACTAGTAAAGCAATTACGGCCGTAGTTCTCGAAACGTTACAAAAATTTCAAGTGTCAACCAGTCAACTGTTGTTGTTCATGAGCGATGGTGCAGCAACAATGTGTAGTGTAGGCCGTTCCCTTAAAGAAAAGTGTGAAGGACTTTTACATGTTACGTGTAAAGTCCATGCTTTACATCTTGTGGCACAAACTATTCGAGAGTGTTACCCGGAGGTGGATGCATTAATAGCAAACACAAAAAAAGTGTTTCTCAAAAGTCCTAAGAGGACTAGGGCATTCCACAGGTTATGCCCTGGTATTCGAGAACCACCACAGCCCATTCTTACGCGTTGGGGAACGTGGTTAAAAGCCGCTTTTTCTTATAATGAACATTTTCAAGAAGTCAAATCCGTTATTTTGCAATTCGTCCCTGCCGAAGCTAGAGCTATTAGGATGAGCCAGAAGGATTTCTCGATATTTCTGTTGAAAACACATCTAAAGAATATTAGCAACAATTACAAAGGGTTAGTAGACGCGATAGAAAATTTGCAAAATTCTGGATTGTCGTTGGTAGAATCAGTGCAAGTCGTGGACGAAGTTAGTACATTGTTACACAGTATAAACGATGCAACAAGTGGACGAGTTTTAGCTAAGTTCGATAGTGTTTTAAAAAAGAATCCGGACTACACGAGATTAAGACAAATGTGCGATGGGGCATCTGCAGATTCCTTGACTAAGTCTAAAGACTATTTTGATTACGCCTGTCTTACTTCGGTAGACGTGGAACGGTCGTTTTCGAAATATAAGAACATTTTTTCGTCTCGGCGAACATCCTTCACCGAGGCAAATGTGGAAACTTATCTGATGGTGCAACTTTTTAAACAAGCCTATCCGCATTATTAAGAAGGATAGAATTTATTTATTATATCTTTATTTACAGTTACATTATTAAGTACAACAGAATAAAAAAAGCGTTCAGTTTCTCAGTTATTTCCTTATTACATCCCATTTACAACGCATACCGTTTTCAATCAAATAAAAAATCATAATGAAAATAAAAGCACCTAGCGGATATATATATATATATATATCCGCTCTAATTACTAAACATTATTATTGCGTCAGCTTTTATTTTTTTACTCTTGTGTACTAATTTCGAAATATCACATATCTGCTGTGACTCACATATACGCTATTTACAATAAGCGGCCGTTGCGCCTGATTCCGATTCTGTTGGATGGCGCAATTTGGCCCGCTCTATTGATTAGTAACAAATTTGGAATATTGGAAATATTGTTTTGTGTTATAACTAGAGTTGGTCGCTAGCGCCAACGGGCAGTGGCGGAGGTTCGATACAACCCTCAGTATAACTGCGAGTCTCAACCAGTTATGTATACATGTACGCTGCCGTAAATACTATTTCGTAGTTCTACGTTTGTTTTAAAAATGTTGCCTACGTCGCGAAAACGACTAATGTTGGACAAAGATACAGAATTTGTAGCAGAAATGCCTGATCTAAATTATGATGGCGTTAAAATTCAAAGTGTAGTTTGTAATATCCCTTTAATGTGTTGGTCCAAAAGGGATTGTCTACGGCACGTAAATACTGCAGGGCATGTTTCAAAAAAAAATTGCACACGACACTATGACAAATTTAAATTTAACTTATGTGTTACCTTTATTGCATGTAATGTACCGTTTAATTTACTAAACAAGGAAGCATATGTCTTCTTTTGGAATTGAATATAGTATAATTTAATTGTAAGTACCTCAAATAAAAAAACACTGATAAATGAAAAAAAAATCATCCCAAAATAAAAACCCCTAACTCACATAACAACTTTGTTATATTAAGGGTGCTAAATTAGCTTCTACTTTTTAATATTATTACATTTTTTTTTAATATTAGTACATATAAAACTTTAATACAAACTTATAACATCTAGTATTTAAGTCTAACAATTTTATATACACATTTAGCAATTTATACATTATAATACACCCATGATGTCCTTTTAGCTGGCTTGAAGATGGGCATGTGCCCGAAACCGGTTAGTTAGTTTTTTCTTATTAAAGAGTTTTTGTGAGTATATTCATTCACCTTTCCCGATGTGAGTAAGTTCTCTTTCAAATAATCCTGTATTAAGAATGTTAAAATAATGTAAGAATGCGTTCCAACATATGGGTTTGTTAGGGTTCGTTTAAGCAGAAAGCGAGTGTTTTTTGACGGTAATTTAAAAAAATTCAGGGGATGATAACTTCCAAAACGGATTAATGAAATTTTATTTCTGGTAAATTTGGTAAATTTCCCAAAATTCTTGGGAGCCCTAAACCTTTTTGAAAAAATATTAAAAATGATTCTCTGAAAATTTCTCCTAGTTCCGGCGTCCTGGATAGCAAATCAGAGTTGACAAATTATATCTAATATACTCAGTGACGTAGAAATTGCAACAGCTAGAAGGGGTTGAAATTTCTGGATGAAATTTCGTAGGAATATTCACCTATATAAAAATAATAAATGGTAAAAATTTGGGAGGAAAATCTTTATTAGTTAAACAAAATTTTATAATAATTGTGTGTGGCCGCCTCTCTGATTTACATATTCATTTACACGCTGTGGCATCGATTGAATAAGGTGGTTTATCTCGTCTTGGGGTATTGCCTCCCATGCAAGTTGCACCTCATGTCTCAAAGCCTCCAAAGTCAAAGGAGGACGCTGGAAGTTTCGCAACCTTCTACTTATTATGTCCCATACATGTTCGATGGGAGAAAGATCTGGAGATCTTAGAGGTCAGGACAAAAGATTGATTTGGGCCTGTTCAAAGAAGTTCAAGGAAAACCTTCCTACATGAGGACGTGCATTATCTTGCTGGAATAATGGATTTTCGAGCCCTTGTAAGTATGGCAGAAGATGTGTTCCAACCACCTCCGCAATGTACCGTTGTGCTGTCATATTGCCTCGACTGAACACCAAGGGAGACCGGCTGCCATAAGTAATCGCACCCCAAACCAGAATACCCACAGTGTACGTGCCTCTCAACGGTAAATCGAAGATTCCGTTGTTCACCCCGTCTTCTTCTGACTCTCTGATGACCGTCGTGCATGCCTAAACAAAATCTTGATTCGTCACTAAACACAACCCGACGCCATTCAAGATTTCAATGAGATCTTTCATTGCACCATTGTAACCGTTGCTGATAATGTTCCGCAGTCAAAAGAAGCATAAGTTGCGGACGATATGATGATAATCCAAAACTTCGGATTCGGCGATAAACTGTTCTCCGGATTGCATTACCTTCTTCGCCAAACCATTGGTCACCAATTGCCCAAGTAGAGGAAAATCGGTTTCTAAATGCCAGTTGTCTTAAGCGACGATCTTGACGCTCATTCGTTCTTCTTGAAGCCCCGGTTCCTCTTCTACGACGTTCCTAGCCATCTTCAAACCATCCACGACACACTCGCATTACAGTAGACCGATTTCGATTTACACGGTTAACACTTTCCCCAAATGAAAAACCAGCTTCGCGCAAACCAATAATACGACCTCTGTCGAATTCGCTTAATTGTCGATACACTGCTCGTCTTCTTACTCTAGGCATAGCTAACATTTAACTGAACCGCAGTTCAATGAGAACAACACAAATCGAGAAAGTTATAAAAAACACCGCAAAAAAAAAATATTCAATATGAGTGCTGAGAGAGAGGTAAAAACCTCAATAACAACTTTATTGCTTCACTGCGAGGATTCAAATTTTGATCATTTATTACTGTTACATAGGTGAATATTCCTACGAAATTTCATCAGGAAATTCCAACCCCTTCTAGCTGTTGCAATTTCTATGTCACTGAGTATATAATATAATTTAATCCAAAATTTTGAGATTATAAAAATTCCTAAAATCTTTCCTTATGGGGGACTTACAGTGATGAATTTTCATGGTATAACATTTTCAATGTTCCAAAAGACTTAAGTAACTAGTGTTAGAAACAATATAAAAGTGTAAGGATTATTATTTTTGTTGAACCACCTAATAGAAAAATATTTTAGAATAAAACAATAAATTTAATTGTACATACTTCGAAATGCACGTGCTTTTCAGTTTTCTTAAGACTATTCCGCCTATTCACACCTCCGTTAACACCGGTTTCATCAACATCTCTTCTTCTAACATAACAAATTTCACCACCAAGGAACATATCGAATTTCAATACGAATATTTATATCGATATCCGTAGTAATACTGAAAACTAATACTGAAACGATCTCGATAAGCGATTTACATCCTGCGAAAGCGTTAATACGAACAAACCAGACGAGAAGCACACACACTATCTCAAGCGGAACTTTACGTAAAAAAACCGTTAAAACTAAACAGAAAATCTCTCGCAGCTACTTGCGTCCGTTTTGATGGAATGTAAGTTTTAGGATCTGCACGAAAAAGAATTGCAAAAAAGCGCCGCGGTTTCGATCGCGTGCGTATAATACTGACGATCAGTAAATTTAGCGCTTTCGCGAAAACTACATATTTTGGTGGCTGATGGTGTGCCGATTTCCGCCTTTGCCAAACGCGCAAGGCGAGTTATTAAATGGATCGGCGAATCGGACGGATATTTTTAGGCTTTCTGATGTTAGTTCTAATGTAATTCAATGTTATTCCTGTTATTTGACGTGGTATATAAACAATATGCTCTTCTATCCATAACGCCTACACCCTAACAGCCTGTAATGCATCTTTTATAGCGATTTGCGTCATGCTTTCTTTTACATTTGATGCGCATGGATTTTGTGCACGCATTCTATTGAGAAATTAGGCGACCGGTTTCGTGTTCAAAAAACTCATCATCAGGCCAGCTACAAGGACAAACCAATAAAAGAAAAATTAAAATATTGAAAAAAAAAAATTAAATTTAATAATTACGATTAGGAGCAAGTGAATGAATTAATGAAAAAGTTTTTTTTTTCTGTTACAGTACAATTAAATTATTTGCTTAATACTGTAATCAAATAGGAATTATTGTTTTGGAATTTAATAATTAATGAGTTCTGAAAATGTTTATGAGACGTTGTACGTTTTTGAAGAATAGTGGCATATACTGAGAGATGTAACAGCAATGTGGGCAGGAGCAAAAAGCGTTAGTGCTTTTTCTCTTCTCACATTGTTTTTGCCGGTAGTGATTCCTTCAATACCATGAGCTATTTATTAGCATTATCTTGGTTATTTTGATCATTACTGAAACGAAAAACAAGGGAAGTGGTATGACAGAATTGGACAATGGACATATTTTGGTATATAGTGGGGCTGAATAAAACAAAAGAGCAGAAGCTGGTGTGGGGTGCGTAATACACAAAAACATTAGGAATAAAATAATAAACTGGGAAAGCCATTCAGAACGACTTATGAATATAGAAATGAAAGAACATAATGGAAAGAAATGGATGATACTAGCAGTGTATGGACCCAACGAATGTGAAAAAGCAGAAAAGAAATAACAAGTTGATAGGGCCCAAGTCTGAGAAATGCCGGGGACTGGATTTTTTAGGAGTAGGGATGACGATAACTTGTATCCAAGAAGCAGGAAAGATAAATCACAAGAATTCATAATATTTTTTGCGCTCATCAGTGTATTTATATACTGTAGGAATATCAATGGTAGCAAAATGAAGTTAGATACATTGCTCTTGAATTTAGACTTCAAATAGAAGTCAGTTATATCAGAAGCACCATACTGAATTGCGGGCAACGAATAAAAGAATTATTAATAGCGTCAGCGTGCTCAGGTAAAACAGAATCACTTTATTTGACATTTAAAGCCTTTAATTCTCTCCATTTAGTTGAAATTTTGACGGAAAATACCAAATCCATTTTACGAAAATGAAGAACTAAAATCATATGAAGAACAAAGATCATGTAGAATATTAGGTTGATCTTATAATTTTAGAAATCATTATACTAGCAGAATAGTCATAGCAATTCTGGTTTAAAACCCCATGTATTTTCTTACGGAGATCTAAACTTACTTTTTCCTTCCCACTCCTTCCTCGGGCATGTCACGCACTCTGTGGCGCCCTAAGCTCCGCGAAATTTGAAACGAAAAGCTATCGGATGTAAGGCCGCAGGTATGAGCCACCAGGTGTAAGGCCGCAGGGGTAAGCCGTCAGGTGTGAAGCGACAGTGAGGTTTCGGGCGCGAGCTCCGTAGCTGCCAAAAGACATCAACTCAGCCTATCGAAACAGGGCCAGCCAAAATGTGCCATAAGGTCCTAAGCCGCCGAAGATGATTTGATTTTAGCAACAGAAGGGCCGCAGCTACAGATCTTGCGCCCGAAACTTCATTTCCAATTTCCGCTGTCACCTCACACCTGCGACCTTACACCCGCCGCCCCACACCTGCCCCCTCATACCTGACGGCTCATACCTGACGACCTGCCTTAGAATATATTTTTATTTTGAACAAACTACGGCTAAAGTGGTTTGGACATCTGAAAGTTATGAGTTATGAGCGATAGTAGACCAACTGAACGTATTTGAGAATCTAGAGGAAATCGGTGGAAATTACATACTCCGGAATAGCATCGAACATGTGTTGAATACATACGCTTCGTTTTAGAGAAAATTATCTTGGCACGATATCGCTAACATTTTTTACGGATGTTTTTGGCTTACATAAAGCTTAACTTTAAAACAAATTATGAATAACAACAATTAGGTTAGATGAATATCTAAACAAATTATCCCGGACCTGTTCTAAAATTGTTATTCTAAGAAAATGTTTATCAATTCTCATTAATTTTAACTCAGAAGAATGTTTTTGAGGACGAGTTTATGACATAAACGCTTCATTTAAGGTTTATTATATCGTAAACGTCATATGTGTTAATAGCGATATAAAATTATAATTAAATTAAAATGAAACGTTGCTCATTAAACAACTACAACTTTGAAGAACGTTTTCCTTAAACATTTGGTTCATAAACAAGATAAGGCTTTTTGAAAGTTTTGAGCTTGGAAATTTATAAAGCTTTCTTTGTAAGTCGCTTGAAGACAGAACTTTTAGGTATAATCATGTTGCCTTGTTACTCGCGTATTACTTTTGTTCCAGATTCCTAAATAATTAATAAACCAAATTTCCTAAGTAATTCAAAAAAGAAATTTCTACATAAATAACTAGTCTGGGCAAACAGCGGTAACAGTCAGTGTAGTAGATATGTGGTGCGGAGTCGGCGATTATATATTTCACGCGTTCACAGCATCAGTACTCAATCGATGCTGTATGCGAGTAGTTCTGTGTATATGTAGGTTGTCGTAACTTATTTCGTAATTGTACGCTTATGTTTGCTTTAAAAATGTCGTAGTTAGGTACGTCGCGAAAACGATCAATGGCAAACACAGTTAAAAACTTTATACTGGACATGCCGGACTTAATTTTTGATGGCGCTAAAATTCAATGTCTAGTTTGTAAAATCCCTTTAATGTGTTTGTCCAGAAGCCATTGTCAACGTCACATCGAAAGCAAGCAGCATTCTTCCGCAAAAAGTGGCATACGAGACCAAGAAAAATTTACATTTGATTTATGTGTTACTCTTATTTTATGTAATCTATCGTTTCGTTTACTAGACAAAGAAGCATTTGTCTTCTTCTAGAATAAATATGCGGACTGTAAATTACCTAGTCGGACATCGATACGAAATGTAATGCCATTTGTTCGTGAACATATAGAAAAAAGAATGAAAACGGAATTGAAAGATAAAAAACTATGGTTGTGCGTGGACGAAACAACAGATCGTCAAAAACATTCTGTGGTTAATGTAATGGTACGTACAATGGAACCACATCGACAGTCATCCTCCTTCTTACTTTCTTCCAAAAGAGTTATAAATTGTACTGCCGATGAGATTTCAAGGTGGTGTTGAACTCATTGAAACAAATTTGAAGTTTCAACTAAGCAATTTTTAATGTTATGAGTGATGGCGTTGCCGTAAACATGCGTATCTTTGGGCCGATCTCTCAAAGAACACAGTGGTAACTTCTTACATGTAACGTGTAAAATCCATACTCTAAATCTTAGCGGCACAGATATTCCTACATGTTTTTCTACTAGTAAATGCATTGATTGCTAGTACAAAGGCATGTGTTTCTAAAGTCCCCGAAACGTACCCGACTATTTCACAAACTGTGTCCTGATTTACCTGAACCACAAGCCGATTGTTACACGTTGGGGAACATGGTTGCAGGCTGCGTTTTACTACAAGAAATATTTTGATCAAGTAAAGAAGGTAGTTTTAAAATTCAATCCGACAGAAGCTGCAGCAATCAAGAAAAGCCAGGAAATATTTCAAGATAGTCAGGTTAAAAGAGATTTACAAACTATTCACGACAATTATTTCGGACTAGCGGAGGGAATAGAAAAATTGCAAAATGTTTCGATGTCGCTAGTGGATTCTGTTCAAATTGTGAATGGTGCTCACGCACATGCGCTGTAGAAGGCGAAACGAATTGGTGTGTAATACGAAAATTTGAAAATGTTTTAGAGAAAAACTCCGATTTTCTTATATTAAGAAAAATTTTGAAGGTGCGTGTGAAGATGCATTAATTTGTTCAAAGATTATTTTAAAATATGCAAATATAACATTCCAGAGGTCGAAAGGCCGTTTTCGACATTAAAAAAACATTTATTCCGCACGTCATACTCACTTGACTGAAACAGCATTTCTAATGATTCAAACATTTAACAGATGTTCCCCAGTTTGTGATTTCACGGAAGACTTTTAAACGGTAAGTGTTTCAGCACATTTTATAATTTATTTCTTACCTTCTATTTTATGTGAAAAACTCTTATGCGCTCGCCACGCCTCTGGCTGTTACCGCATATTTTCCAGGTTATAAATAACTGTGTATTTTACTGAAACAAACGGCAAATTTGACAAGGCGATTTATTAAATCTTTAGGCCGACTTAGGTTATGTTTTACAGTTATGGAGCTGATGTAGATGTGCATGTGTTTGAGTTAGAAGAAGCTAATTTCCTCCACGCAACTTTCTAAAAGTAATCAACAAGATCTTTGTGGTTTCAATTATCCTGAAGCAGTTCTGAGAAATTGGGGTTTTGGCCAGTCAAAAATTTACAATTAGTCAGATGTCAATTTTTTTCCAGAGAATTTGAAATTTTTTACCATTGAATTTTATTTCAGACTCATTTTCCTTCATTAAAAATTGTATTATTAGACAGAAGCCCAAAATTTAAGGTCCACAACTCTGCCCAACATTTTACCTTATCATTTTTCTAACCGAAGCTAAAGATGCTACCTTCTCTTTTATCTTATTTTACCTTTACAAGAATTTCAAACAACATGCTTTTGGATATTCTAAATTGTTTTGTTTTGCTTTATTTCATTATTAACAATAAAATGGCAGAAATGGAGGTAATAGAAGGGTTATTGCATACCTAACACGCTTGCTCTTTAATATAAACGATTAGACCAAATTCTCGGTACAGATTTCTAATTTTCAATTGTGTTCAATGTACGCCTTTTTCTTTCTTACTGCAGTTTTCCGTCGTTTTTATGTTCAATAATATTCAACAGTGGCGAAACAAGCAAACGAAGATGTGGTTGTTGTATTATCCATGAAAACAACATCTAACATTTCGAAGATTATCAAGCAATAAAAGGCATCACCTTCTAAGTGCGCAAAGTTATTCAAGAGAGGAATTTATTCTGCAGAAGTTGTAAGCCAATTCTGAGAAGGATTTGCTTCAGCAATCCTTGAAAAAATGATTCTACGTGCCATTAACTGCATTTGTCGGTGTCTTTCGATATTATAAAATGCATGGTAAAAACATTCAGCCTCACATGAAAATGTAAAGAAACAGTCAACAAGTTCTTCATGTTTCCATTTTTTCGGAATTAGGGTTGTATCTTTGATCGGTCAAAAATTTTGAATACTTGACCAGAAAAACGTTTCCCAAATGGTTGGATATTATTATACCGTTGAGGTTATTTGTGATTCATTTGTCTAATAATTCTAGTTTCTAAGCAGAAAATTCAGTAGGATACACAACCCTAGGTGAAGATGCTGTCATCCTTTATTTAACTTTTTTTCTCCCAGATTTTCAAACTACATACTAGTATTCTGAATGAGTTTTTCATTTTATCGTGAGTGGCAAAACAACAGAAATGAAGGGAATACAAGATCGCCTAGATTGTCGAAAGGTTAGCAAGGTGAATGATGCAGGTTCAATCCTCGATCCAGGTTCTCGATTTTTAGTTAGAGACAAAAATCAGAATACGTTTCCTTCTTCTCTGGTTCAGTTTTAGGGATTCTTTGAGTTCAACAGAACTCAGCAGCAGCAACATAAGCGAATTAGTGAATAAGAAAAAGAAAATATGATCTTTTCAGTTCACAGAATTATCCAAAAATTGTGGAGCAATTCTTAAAAAAGTATTTACTAAAGTAATCCTTTAACATTTTTTTCTACGTGATATACCAACTTGTATTTCGCGTTGTCGATGTTGCTGAACGTTCTGCTTCGAAACAAGCTGAAATATCCGCATATATCTTGAAAAGCCGAATTAATAAGTCACATTTAACGATTTAACATCTAACTTCCTACGTATCAATACTTCAATTTGAATTTAATGTTATTTATTTTGGTTTGAATCCAACTTTTCCGTGACGCCAATTCATAAACCATTCAACATCTATCACTTTTAGAATCAATTCGTTTTAATAGGAATGTGAAAAAGTTGTTTTTCCCGATCCTTTCATAAGCATAATGTATATCAAAATCATCTTGAAGAACAATAGGATTAAAAAAAATAATCTTTCCAACCAACAGAGTAAAGAATTTCGCCTACGTAGGTTGAAATAAATGTGTAAGTTCCTAGATCGATGTCCCAATTGCAAACATTGTGCATAGTTAAAATGGTTACTGGTTCGTTTATTTGGTGCTGTGTAAATCTGATTTATAGTTTTGACATTTTCCTGGCATATCCTTTGAATTATAATATGTGGTAGAATACTGTTTTCTTTGTACTGAAATAAAGCTTACGTCAATGCGGACGTAACAAGCGAAAACATTTTATTACATTTAAATAATCCTATTGATCTTTCCATTTCCAAGCAACTTTAATATTTAAAACAATACTGCAGTGTCAAAAGACTTACCAATCCTACTTTGAAAACGCGTTTCGTCAAATCGGTGAGAAACTCCCGTTTGGAAGGATCCTTTCTATCGGAAGGCTTGAATCCGCGTTGACTTTCGATAATATTCGAACTGCTAGATCTTCGTAAACCGTACTGGTAAGCTGGTGATGGCCAGAAACTTGGCGTTGTCGTGTAGAGACATTCAAGCTGCTCGAACTTCTGTTTAGTGATACAATCCTCTGCTAGAGGAAGAGGACTTGACGGTGGTCGATTTGGATCTCAAATAAGAGGGATTTCACGCATTTTGTAACCGATGATTCAATTCACTTTATTAAATGTTCTGTTTGTTACGGTAGAAATGTTCGCTATCTGCTACAGTCTGTGTATGAATGATGGATCATAGTTCTGTTTTAGTTCAACGAGTTTTCGCGAAAATAATAGCTAAAATATGTAAATAACGAGATTTAATAAGCTTTTTATGATTAAATGTTTGAAAGATGCATGTTAAATTGAGTTTGGACGAAAATAGTTTGTCTGGCAGATTTTATAAACTTATTGCCAAGTTCAAGCTCAAGGGTAAATAATACAAAATGTTTATTTTTCACGTTTGACTTATTTATTTGTAAAGCTCAATTATTCAAACAAACTCCCATCAAAAATTTGTAAAAAAATACGTTTAAAAGATGCTATATTCGTAAGATTCTGCTTTTAAAGCGTGTACAATTTTCCATTACGCCTGGCCAAACCATTAAGGCGCTGAAGGGAATGAAAACAATGATAATAGTGATTCTCGAGTGAGAACTAGTATTAAACCTATTGCATTTGATATACTTTTTCTCGAAGGATTTGCAGTCCTTGGCCTTGGAAATAGGACCACCTGAGCAATACCAGAGACAGAAAAAAAGACGAATTTCTCCTCTCCTAGAGGCGGGAGAGCTCTCTCAACGTGAAGTTTCACAAAAAGAGGGTGTATCACAACCTGTTCGTACACGTCTTCATGAAGCAGACTTGAAATGCAGATGTCCGGCAAAGAAGCCAAGACTAACATCTAAAATGAAACTGACACGATTTCAATGGGCTAAAGAATACAAAAAATAATCTGGTGAAGATTGGGAAAAGGTAAGTTCCATTTATCACCTGTATTTTTAGTCAAATTCATCCTCATAGTTCGTTTAATGTTCGTTGACGTCCTTCAGAGCGTAATAAAGAAATATGTACAATTAAATCTATTAAACACCCCCCACTTCTAATGGTTTGGTCGTGTATTACGACAGAAGGACGGAATAATGGAACAAAAACAATATAAAATAATTTTACAAAACTATTTAATGCCATAAATTGGGTTCATTGTTTACTGTGTCATGAGGCAAAAAGTGTAAGGCGATACCTTGAATCTAAAAATCTGCGTGTACTACTTTGGTCAGGCAATTCACCCGACATAAACCCAATTGAAAATGTGTGGAATGTCTTGAAAAGCATCGTAAGTACACGAAACTCAACTACAAAGGGAGAATTACAACAACATATTGAAGATGTATAGCTTAATAGCGACGAAATTAAAAAAAAAACAATAAAAATCTGGATTGGCAGTATGCCAAAAAGGATTGAGGAAATAATAAAACACAGAGGAGGAACAAGCAAATATATGTTCAAATAATATTTACTTGCATGTTATATGTAATTAAATACTAATATTGAAAACATTATCAACTGTTTTTTTTTTTAATTTTTACCCAAAAACCGTAATATTTTTAAGGGGTCTTAATTCGAAGACCAGGGACTGTACCTTTTGAAAAATTATTTAAAAAGGAAACACAAATGTTCAAAGGCTTTCGGAACAACTCTCGAGTTTTTAGACACTAATTTAATGCTCTTGTTTATTAACTCTATGCATTATTCAACATTTTTTAATCTAGTTTTAAATAAACAAGCAAACAACTTGTGAAATAGATACGTACTACGAGGGTGGGATGAAAAGTTTCCGGTCTACGTCAGAGGTGTAAATGTAATCCTCTTACAGTAATACCCGAATATTTCAGAATACAGTGCGGTGTTGTTGTTATTCTGCGATTTTACAAGGGTTTCAAGTTTTGTTGTTTTGCAAGTTTACCTGCTACAGCGATTAAGGCGTAGCCAGACGCTACAATGCTCCCATTTACAAAGCTGTCATAATGGTTTGATCAAAATTCATCAACTGAAGCTTGAAATCGTGTATCTTGTTGGCTTGATATGGCACTTCGAATCATATTTTTGACGGATAAAAACTGCAACCATTACCAATAATATCGGAAAAGTTCACCAAATTATGTTCAAATTATGGTTAGAGAGTTATAGGCTGTGGGCATTTTGAAAAAACGTGTTATATATTAATAGTGGCTGAGTGTGAAAAACACGTCACCTCTCTTGCGTTCTCGGTTATAGAACGGTCGTCCGTAGGCGCGAGGAAGACTGGAAAGAGGGTCAAAAGGGAGCAAATTGTACGGGATTTTCAAAACAGAGCGAGCCTCATGAAGGCTCGCGATCGATCTACATCGAAAAGGCGCTATTTTTCCTATAACATGGGCGCAATTTCGTTCAAAACGGAGGCTCGCAAGCATATTAACCGGTGTTCTGTAAATCGACGTCGCGGTGAAAAAATTTGAGCATCCGTGTCTGGGCGAAACGTGAGATGTATTATTTTTTGTATATTCTAATTAATTATACCTCTTTTCTTATACTGATATTCCTTGTTTTTATTGTAACATAAAAAAAACAATGTAAAAAAATCATATTTTCCGGTATTTACAAGCTTACCTGACAAATTAAGAAATAACAAATTTATCATATATTGACTAAGATTTGGCTAAGGGGTTTAACCGCATTTGGGGCTGCGCTTGATCTCTCAGACCAAAGCAAAAATAAAGGAGTTTTTGGTTTTTATTAAATCCCCTAATGAAATTTGGGATACCCCAAGACACCCAGGAGTAAAAGCACAGCGAAGCAGCGGACTGCAAAGGGGGAATCAGCTCCAAAAAAAGGGAAGCTTTTCTTCGGTTTTTTGGTTAACCATGAAGTTGTTTTACTGGGATACTTTGCATCATTTTTTGAAAAAACTGAAGGCGGAAAATTGGGGAAACGGGGCCGCTTTTAAAAAAAAAAAAACTTTGTTCCCCCAAGAAGAAACCCCCATGGCAAAAATTGATAAAATTGAGGTTCGAATTAATAGACCATCCCCCCCTATTCACCAGATCTGGTCCCCACAATTTTTTCTGTTCCTAGACCCCAAAATTTCGCTCGAAGGATAAAATTTTCACCAAATGAGGGTGCATCACATTTGTAAACCCCTATTTGCAGAAAAAGATACCAATTTGCTTTTTGGGAGGAATTAAAAGAGGGGAGCATAGCGGGAAAATGTATAGACTTACCAGGACACTATTTTGAGAAAAAACTCGTTTTAACAAAAAAAATATTTTTTTTCTATGTTTTTGCTGAAAACTTTTCAGAACCCGTAAGTTTATAACATTTTTTTAATTTCTCTTTTAGCCCGGAACTTTTTATCCCCCCTTAGATTACTGTACAAAGGTGTTCAGAAAAAAAATCTTTTATTTTCTAGAAGGAATAGAAAGAAGCCCAAAATATTTCTTACAGGTGAACATGTTTAATCTTTTTGTTAAATTACGTAAAAGTTGGCAAGCGGGCGAAATATTGGATGACAATCCAATCAATTTTGAATGATTCTGATTTGGAAATACCATTAAAAACAAAAAACTTTAAAACACTACGGAAACGAAACGTTAACACGAGAAGAATGTCAGAAATACTTTACCCAAAACTTTTCCCGGGAAATTTTTCCGACTTTAAATAACTTAAAATTCAATTGATCATTTTTTTGGTAGCGTTCTTTGGGTGTCATTTTGACGTCAAAAAAAGAAAAATATAGAACAGTTCTTTACACATTCATACTTTTAAATCGGTTCACCCACCCCAGAAAATCCAAGCGAAATATTGCACAAACGCAAGACAACGTAAATTACCCCGTAACATATTTCATTCCCAAATGCATAAAGGGAATTAAGCACGTCCACTGGGAATAAATGTGACAAAAAATTCAGTCGTAGGGTCTTTTCAAATCTTATGATTTGGTAGGGTACGCATTCCACCCAAAGGTTCCATGCGTTAAGCGTTAATTTAATTTGCGTTGAAGAAAGACGACATAGTTTAATTTTAATTGGGTGTAAAATGTTAAATGATATTTTGGGTTCCGTTCTGTATTTTTTTTATTTTAACGTTAATAAAATTTATATAATTTTTGGGTTTATTCTTCGCGTAGAAAAAATGGTTTCTTGTTTAAAAAAAAAAGTTTTTATTGAAAAAAAAATCAGTCCTATTCAAAAAAAACAATTTTTTTTTAAAGACTAAAAAAATGTATATAAAAAAAATAATGTTATTTAAATTTTATTTTTTTAAATGCATTTTTTCTTTAGAGTTTTTAGAGTTAAAAAATCAGAGGACCAAGACAAAAAAAAATTTTCTTTCCAAGTAAACTTTAATTTTAAGATAAAAAAAAATTTTCATTTTAAAAAAACACATCACCAGGCAGGGATACAAGAACCCCCTTAAAAAAGAAAAATTACAGTAACGGAAAAAAAAACCTAAATTTTAATAATTAAATTGGGAGCAAGTGGATAAACTAATGAAAAATTTTTTATATGTTACGTAAATTAAAATTATTTCTTTAATAAGAAATTAAAAGGGTTAATTTTATCTAGTTTAATAATTTGGAAAAATTTTTAAATTTTATTTATTAAAAAAAAAAAAGAAATTTTATTAAGGGTTTTTTTAAAAAATTTTTATGAAACGTTGCCGTTAAAGGTTTATCTTTGGGTGGTACGAATGGATCTGTTTTCCCGGGTTTCTGTCGTTACTACCTGGTTTGATTGATTTCAATCAATCGGGGAAGAAACGCTTGGGGTTTTTACTGGAAGGCATTTCCCCGGGTTCAAAGAATGTTAACCTGGTGCATATCACGTGGCCGGAACCTCGATGGCTTCCGAACCCAAAAAAGGATGGCTGGAGCTAACTAAAGGGCAATAACATACGGCAGGATTGTCGGGGAAATCGACCGTTGAGGTTTTAAGCCACCGGACCTACGAGATTTTCCTGTTTTGTACAGAAAGGGAAAGATGCAATAGACCAGTGTTTTGGGGAATTTTATAGGCCATCTGGCGTTGGGTTACGTACCACCCGTTGGAATAGGGTAAAGGTCGTTTTTATTCCCAAAAACCCGGGGCGAGCTCATACGCCGAGGAAAGGCTAAAACCCAATAACCCTATCATTTTCATCTTAAAGACCAGGGAAAAAAAACGCAAAAAGTATGTCAGGGAAAAACCCTCTCAATAGAAAGGATTACACCCCAACCAGCATGCCTACCAAGAGGTAAATCATGTGAAAGTCATCACTCGGTCGGGGCGAAGGCATCCCTAAAAAATCAAAAAATGCATTTGCTGCGTTTCTTGACATAGAAGGGGCGTTTTTAAACCTCATTTGCATTTACAATACAGGCTGTGAACAGCCATGGAGTAGACAACCTGTCTGTTTGATGGGTCGGAGCCATGCTCCAGGCGACAATAAGGGGGCACGGAGGTGAGACGATGCGGTGTCTGTCGCCAGAGGGTGCCGCCAGGGAGGGGGTACTATCCCCCTTTTTTGGGAAATGGTGAAGACCAATGTGATCTTGCTAAACAAGCTGGGTACTATACACAGGGAAGCTGATGAATTGTAATACTAAACCAGTGCGAGAAACGCCAGATAATCTCAGAACTAAGAAGAGCACAAAAATGTGAAGTAGGCGCAAAAAAGGGGAACCTTAAGTAAAAACCGGAAAAATTTTCACTTGTACCCTTTACCAAAGGGAAAAGGAAAAAAGGACGGTTTAAAGAGCCGATTCTTTGCAACGGGAAATAGTACAGATCAGTCAGGGGGCTAAGTTCTTAGGTGTAAAACCTTTGGGCTTAAAAAGGCTGGAACTACATTTTCAAAAAAAAGACAAAGTAAGAGGGTGTTTATGACAACCCCTAGAACAGTTGGGGAAAACAAGGACTCAAACACATACGACTACGGTTTTACATCGGTGGTAAGACCCATGATAATTTTGGCTGCCTGGTTTGGGGGCCCAAAAACACAAGAAGCTCGATAATCTCGAAAAACAGAGACTGGTGTCATGAAAAAGGGTATTAAAAGCACTCCCAAAAGCTGTATGGAAACCAGGGCTAAAACCCCCTCCTTTAGATTTTTATCAAAGGGGAAGCCGAATGGGGGCTACAGACTGAAAAATATAGAAAAGGAGACCCCCAAGGATCTGGGCACCCAGAAAAGAAGCTATAACAAAACCCCTCATGATAGGGTAGTGAAAAAACAAACTCCGGTCTCTTTCAAAACCCTTTTAAAATTTCTTGAATGGGAAAAATGGGGGGATGGAGGGGAGAAACCGAAAACACTAAGTCGGTACCAGAGGGGGCCAAAATCGGGATATTTGGCGTTGGTGTATTGAAAAAACAAGATCAAAGTTGTGTATTTTTGAGCGATCACCGGTATTTCAGCTATACAAAACTGCGCGGGGAGGTTGCGTCGGGAACCCCAGGGGAGACGATTTTCATTCTCTCGACAGTCAGGCTGCTTTAAAGGCATACATCTTATCGTATAAAACCCATAAAATGGTTGGGAGTGCCCAATCTAATGGGTTGTCTAAAACAAAAGGTATACTGGGTGGGGCCAGGGCACAGGGGCATAGCGGGGAATGAAAAATTTCAGACCCGCAGGAGGGAAGGGTTTAAAATGATTATATAGGCCCCGAAAGGGTCTGGGATTACCAAGAGGCAGTCGTGGGGCAATTAATGAGGGATCATAGCAACAAAACCAATTAAAAAGGAAACTGCGCTGACAAAAGCACGAAAGGGAAGATGGGGAAAATGGAAAACCCCACAACATTTACTGCTGACCCCTTTTAATTAAGCAAGATACGCTTAGTGCAGCAACATGTCTATAAAAGGACATGGCTGTTGGAACCCCGATAAAATGGGGATCTCAAAAATGAGCCCTTTGTGACTTTTGCAATGAGGAGGAGGAAACAGTCCCCCATTTATTTTCGAAGTGCAGCGTTAGGGAACGCAGATTCGCTATGCGAAAACAAATTTAACTACCAATGGAGAAAGATTACACAAGGCTCTTAACCCGATTTCGGGGAAATCCTGTTCAAATAAAAAAAAACGAAGCAGGGAATAATAAAAAGCTATAAGCTTCAGTGTTGGGGTAAAAACCAGCCCGCTTTGGTAGGGAAAAACGATCAATCATTTTCTTTTAGGACTGCATGATATATCTTGGGAGTAGGTGGTCCAGGAAATATTTTAATGCGTTTTTACTTAAAATTCTTGAAATGCATATATTTACATGACGTTTCATTGCGCTTACCTTGTTTAAAAAGGTGCGCCTATTTCCGGGAAAATGCAGTAAATTATTGCTTTTCTTAATAATATTTTCTTGAAAAGAGATTGATTTTTTTCAAGAAGATCTATTTTTTGATGCAAGAAACCAATTTTTGCATGTACTAACAAAATACAATTTAATTTTTACAAAACAGAATATGTTAAGCGAAAATTTGATAGTAAATTAGTGAAAAAAAAAAATTGATAGCTTTTAAATTTAAAAAAAAAAAAACGTTTACCGAAATTTTTTTTGGGAAAATAAACGGGAAGTTTTTTTTTAAATTTTAGGTATTTATATCAAAATACCAAAGGAAGTGTTAAAACTTTTTGTTGTTAGTTTTTACAAAGATTAAACACTGCCCCCCTTTTAAAATAAACGCAATTTTAAATTTAGAATACTGCGAACAACATAATAAAAATTTCATAAAAGTAAATTGTACAAAAAAAAATTAAAAAATACATTTGTTTCTTTTTTTAGCTCAAGGATAACATTTTGATTATGTAATTTGGGAAAGTGCTTCTGTTTGTAGTACATTTTGTATTTTTTAAATTATAGAGGGCATCGTTTATACAAGTAAGATAACTTTTCTGGAAATATGGGGTTGTTAAAAAATAAAGGAAATACGATGTCTATTCAAAATGTATCGGACCTACTATGTTTCCCGCGAAACTTAATAAAGCGAGTGCGATGATATTTGGTAGGGAGTTGTGGAGCGCCCTCGTGCGCATCCGTGTGCAGTTCGTAATTCTCGGCAGTGGCAAGTACGTGAGTGTGGTAGTGTGCTGGCGGCTCGTCGTGTTTGCAAATTTCACGAAATGACGGAACGACTGGAGCAGCGCTACTGCATTAAATTTTGTCAGAAGCTTGGTGATACTCAAGCGGACACCATTCGGAAGATTCAGAAAGCTTTATGCCATGGATACTACACAAATCAAGGACTGGTACGATCGGTTCAAAGATTGCCGCACGACGGTCGACAATGACGCACGTTCTGGCAGACCTTCAACAAGCCGAAACGACGAAACCATTCAGAAGGTTAACACCTCGGTCCTGCAAGACCGTCGTATCACTGTTAAAAGGGGAATTGTCTGACGAGGTTGGGATAAGCATTGGTTTCGTGCCATTTTGAATGATGATTTAGGCTTCCGGAGAGTGTCCGCAAAATTCGTGCCGAAGTTGTTAACGGCGGAGCATAAGCAACTGCGTGCAGAAATTGCGCAGGGTATGCTGGATGCGGCAAATGATGACCCAGACTTCATGAAGACTTATCACTGGTGATGAGTCGTAGGTTTATGGGTACTCCCAATGGAAACATCCAACATCTTCGAGGCCAAAGAAAGTACGGCAAGTCCGCAGCAATGTGAAAGTGATGATAATTTTCTTCGACTACCGTGTAGTTATTCATCATGAGTACGCTTCTCACGGACAGATTATTAACAAGGAGTACTACCAGCAAGTCCTCCGTCGTCTTCGTGATGCCGTGCGGCGCAAGAGACCGGATCCTGGACAGCGGTAACTTGGCAGCTGCATCATGACAAAGCATCGGCGCATTCCTCTCATCGGATTCAGACATTCTTGACCAAACACAGCATCCCAGTTGTTCGTCAACCTCCTTATTCTCCCGACATGGCTCCCTGTGACTTCTGGTTGGTTCCCTAGTTGAAAATGCTGTTGAAAGGGAGAAGGTTTGACACTCGGGAGGACGGAACTGCTGAACCGCGTTCCAAAAACGATCTTCTGGAGATGCTTCCAACAATGGGAGCAACGCTGGGATAAATGTGTATGGTTCCAAGGATACATTTTGAACAGACCTCGTACTTAAGTACTTATACGATTTTAGGAAATTGAAATAGTTGCAAGTAGGAATTGGATCTTAGTTGGACAATTCTTGAATATCTTGTAGTACATTAGTTGTCCTCAGACTCTTGTATTTATACACTAAGACCTATAGGTATATCTTTTTTCAAAACTTTTTTATAACACATTGTTTCTTTCTTCGTTTTGACATTTTCAAAAATAACAAACAGCATTTCTTGAAAACGAATATATTGTTGTGGTATTTGTCTACGTTGTTGAAAAGTGCTTTTTCTTTGATAGTTTTAACTATTTTAGTTCCATATTTTCACTAGGCGAAGCAGTGTTGGTGACCTCTTCCCTCTATATTCCCCTAGTTTGTTTTCTTTTCTCTGTTTTACACATGAAGACATAAGATAATTTCGTTTTAAAAAAAAGTTTTTCGACAAACAGCAATTTTCAAAATTCTTTAATATTTTTATTTATTTTTCAAATAAACATGAAACCATTTAAATAAAAGCTGCAGTATATCATTCAACAATTAACATTTTTAACAACTTTAATAATGTTGCTATTAACAAAATAACGTGTTTTTGATTAATACAGATGATTCACCATTATAGCCCTAGGACTTTAATGGGTTTCATTATAATCCTACGCCGGTAAAATTTCTCATTACGATACTTAAATTAAAATTTATATGTCTTATCAAATGCTAGCACATAAAATGTTATTAAATTATTGACTTTTTAAAGAAGTAAAAATTTTACTAAATCAATTGTAAAATAAGCTATACCGTTACCCCGGTATAACAAGGGTTACCTGCTCTGAGCAGGGGCTAGGCGTATATATAATTTGAAGGGCTTAAATGCTGTTATCCCCCACCTGCGGTAAAAAACTACCTGGATACGCAAACAAATGTGAGGACCGTAATGACTACAGTAACCAAAATTTCCCGGACTCGCATAGGCGCGGTATTAGGGGTTAATAAAAGAATACGCAAAATTCAAAAAAAAATTATTTGCAAATTATTCAACAAATTAGAGGCTCAGGATCTGAATACGAAAAAATTGCATCATTGTATTTTCCACAGTATTTTTAAACCTTGGCGTTTCGAAAAAAAGAAAAAATATTTTATACTAAAGATCACTTAAAAGTTCATTTTCTTACACTTTTAAAAAACGGCCTCAAAAGTATTAAATCGGGTTTTTTCCTTAAAAACATCTGCTTTAGTCTTCCAATCATCCGATAAACTTTTTCTGTAATTTTGTCAAACAACTCCCAAAAAGAAAAAGATCAGAGCATTTTTATTTTATTAAGGGGAAAATATGTTTTAAGGATCGCCCAACTTTTAAAACTGGGTGCGCACTATCTGTCACAATTCACAACTTGATCTTGGGCAAATTTTAAAATTTTTTCAAAGCGTTCATTATCATTTTTTGAATTTTTTCCCGCGGTACTTTGTTGAACACGTTTGCGACTAACAAATATCGAGATGCTGTTTTCCGCTAGATAAAACGCGAGCTATTACATTCACAATACTGTTTTTCTTTATACGGTCGTCTCATCCACGGTAATCCATTTTTTTTTGGAACAAAAATCACGTTACACACTTTTTAGCTTTCTCTTCATTCGCGGCAAAGATTCTGTAATTGTGTTTTAGGGAGGGGGTATTTTGGGAAGTATTGTCGCCCCAAACGTTTAAAAGCTGCTTTCCACCCAAGAAACGAAATTACGAGAGGTAAACTAATTAATAAGTATGAGGAATGTTATAAGGGATTTCAGTTTCTTGCATTCTCAAACTTAATACCTTTACTGCCTCTGGGGGAAACATTCTGTCCAATGCGCCAAAAGAAAATTGATATTTAACAAAAAACTGCACTACCGTCTATTTTAAATAGGGGAAAAGGACAATATTTTGTACATTAGTAGCAAAACTATTTCGAGGCATTTTTTTCTTAGGGTTTTAAATTAGTTTATAGAAACGATACACTAAATTTGTACTTGGTTTAGTACTACAAAAACACAAAAAAAACCAGCTAATTTTCAAAAGCGACGTAAGTAAATAACCTTTACCGTTTTGACTAATTTCGCAACAGCCAACCCGGGATAAACGAAATCTTTCAGCGCGGTTAACATGATTTTATTCAAGGTCGACAACTGCCTGCTTTTCTACCGGTTTTTGTTTTTTATGGGTCCGCAAGTTTTGGTTAGTTAATGATGAGACAAAAAGGATGTCCCTGTGGTCATATGGATAAAATTTTAAGTAAAGGGGCCATGACACCATGGGGTATGGTACCAGAATTTTTTGAGAACTGTCAAAAAAATGTCAATTTTCCATTTAACCCCGAAATATTGATAAATGTTTTTTATTACACTTTGATTGTTTGGTTTTAGCAAAGTTCATTTTTAACGGGCACCGAACGTGTTAAAAATACGGGCTTTAAAAATCAGGACTTTCGCAAAAAACCAAAGATCTCAATTATTTTAAAAACTAGGATAGGTGATTAGAATGAATCGAAGAGAGGTATCTAAAATCGTAATAATGTACAGAAAGTTCCAGTTAAAAACCTAAACTTATAACGTGCGCAACGGAAACTGAACATCCTGTATTTTAAAGATATAATTTTATGTTGTGCAGCTTTTGGTCTCCGAATTTTTTTTATCTGAAAACCTTTTCTCTAAATTGCTCGGGAAAGGACCCCTGTATAAGCGAGATGAAATACTTAAGCTATTCATTTTTCAAACACAGCCAGAAGTTTTGGTAACCAAATATAATTTTTGTTAAACTCGACAGAAGCCAAAACGTCTTTAAAAACAAATACAACAATAACAAGCGCACCTAGAAATAAACATAAAACCCATCCTATTGTATTTGACGTCGAAAAGGTCAGAGAGGCCGTTTAAAAACAAACCAGACGCTAAACTAGATGGTTAAGCACTATTTTATGGAGATCGCGTCTCCATGTGCGAGTTCAATATAGCGTAAAATATTTGTATATATTTACTTTCGATTTGATTGACAGATATGTCAAATTAAAAAGCCCGCACAAACGCACACCCACTAAATAATTTCGAATTTTTTTTGTGCAATGGATCGCACGAACCGTCTAACCGTTTGGTACTAAGCTACACTACTAACGTGCAAAATAAAAACGGTGAAAAAATGATAAAACCGTTAAAGGCGACGGCTTTGGCATGAAATCTACAACACACGGAGAATCGAAGCCCTGAAAATCAAACTCTCCTAGGACGTGCAGGGGAGCCGCTTTAGCCGGCGTTTTGGCAGCAGGCCAAACAGCGGTTGAATGTATGTATGCGTAAGATCGCTGCGAATATAGAAGCATAGAGGCGTGCTATTGGCGAAAGGGTTCGGAGTTCTGGTGTGCTCAGGACACAGTAGCAGCGTCTAATTGAAAGATTTTCGACGGATTTCGAGCGGGGGCGTTTATGCAAATAGTTCTACAACAAGTGGGGCAGATGTCTCGTCGAAATATTACATTTTTAAAAATATACTAAATTGTTTTCACATTCAATTTCATATGCTTCAATTTTCGGTGAAGAAAATATGAAAATAAAAATAAATTAAAGAAATGGAATGAAATATAAATAAGTAATGTCCAAATTAATTTTTTTTTATAACAATTTGACAGTGAAAAATGTTTCTTTGTCAAAAATGGTGCTATCGGTTGTACAACCGATTCAATCGCTGCCGCTGGGGTGAATACGGATTCCGCATTGGAACTGAAAAAAAATTTCACGGAAATACCAATGTTGATGTGCAACAATGTTGATTATTTCAAGCGACCAAAAAATATCATATAGATATACCGGGTGTCAAGGATAACATGTAGTACATGGGTATATTGAAAAACGATAGAGATACAAGGTCGGTTAAATGGCGCCACTTATACGGCTAAGTACAATCCGGGATTACTTTTTTAAAAAAATCGTTTCCCGTTACTGAGATACAGGGTGAAAACTAAAAGTGGGCGTTTTCTAAAAACCTTAATATTTTCTTTATTATAAAAAATACAGTCATCAAATTTTCAGCATGAGGGTAGTTAGTAATTAGAACTTAAAAAATGGCCTTAGAAAAATTCTAGGCTTACTGGGTTCTTTGCGCTTGCACCCAACTTTTGTTTTTCTCATGGGCGCCATATTCGATCTTTACATTTTTGAAATTACCATAAAAAATGCTTTTCAACCATGTATAACAGGTATGGGCAACCTTTGCTTAGCGGAGGGCGTAATTTCAGGACTTAATCAGGTCGCGGGCCGTAGGTAAGAAATAAGTAGGTAGTAGTGAATAAAAAGGCGATAAAAATTCAAAACATTTTTTTATTTATTAGAATTATAATACCCTAATCAAACATATAAAAGCAAATTAACAAAAAAAGATAAAAAAACCAAATGAAAATCAATGAGAGACTTGAGTTTGAAGCTGAGAAACAAGAGATCAATATGGGTCAATATCACTGACATAGGAACAAAGTGTTTCAAAATTTAAAACATCTGCAAGCCGAGTACGATGCTTATTTTATTAATTTTCATGTTTGAAAAAAAACTGCTCACATTTATACGTGCTCCGAATGTGAAAATTTATTTTTCTTGCAAAAAACTCTCAGCTGTGGATACTTTTTTTCGGAAAGGTACGTTCTGTAAATTCGCTTAGTTCCACATCATCAAATTTAGACTTCAAATATGAGTCTTTTTGAAGCTCGATCAACTCCATTTGTAGGTGAAGCGGAGCATTTCCAATTACACTTACACGGATTTGTAAAAAATTGAAATTTGCTATCCATTTTCTTAAAATCGGAAAAAACCGATCAGTGAATTGCTCCGACAGTAGTTTCAGTTTTTTCAGCATAGCGACCGTAATCAATGTTTTCGTGATGGATAATGTTACAAAATGAAAACAGTTTTACTTCTCATTTGTTTTTCCCACAAGCGAATTTTGTTTTGAAAAGCTTTAAGATGACTGTACAGCTGATTTACCAATTGGCCCTTGTTTTTGAAGCTTCAAGTTCAGGTCGTTTAAGTGTCCTGTGATGTCTACCAGAAATGCCAAGTCAGAAACCCACTTTGGATCAAAAAAAAAATTTGGCGGCAATGTTTCTCTTTCTTTTCCATAAAATCAGCATTTTTTTTCTAAGTTCCTAAAATCTTTTTAACATTTTCCCTTTTGGCTTAGCCACCTACTTCGCAATAGTATGTCACATCATCGTGTTCTGAAGAGAGTTCACCCAAAAAATGCTTTAAACTGGCGATGGTTAAGACCGCGGGATCTAAAAAAATTTGATGGTATCTACTCCCCACATCCATAACGTTCTTCAGTCGAATGGACTTAGAGCACAAGTTTTGTTGGTGAATAATGCAATGCAGAATTATTAAATCACATTCTGCACTTTCATAAACGGTTGCTCTTTCCTTCAGAATTCCGATAAAACCTTTTCGGGACCGACCATGAAGGCGCACCCTCTGTGCACGCTCCAACTAATTTACAAACCACTGCAAACCATATTGCTCAAAAGTACTTTGCACCTCGGCAAAAATATCTTTTCCAGTAGTGGTCCCTTGTAGCGGCCGTAAAGCCAGTAATTCCTCTGTCACTACAAATTCTTCATCGACACCTCGTATAAATAATAATAGCTAACTGGGCTGTGTCAGATAAATCTGTACTCTCATCCAAAGCAATCGAAAATGCTTGAAAACCATTTTCAATGTTTTGCTGATGTCGCTAGCCATCATATCTATACGTCGAACAACAGTACGTCGCGATAAGCTCACTTTCTCAAATTCTTTTTTCTTTTCTGGACACAAAAGTTCTGCAACATCTACTAGGCACTCTTTAACAAACTTCCCTCAGAAATGACTTCGATGTTTTCGCTATTTTGGAACTAACTATAAAACTAGCTTTTAAAAACACTGTCTAGATTTGATCTTTGTGAATGGAACATTTCTTGCTGTTTTCCCCAAATCGGTAATGAGATTTTTTAATTTTATCGTTTCTTAAACTGGCCCGTAATAATTTATATTGAGCGAAAGCTTGCTGGAGTAATGCCCCTTCATATTGTATTCTTTTAAAACAGAAATTGTTTCATTGCACAGCAAACACATAGGTTTACCACTGTGCATGATAAAAAAGTATTCTTCAGTCCATTTGTTTTGGAATTGACAGACATCTTGATAGATTTTTTTTCTTCTGAGCTGAATTTGCTTGAATTGAAAAGCAACTAGAATACTCTCGATCGTACGCCAATATGCGATGCTAGCCGCGTTATGAATAACAGTCGGCTCTGGAGCGCTTCGAGGTCATCGGGCTTCCCGAATGTTTATCTGTTTGTCTCTTTCTAACGACTATTTTTGACTCGATCTGTGGCGTCCATTGCGTACGCTTAATAATATATTTTTCGATTTTAGTCTTTATGATTTGAATAAATACAGTTGAGGTTTGGTTGACCGGTTTAAATACAAATAAACATGTGTGCTAAATCTTTAATTTTTTTGGCGCGTTATTTGAATTTCTCTCGCGGGCCGGATTGAAGCTGGTGGAGGGCTGGATCCGGCCCGGGGGCCGGGGGTTTCCTATATGATGTATAAACATCCCTATGTTCAAAGAAAAAAAAAACTAGAAAAAAATAGCAAAATAAATTCAATATGGCGCCCATAAGAAAAAAAAAAAGTTGGAAATGTCATCTATTTGTAATTGAACGGGCCGAATTGGAAAAAAATTGCTGACTCTCTCGAATCGCTGCAGATTCATTGATTTAAATTTTAAAAACACATCCTCCCATTTGCGAAATATTTATGATAATAAAAATACTGCCCGGAGCCCTGTTCACCATCGAGTTATTATAGACTGAGGTGGTAGTGGAAGTTGCGGACATAATTGTTTTAAAACGCGGATATGTTTGGGAGGGTTTTACAACACTTTTTTGATAGATGCTATTAAATTATTCACCATCGGATACTTCTTTTGAAAGGTTTCTGCAACGAGATAATACGCCTGTATGAGACATGTTATGTGAAGAAGGGGTTTGGAAAGCGTATTTTCAACATCCCACCAACTTTCAGCATTGTTTGCAGCTCCATCAGTAACTAAACACTGTGAAATTGGGCTCCTGTGATATAAAATTCTTGTAACGAATCTTTTATTATCTTCTCAACGCTTTCAACATCACTTTTTTCAATCCTTTTACTGGTTAATAACAAAGAAACTGCTGAATCATTACGTTTTAAAGGACGCGCAAAAACATGAATCACGCTGTTTTTGTGCATCAGTTGCTTCATCCACACTTAGCAAAATTTCTTTTTTTTCAACTCGTCTACTATACAGTTTTTTATTGTACCGTGCAAATGTGGTAAATGTATCGCAAAATTTTCTATTGGGTTTGGGAGTTTCCACGAGGGGGAAAATATTTATTCCAAAAAAGACGAAAGTGTTCATTGTCTATAGGTATTGTGGGATGTTGCACACACTTAGCATAAAAATAAAATCATACAGAAATTCCCCGTACGGAATATAGTGCTTAAATTCAGTACATGACGTTTACTTTTAATATGTCTTCTAGAGTGAAACGTATCACGACCTATCAAACCGAATATTGCAAATTTTGCACTGAATGATAGTACCTGTATATTCCAACCCAGGGAAACGGCTAATATAAATTTTTTCACATGCTATCCATATTTAAAAGGCGCACACCCATAAACTGATAATTATCGAACGACCATTCTCTTCCAGCCTATGAATGACAAACTCTTACTGGTTCGATCGCCAAACCCCCCTCGGCCTTCGCGGGAGCACGCGTTTTCGAACCTTAGTTATTATAACTAAGATTACAGTTGTACAAGTTATATCGCTGTTACAAAACAGTCACGTATCTTTACGAGACTCATTAAATACCTTAGATAATTTACAAGCCGCTCTAGGAAGCTTGACGGATCCTATATGACTAGATGTCGCTCAAAAATGTCGCGCAGTTTTAAATAAAAATCCCGATTTACAAAAGGTTCGGTCAATTACTGAAAATAGAGTGCACAGAAGAGATAAAGGAATATCTGAATTACGCAAATCCTACTTTGCTAGATGTAGAACGATCATTTTCGAAATACACGAAAACGTTTTCAGACTAACGTCGAAGGCTAAGTGAATCGACAATGGAAGCATTGCTTATGTTGCAGTGTTACGCGGCATACCGGGGCAGTAGTATTTTGTCGCGGTGGACATCAGGACGTCAGTAAAAGATAAGAATATATTATTTTTTAATAATACTGTATCTCACGTACCTACTTCTGCGCGATACGTCTCTGACGTTGCACTCGTTTGTCGAACCTTAGTCATGAGTAAAGCTGGCCACGAGCGGTACCGCGCAATAGCGTAGAGTCGACCAGGCCTCGCGTTCCACTAGAGTTATTCTGCTAATAGAGATGTTTGCTGCCGCAAATAATTTCGCTCATCTTTTAAATAAAAATTAAATAACACGTGCTCAAACACTTACCAAGAGTCCTCCGTGAAATCGCAAAGTGAATAATGTCTGTTAAATATTTGCAACATTAGATATGTTTCAACTGTTGTTTCGGCAAAACTAGTACGACATGAGGAAAAAATGCGTTTATATGCAGAGAACGAACGTTCTACATCTAGTGACGTAATATTTGCGTAAGTAAAATAATCTTTCAAATAACTTAACGATTCTGTTGACGCACCTTCACAAATGTGTCTTAATGTGCCAAAATCAAAATTTTTCTCAAAAACACTTTCAAATTTTTCTAGAACAGAAACATTTTTTGCGTCTTCAATCGCGCATAGCTGTGCGTGAACATGTTGCACTATTTGTAGAGATTCTTCTAACGGCATCGCAGGATTTTGTAATTTTTCTATTGCATCTGCTAGCCCGAAGTAATTGTCGTGAATGATTTTTAAATCCATTTTAACCTGACTATCTTGAAATTTCGGTACTCGCTTTTCTGGATAGCGGCAGCTTCCTTTGTATCGAATTGTAAAACCACGTTCTTAATATTGTCAAAATATTTATGATAATAAAACGCAGCCTGCAACCATGTTCCCCAACGAGTTAGAATAGGTTCTGGTGGCTCTGGTATACGGGGGCACAGTCTGTGAAATTTGCGAATACGTTTCGGTGATTTGACAAATACTGCTTTGGTATGCGCTATTAAAGCGTCTACCTTAGGATAACATTTTCTGATACTATCCGCCACAAGATTGAGAGCATGAATTTTACACGTAATGTGTAACAAATTAGCAGCATGCTTTTTAAGAGACCGGCCTACAGAAAGCATGTTTGCAGCACCATCACTCACTAACATGAAGAGTTGGTTTGTTGAAAGTTCAAACTTGTCCAATGTATTTAACACTAACTTTGAAATTACTTCGGCAGTACACTGTTGTATTCGTTTGGAGACTAATAGAATTGAAGGTGCCGATTGATGAGGTTCCAATTTGCGTGCCATTACATTAAGAACAGAATGTTTCTTCCTATCTGTTGTTTCGTCGACACATAACCACTATTTTTGATCTTTCAACTCCGATTTTAGTTTTTGTTCAATATGTTCGCGCGCAGATGGCACAATTCTTCGTAACGATGTTCGACTTGGTAATTTGCACTCCGAATAGTTATTCCAAAGGCAGATAAATGCTTCCTTGTCTAGTAAATTAAACGGTATATTACATGCAATAAACGTAACGCATAAATTAAATATAAATTTTTCATTGTCTCGTGCGCAATTTCTTTTTGAGGCATGCTTTTCACTATTTACGTGTCGTAGACAATGTTGTCTGGACCAACACATTAACGGGATTTTACAGATTACACATTTAATTTTAGCACCTTCATATATTAAGTCTGGAATTTCTGCAATAAATTTTCGAAGTTTGTCCGACCGCGGTCGTTTTGCTGACGAAATCATAATTTTTCTAGGACAGATAAACGATTGCGCAAATGACCGGCAGCGAAAATGTCCGTACTGCTTCGCAGACGAAGTAATACTACCGTTCCTATCGGTCCGAACTGATTCTACGCCGATGCACGGTACCGCTCGTGGCCAGCGTTAATTATTACAAAAATATTTATGTATACATGTAAGCTCTTTTTACGTAAATTGGGTGTAAGAACTAAAATTAACTTACCTGCTCTGTACCGTTGCTCTGGATAACTTTATTCAACTCTTGGGCAATCTGAAATCGTAATTCGCTCGTATGAAAAGGAATTCCGTTTCGTTTTAGATAGTAAAATAGCATATTTTATTAGATGTTGCAAGTGTATTTTGTAAAACAAAATCGTTCGTAAAAGTAATAAAAAGCAAACAACAAATGAGAAACTTTGATACAGATATACAACGGCAGATTATTTAGTTAGGTAACTGTTCAATGTACTTTAGTTGATTTTCGTGAAATATGGTAGAAATTATTAATAAACTACAGTATGGGAACGTGTTATTACATTTGGATGAAGTTCAAATCAGCAATTAAGCTTTACTTTGATTGAGCCAATAAACAAAAACTGATTTAAATGGGATTTAACAAACAAGTAATTTCATTGAAAAATCTGTTGTTAAAATCAAACTACAGTCCCTGGCTATCGAATTAGAACCATCACTTAAAAACAGTATGATTTTGGTAATGTTGGCCATATTATTATTTAATTACATATAACACACAAATAAGTATAATTGGAACATGTAGATTTACCAATTTTGCTTATTGTTCCTCTGTGTTTTATTATTTCCCCAATCCTGTTTGGCATCCTGCCAATGCAGTTTTTTATTGTTTTTTTTTTTACATTTCGTCGCTATTATGTCATATGTTGTTGTAACTCTTCCTTTGTAGTGGAATTTCGTGTACTTACAATGTTTTTCAAGACATTACACACATTTTCAATTGGGTTTACGAGGTGTGGCGATTAAATAACCGAACTGGTGCTACAAAACATTTTATTAATCACTAATTACATTACAAAGTTTATCTCCTTCTATGTACTCTCCTTGCCGATCTCTACAACGCTCCATACAAATTTTCCACTGTCGAAAACAGTGCTGGAAAGCCATTTCTGTTAGCTTGTTGAGAATCTCCGCCGCTTTCGCTTTCACCGCGCCCACACTATCAAATCTTGTCCCCTTAAGCTCCGATTTTACGTTAGGAAATAAAAAAAAAGTCATAGGGGGCCAGGTCGGACGAGTACGGTGGGTGGTCCAACACGGTGATGCCGGATTTCGCAAAGAACGCCTTCACAGACAAGGCGGAATGGGCTGGCGCATTGTCTTGGTGGATCACCCAGGATTTGCTCCTCCACAAATTGGGTCATCGTATTCTCACTCGTTCACGAAAGGTAATTAGAACCCTAGTTTCATAAGAAACTTGAGGTTAACTCGTTGCTCGATCTGAACACTCTGTATTTTTCCGACGCGGCGCTAGCACCTGCTAGCGCTTGAACGGAGGATTGATACAGCGAGACTGAGCGACGTACAACCGTGCCCATCGAGGTCAGTGTGGGGGAAGCACCTAGAAGCACAGATTTGTTCAAACCTGTCGTGGCGTGCTCGCTGTTTGCCGATAGTAGCACCAGCCCAGTTATTTAATTGCCACACCTCGTATGTCTGGTGAATTGCCTGGCCAAGGTAGTACACGCAGATTTCTAGATTCAAGGTATCGCATTACACTTTTTGCCTTATGACACGGTGTATTAAATAATTTTGTAAAACTTGTTTATATTGTTTTTGTTCCATTGTTCCGTTAACGAAATATAGTGGTCCCGGTTCTTCTGTTGTAATACACGACCAAACTATTAGAGGTAGGAGGTGTTTAATAAATATGATCGTACATGCTCCTTTATAATGCTCTAAACGATGTCGACGAACAAATTGGCTTCTCTCCGTTAGCACTTCTAGTCGTGATTCCTCACTATAAATAAACTAGGAAAAAGTCAAAAATTGAGAGAACCATTAAACGAACTATGAGGATGAATTTCCCCAATCTTCAACTGTACATTTTTTATATTGTTTACCCCATTGAAATCGTGTCACTTTCATTTTAGATGTTAGTCTTGGCTTCTTTACCGGACGTTTGCATTTCAAGCCTGCTTCATGAAGACGTCTAGGGACTGTTTGGGCTGATATTTGTATACTTTCTCCACCAAGAATTTTAGCGGATAAAAAACGATGTTCTGCAGCCACTTTTATTATACGACTTACAGTTGTTTTGACAATCCTGTTGTCAGTAAATTTGTTCACTACCTCTTTTTCTGCCTAACGAGGAAGGTGAATCTAAGTGGCTTTGTGGTTTTATTCGCCTATTTGTGGATTTTTTGCTTCCAAAAATGGATAATTGTAGAAAAGCTTGCATAGCTATTATTTTGGCGCTTGGAACTACTCGTCACGTGAAACGCAAGCGCTGGATGAAGGAATGGTTGAAAAAGAGAAGGTTGGGAAGACTGTTGGAGGAAATTAGCCTCAACGATGTTGAAGATTTCAAAAACTACTTTCGAATGGAGGAAAGTACCTTTAAGAAACTGTTACAGATAGTTGCACCGTTTCCGAAAAGAGAGGATACAAATACGAGAGAAAGTATAACTGTTAAGGAGAGATTAGCTTTAACTTTGAGGTACTTTGTGCTCGTCCCCGACCTCTTCGATGTAGCAATCTTCTTCATTTCTCTGCAATAATTTGTTCGTCTTTGTTTTACATCCTCCCTCTTGTTGGCCGCCGGCTTTATTTTCACTAGAAAGGGTATGAGTCGGTCAAGAACTAAATTTCTTGCTGTCTTCTTCAAATACATTGGGTTGGTTGGATTTCACAGTTCTGGGGATAATTCATGACCGCATGAACCAACTACGCCAGTAAAAAAGGTATCGGTCATTGTCGTGCCTCCTAGAGCGCGATGTGAAGTGAACTGAACATTGATAGAAATATTGACCACTCTCCCCTACACATACATACATAGTATTGACAATATTCCCTCTAAGTTCCAGTATTGATGCCCGAATAACAGAAAATCCGAATTTTCTTCAATACCTCACCAATATCGAACGCCAACCCGCTTTTTCACCTTAAACGGTGAATATTATTGTCAACGCGATAAGGTATTGTCGATATTATTGGCCGTGTAAGGTCCGCTTTACAATAACACTAACGAACTAATGAACGACAGAATTCAAATTAAACATAATTATTGTACGTACAAATGGCAAGAGGCGTGATTCATAGCAAGTGGATAATGGGTTTATTGCACCCCTAAGCATTATTTTTATAACCAGCAATTATCTCTGGCCATAATGTTGGGGTATTATTAAGACAACAATTATGCTTTTATAGATTTTCTAAATTAAAATTATATTTGATAAATATTCTTAGAAATTTAATATTTCTCAAGTGGTCCTATTTCCATGGCCTAGGACTGAACTTTGTTATCGTTTTTGACATTTTCAAATCTGCCTGGGTATTTTTTTGATATAAAAATGTCCTGAGGATTGCTTTTTGACTACTTTCTACGTTAATATTACTTGAGTTAACACATTGTGTACCTGAGCGCATTTGATGAGGCTTAATAAACTTTCTGAAGGCAGTGACAGGGGACGCTGTTTTGGGGATACGCAGGTTGGCAAGCGAATTGCAAAAGTGCTGTGGCGTGTTCCATTTGGGGTGGGCTACAACATCGATTACACATAGGCGTACGGTTGCGGTGTTGCAAACAAAACGTCACAAATTACTTAACACTAGGTTATAATTAACAAATATTGAACAAAAAACACAGAGAGTATCACTGGTGTTGGGAACAAAATCGTTACAAACAAAATGAATCAAAGTAAAGAATTTACCTGTCTTTGGTGTTCTAAATTTTCTTTGTTTTCATCCGAATTTATCTGCCTCCTTAGGTCCTCGTCCTGTGTTAGGGTGTCCTTTAATTCCTTATCTTTCTCGGCGTAAGTATCCAAATCCGAGATGATTTCCTTGAGAGATTGCTTAATTTTATCTTGCTTTATCTCGGCAGATTTCTGACTTGGGTCGACCACAATTGGTTTGAGGTAGTCGTCCAAATTCAGAGGTTCTAATGCTACTACCGGTACATACAATTCACCTGTAGATGTCCTCATCTCGGATGGCTCCCGTAATGGAAAATTTTCTGGTAAAGTATTTGAAGGTATCTCTGATTTTGTTTCCACTTCTTCATTCGTGTTTTCTATATTGGTAACATCTACTGCAGGTGCTGTAATTTGAACTGATGTATTATATTTATCATCGGTAGGATTTTCGTTAAATTGTTCACTTTCAAACGGTCTAAGTGGTTCGTATTGTTTGACTTTGGTGGGATTTTCTTGTAATTCAAGCGGTTTTATAGTATGGAACGATGATTCTTCATCGATCTGTCCATCAGCTATTGCATTAGTGATACCATTTTGAAAAATTGGATTTGGCTGTTGTATACTATTAATTTTATCTTCTGGAGTTATTGTGTCTGTTGTTTGAATGTTGGCCTCTATTTGCTTCGCTAGTTGAAAAGATTTTGGCGATTCAAATTGGTTTAGCGGTGCAAATGGTTGCAATGGTTCGAGTTTCTTGACTGGTTCTAAAGGTTTGTATATATCAGGTAATTTCTGTTCCATCAAAGGTTGTTCCTGTTCTTGTGCTTGTGATTGTGATGGTATATTTTCTGATTGCTCCTATAAAATGTGAAAAGTTATATTATAGGACCTTTTAGTGAGATAAATTCTTTCGTTTTGAAACTTTTAAGAGACTTTTAGGTTGATTTTATTGTATACCCAATATAAATATATGCCAATAATTATTACTTTAGGTTGCTTAAAGCCTTTTAAGACCAAATTTCCAAAGAGAAGCCATCAAATGCTGAAGTGCATCAATTTAGCATATGGATCTCGCTATCAATAGCCGAATATAAGACTAAGACTAAGTAAAAAAACACACAAAACATGTATATTTATAAAAATATAAGTGCATTGTATAAACATGAATAACGAATAATACTTCTGTATACAAAAATAAGTATCGTTCAATGAATCCAACCCGATCGAAAACGAAAAAAGCTACTATTTCATTTATTGCTTCAAATATATCGAAGCCATTGGTCAAAAATGTTAAAAACCGCTGAAATAAGACCTAAATAACGTATTCTCATATCGACCAATAAGTCTACTAACAACCATATCCAAAGTTCTCGAAAAACTACTACTACGAAGAATAAATTTTGACCCAAAGACTGAAGATTAGATACCGCTTCACCAGTTCGGCTTCACAAGAAATCACTCTGCTGTGCAACAAGTCCACCGAATAAGTCACAAAATAAACCAAGCTCTAGCTAGAGAAAAAAATTTTGCGCATCTCCATTTATAGACGTCAGTCAAGCCTTCGACATGGTCTGGCGTACAGGATTATTATACAAGATTAAAAAATACCTAAAATACTAAGATCTTACCTAAGTTACAGAGAATTCAGAACTAGAGTCAATGAAGATACGTCTGATAACTTTCTAATCAAATCTGGTGTTCCGCAAGGTAGTGTTATTGGACCACTGCTATATCTGCTGTACACGACAGACCTCCCAACAAAAAGAGAAACCACTATGGATACTTTCGCCGATGATACTGTCATTCTTGCCAGTGATGTATATCCAATAACAGCCTCCACGGCTCTTCTAGAACACTTAGGTGTAAATACAAGCATGGCTACACAAGTGGAAAATCAAAATCAATGGATCAAAGTCTGTTTAAGTATCTTTTACCTTAAGGAGAGATCAATGCCCTCCAGTATACTTAAACAACATACATATACCACAACCCACAACTGGGAATTCATCTAGACAGAGGGCTGACTTGGAAAGAACACATATTTAAAAAACGCAAACAACAAACTAGACCTAAAAACAAAAGACTTATATTGGTTGATTGGCGGAAAATCCAAATTGACACTAGAAAATAAGCTCCTTATTTATAAAACAATAATCAAACCCACCTGGCCGTACGGAATCGAGCTCTGGAGATGCGCAAGCAAGTCAGTCATTACTAAATTTATGTTTCGTCTCTTCAGAGAATTTAAAATTATATAAAATACCTCGTAACACCGGCAAAAGGCTGGTCGTTATACAAGACGAACCGTTTTGTTTTTCTACGACATCAAACAATTTTTGATTGGCTCATTTTTTTCTAAAATTCTGTTAAATGGTTCACAACACAAACAACGTTTCAACATCGCTTTAGGTTAAGTATTGTCTAGTGATGAGACGAATATTTCATAGACTCGAGTAACACTTTTGTAACACTATTGTTGGTCCAGCTTTTCAAACTGATATGGCTGAAAATTTTGCTCATTACGGAAGCTCTAATTTCAGTATTGTTCATATCTGCTTTATTTCTTAATTGTTCTTTTAAGTATTTATGTTATTCTCAATTTTTTTAAGTATTTGGGCACCTCAAATTTCAGGGTAAATACATTAAATGTATTTGGTATTTAAGTATACAGAAATATACAACTTTAACAATTAAAATACAAGGAAGGAAAATACAATGAAGAATACATATTAATAGTAGCTTATGGACCCAACGAAGACGCATTAAAAGAAGAAAAAGATGAATTTTTTGAGCAGTTACAAAATGAAATGGATAGAAGTGAAAATAAAGTTATAATATTGGGAGATTTTAATGGAAGAGTAAGGAATAGGAATAGAAGAATAGAATGGTGCTTAAGGGAAAACGGAGAAATAATAAAGAAGAGTAATGGAGAAAGAATAATAGAATTCTGCCTGGAAAACGAATTAAAAATTGGAAATATTCATTTCATGAAGAAAAAAATACACAAAATAACGAGACAGGTCATAAGCAGAAACGAGAAATCAATAATTGACTACTTCCTAATTCCTGTAGAACTATGGACAAAGGTAAAAGATATTAGAGTAAGAAGAGGACTGGAGATTGGAAGCGATCATCTTCTTCTGGAGAAGAAGATAAAACTATAAAACATCCAACGTAAGAAGAACAAGAAACGAGTAACACAGAAAAAGATTAAATGTTACCAGTTAAGAGAAAGAGAAATTAAAGAAAAATTTCAGAAGAATATAGAAGAAAAGATAAGGAAGAAGGACGAGAGGGGAAGTAAAGGAAACAATTGGAGGGAGCTTAAAGATATAATATTGACTGCAGTGGAAGAAAGTTGTGGGATGACAATAATACCGAACAGAAACCGAGACGCACTGGTGGACAAAACGAGTAAAACCGGCAGTAAAAGAAAGGAAACAGAAATGGAAACATTACTTACATATAAGAGACACAAACAGTTACGAAAAATATAAAGAACAACGAAAGAAAGTTAAAAGAATAATAAGAGAAGAAAAAGAAAAATCTTGGAAAGGATTTGGAGAGAAAATGAAAACCAGAACACTGAAAAATATGAGACAGAAAAAAGCTACAGCATTAACAAGTATGACAAAGAGGGAAATGTGATACAAATGTGATTTAAGGAATTATTGGAAGGAAAAGACACAAATATGGAAAAGTATCAAGACCTCACAAGAATGCAACATGAAATACAACTAAGAAAAGAGGAAGAAATAAATGTAGAGGATATAAAGTGAGCCGTAAGAAAGATTAAAAGAGGAAAATCACCAGGAGAGGACAAGATCACTGGAAATATGCTGAAAGCGTTATCAGAGGCGGGTTTACAGAAGTTACAAATAATTATGAATTAAGCACTAAAAGGGGAGGCAGCAGAAGAATGGCAAATAGGATTTATAAAAAAGGGGATGCAAGAGAATGTCGTAACTATAGAGGAATAACCCTAACCAGTATAGTAGCAAAAGTTCATGCGAGAATCCTGGAAAAAAGGCGAAGAGAAAAGTTAGAAAACACACTTGAAGAAACCCATTTTGGCTTTAGATCAAATAGAGGTGTGAACGACGCCATTTTCATAATGAGGCAAGTAGGAGAAAATGCCTGTAGGGAAAATCGAAACGTACACTTTATAGATTTGGAAAAGGCTTTTGATCGAATAAAACGAGATGACATATGGAGAACACTACAAAAGAGAGGAACACCAACAACACTAATAAGAGGAATACAAAACTTGTACAAGAAGACACAAAACTACGTAAGAACAACACAGGAAAAATCGATTATGCTTGATATAACTTTGGGAGTAAGACAGGGATGCATCCTAAGCCCCCTACTGTTTACGATAGTCCTGGATGAAGCAATAAAGGGAGCAAGGAAGAAGGTGAAAAGATACGAGGTGGGATACTGGAAAATGAGAAGAATAGACATTTCAGAATTGTGCTATGCCGACGACATGATTTTAATAGCTGAGGATGAGAAGACAAAAACAATGACTATGAGAAGAAATGAACAACAACACAAAATAAAAATATGTACTGAAGAACTACAAGTGCAAACATTTAAATACCTAGGCTCCATGATATCAGAAGACGGAAAAAATGAAGAAGAGATAAAAGAAAGAAAAACAACAGGAGGCAGGTTATATAATAGTATTAAACATTCATTCCTAGGAAAGAAGGAGGTACCTAAAGACATAAGAGTGCAGGTTTTCGAGAAGGTTGTCACACCAATACTTATACATGGGGCGGAGACATGGACATTAACAGAAAGACAAAAAAGGAAACTGACCGCCACAGTAATGAGATTTATACGAAGAATGGAAGACAAAACTAAAATGGACAAAATTATGAATACGACATTCAGACAGAATCTGGGAATAAGATCAATAGAAAAACAAATAGAAGAAGGTCAATTACGCTGGTTCGGACACGTAAAAAGAATGGAAGATGAGAAAATAGTCAAACAAGTGTTCGAAGCAAGAATATTTAGAAAAAGAAGAAGAGGACGTCCGAGAAAAACATGGTTAGAAAACGTAAGAAGTGCCGTTGAAAAGAGAGGAGTGACTTGGGACAATGCACAAGAAGCCACACAGGAAAGAAAGAAATGGAAGAAAATATGGAAAACTACACCTAGAAAAAACTCAACTCCCACGCCTGCCTTACACCTATAAGGGTAGACAAGGTTTCAAAGATTAAGGAAGGAAGGAACAATTAAAAACATTTATTTGACCTAAATTTTATTCGTTTATGTGACCTCCTTTATTTTTAATGATTGCATCGCATAATCGAGGCATTCTTGTAATTAATTTTAACAATGTTTCCGGAGTTATTCGAGCCCATACTGCCCCTAGTTTGTTCCACATGTCATCTGCTGAAGTTGGAGCAGTTTTTCTTACTTCCCGATCGAGTTATTCCCATAATACCTCGATGGATTTCAAGTTCGGGCTTTGGGGTGGCCATTTCATGATTGTTAGTGTCCCTTCCTTTTCCTACTGTTCTAAATATTGCTTGCATAATTTTGAAATGTGTTTTGGGTCATTGTGTTTTTGGAGTACAAATTTCTTACACCAGAGGGTATTACATTTTCCTCCAAGATGCGTTTGTATTGCTCTTTTCTCATTATGCCTTGAATTTTTACGAGATCACCTGCGGATGTACCAGCAAAACAATCCCAAATTATTGCTTAACCACCGCCCAGTTTGACGGTAGAGACTGTGCATTGCTCTAGTGCACATTCACCTGTAGATCTTCTTACAAACGGTCGTCTTCGCGAACGGAAAATCTTGAATCTGGATTCGCCGGTCTACAATACCTTGCTCCAATCTTCTATCGTCCAATTTCAATGTTCACGTGCCCATTGTAACCTCTTTATCTTCTTAATTTGGCGCAGCAAGGGATTTCGTACCGCAATTCGTCCGTGAAGGCCAGTTTTTTGAAGACGTCGTTTAACCGTGGACACGATAATTGGTTTCGGAAGTACAGTATTGATTTCTGCGGTGATTTCTGGAGCTGTTTTTCTTCTATTTCGCTTGCTGAACACCACGATTGCAATATCTTGAGCTGATGTTACCGCCCTTGTCTATCACTTCTTACTTTATTTAGAAAACTGCCACTTTCACTGTATGTTTTGATGTTATAATCAACAGTGGATGGATTTAAATGTAATTTTCTAGTAATTTGACGATTGCTTGTGCCTAAGTTATGTCAACACTAATTTCTTTCTTTTTCGGCATGTTTTAAAATTTCGAACGAAATTAAAAACATTATTCGTTATGAGATGTTGTCGCTACTAACACGGATCGATAACTGATCGTAATTTAAAAATATTACTTCATTATAGCTTCATGATTTATAGTAAAATTACCAACTGTTACATTTTTCCTGGAATTTCAAGAAATACCCTCTTCATTATCGCCACTTTCGGCGCTTTTATGACGGTATTATCCCTCATACAGATAAAAGAGGTAAATAGATTGATATTATTTAACGAATTTAAGTGAATCTTACTGATTATTAGCATACTATTCTATAATGCTAGGATGTACTTCTGAAGTACGTTTTTTGTATACAAAAATCTAAAATCCATTGTTAGATAAACTATAGATAATGGCTTCTATGATAAACTAAACAATTTCATGAATTCTTTTAAGAGACATTTGTAGGATGTGACGCTCTGACAAAAATTTAAGAATATTAATTAAAAATAATTTTAGACTAGACTTCCAAACGTCCTAAGCCATTAATTTCACGCCTCTTCACAAGAGAACATGACGTTTATTTCATGCTCTATCGAGAATGCTGTTACTTTAATTTTTTATTTTTAGCTGCTCTTCTAAAGCATTTTTTAAGTTTCCTTTTTTTGTTCTTGAAATATAGGATAATATTAATTAGATTTCGAGAGGAACCGAAGCTTCAAAACGTTACTATTTCCCCCAATGCGTAAAACGAAAAACTAAACTTATTACATCGAAAAGATTTCGAAAAGCTATATAGAACTGTGCGCCTGTTAAACAGCGCCAAGAAACCGCGAATAGTGAAAGTAAAGGACAGAGAAAAAATAGACAGGGGTTCATCGTAGTCTTAATAACATTTTGAAGCTCAGCACTTGATAGAACTGTTAAAAGAAAGAGTCGAAAGTTAGTTTTATCAACGATCAGTTTATTGAGAACTGCAGAAATCAATATACGTAATAATCGTAATTATTATATAGTATACAGAGTGTTTGCGGTATAACGGACATTATTTGTTAATTGAAATAATAATAATAAAATGTAAAAGACATTCCTTGAGACATAATTGGGTTAACAATAGTACGTAATCATCAAACATCAAAAGCAGGCGCCAGTTCTATATAACTTTTACAAAAAATCTAGTTGTAACATCTACGTATAGTAATAGGCAAAAAGCACACGCGCTCTAGTGGAAAGTAATAGAACTAAAATATTGGTTTGTTGCTTGTCAAGTATTAATAATTCTTTTCTCTTAAATTATTCCCTTTAACATTTGGGTATAGACATTTTATGAATAGTCTACTGAGATAAAATCGAAAACAACAACTTGGGACATAATTTGTAGTGGTATAACTATGTTGATTGAGACACCCATATATTAAAAGAAATATCTAAAATTATAGTAAAAAGGGACGATACAACACACAGATTTTTTTCTATATCATCTAGTTAATTTGTCTTTTCTAGGTTATCACATTTTAGTTACAGACTGAATGTTGTGTATGAAGCTTTTAGGTATTTACGTAATAAATGCCATAAAATGCAAAAAATATATTGTAACTTCATGTGCACCGTTTTTTTTGTTCTCGAGAAAATAAAATTGTCACAGTAGAAACCTGTATATTGAACATTTGAAGTTGTTCTTTTTTCTAACGATGCAAATGTAGTTATATAAAAAAATCGTATCAAAAACTATGTAATATCATTTTATGTATAAAAATCTATCAAAAAATTCGCTCATATAATCGCATTTTAGAGTATTTATTTGTATCATATTGAAATTAAGGGATGTAAAGTTTATTGCACCGAGGGGTCTGTTTAATTATGGGATGGTATGATCTGCTTTAATTTGAATACTTGGAGAAAATTAGAGTTTATGGTGACCTGGTAGAAGCAAGTATACAGAAGATAGAATGGCAGAAAAGCTTAGTTTCATAGCATATTTACAAGATATAGAGGTGGAACAGCTCTAAAAGACGATCTATGCACTGAAAATTTTCTTTTGTATTTCAAATTATTTGTTTTCAAATGACTTCTTTTAGAATTGTTCTCCTAAATATGCAGATAATCGTAAAAATTAATTCTTAAACTATATACAGGTTGTCAACCAAAACTGATTTAATAGCTATGCATGTAACAGAGAAATAAATATTGTGGCGAGGACATTGGGCTGAATCGCTCTATTCGGAGGGAAAGTTTATAGAACCAAAAATTATGCTAGAAGAAAGAAACTATGGGGGCGGTTTTTCTTGACTTTCTCTGGTTTGATTCGCAAGTTGAAATGGAGATTGATCGGGTTTTGATTAAGCCTGTCAAGTCCTATCTGGAGAGACGGACATTCTCTGTTCGAGTTGGATCGCAGCTTTCTTCTTGCCAACCAATTCATTCTGGTGTGCCGCTGAATTCCCTGTTGGGTCCGGAGATATTTCGACCTTCCCTGTCACGCGGTGGTCAGCTCGACCACAAACGAAAAATCGAAAGAAACGGAGTCGAGATGGTCAGAAACCTTCAGGAGTCCACCGACGACCTGTTAGAGTGAGCTGCGAGATGGAGGTTGTAGATTAACGAGAGTGAATCAGTTACTGTCAGATTTGTCAACAGATGGAGTCTCTCAGATGACAACATAATGATTAATGATCACAGATTATCTTGGGAGAGAGATGTCAGGTATTTGGGACTGCAGTTTGACAGCTGGTTAACCTGAAGGTCCCATGTTGATAGCGACTTTTATCGCAGCTAAGTGTAGACTCATGCCGCTGCTGTGTGGAAGAAGCCTGCTGGACAACAAGACCAACCTTGTGGTGTACGGGTTTGTACAGAACCAACAGCTCCGTTCGAATCTAGGTGCCATTGTTGACCGAGTGTCTCAGGAGTCTGGTTACTGGTTCCTTCTTCAAATCTTCAAAGTTTGCTGGGGCTAGGCTGGTAACTTTTAAGGTACGCAGCATTACTCCTCTGCCATCGAATCATGTGTTCCTCCCGGATGGTATCCACAGCTTTTTTAGCATCAACGGGACTCCGTTTACTAGATGTTATCCCCAATATCGACTCTGTCTGCTATTCGTACAACATGACGACGAGGTGGTGGACGGGCTTGAAGGATTTCGATGACTCTAGCCAATAACGGGTTATCGGATTGACTGGCACGTCGTCACGTTTTCTTAGCCATATCTCGCCGGTGTTTCAATAATCTCGGTATTCGCAGGTCGTCTCGCAACTGTTGATTCCGGACAAATCATGGAGCACCAGTAATCATACGAAATGTTTGATTTTGCAGGGTCTCCCAATATCTTCAAGTGGCTGGGAGCCGCCGTTGGCCATGCTAGCGTACCATAAGCTATGATTGGGCATAGACACGTGATGTAAAGCAATAGCTTGGCTGCAACATCCAGCTGACTTCTCTGACACATTAATATACGTTAACTCGATTAATGTGTGAAGCCCAGGTAAATATTTTGTCCAACATGACTCCTAACTAAACAACGGAGTCCTTCCACTCAAGCCTTTGGTCATTAATGGTAACTTCTTCACGTGGAAGTCTTTTTCGGCGGGTGAATCGGATTCTTTGACTTGTTTATCTTCAGGCTCCAGTTTTCTGCCCAATCCTCAATGCTGTCTAAGGCAGTCTTCTAACAATAAGGCATTCGCTCTGACTGGAGCAATAAATCGCCATATCATCGGCATAGATTGAAAAATGAACTTCAAGTCATGGGTATAGATGAGAAACAGCACAGGACCAAGTAGGAATCTTTGTGGAACACCAGAACTAATCGGTCGCGTAGAAGATGTTATTTTACCTACCTTTACTTAGAAAGATCTGTTATCCAAGTACAACATAATCAAATGAATAATTGCCTTGCAGAAGCAGAGCTTATGCATCTCATAAGCGATGTCGTCATGCTGCAAGGTGTCAAATGGCATGTCGAGAAAGACAGCACCAACAGTCTACCCCCGTTCAAAAGCGTCTCTAATTGCTTCCGACAGCCGGAGCAACTGAAAGTCGGTACACATCGAAACCCGCTCTTCTGGAAGGGGATTGAGAATCGACATTCCGTCTCCAAGTTTAATTAGGATCACTGATTCAGCTACCTTGGAGACTGCGGAAAGGAGACTGATGGGTTTGTAATTCTGTGGGAAGAGGGCATCTTTGCCGGGCTTGGGGATCGTAACTATTACGACATGCTTCCAGGCACTCGGAAAATATTACAAAGATGGAATAGCATTGATAATATTGACTAGCACTTGGAGTGCAACGCTTAGAAAAGCTCTCAGCGCACGGTTGGAAATTTGGTCATGGCACGACGCCTTCCCATTTTTTACTAGTCCAAAAAGGAAAAGAATAAGTAGGATTCAGACGTTTAATGTCACAATTGGACTAACAGGGACGCTTCCGCGTCCGTTTCCACGGGGAGATATTCCATAGAAGAATTCTACTGGAGCAAGGAACCCGGTCACTTGTGATTGTGGAGCCCGTAAACTTACTGCCTGACTCCAACAAAGTCGTAGTAGAGAAGACCTCAAGAACGCATGATTCATAAGTACACTAATTGTTAGTCGTTAATATGTATTAACGAAAGTAATTCAATTTTAATTATTTAAAAAAAGACGTAACATAAGTAACCTTCTAGAGAAACAGATTACTAACTAAAGACAATATTCCAAATAAAATCTACAAAGCAGTGAAAGAAAAACCAAGATGTGGTAAAGTATTTGGATTATCAGCAATGTAAATGTTTGATAAGAAAATTATTTCAGGTGTAATCTGCTAAACTCAAAACGACATTCTAATTTGAAACAACTAAAAGATTTCTCTAAATAGAACTAAACAAATAATTTCTTGTTTAATGGGTTTTCAAATAAATCTCCTGTAAAATGCCCTGTCGCCTATTGCATGATGCACATTTGTGGAATATTCTTTTTTCTGTTAGATACGTATGTTACTATTAAATCGGATTTTGGTGTCAATCTGTATGTGGTAGTTTAACGGAAATTAATTTCAAAATTACCTTTTAGAAAGGAAGTAATATTTCCATTTAGTACAAATTACTTGTTAGTGATATACTAATCAGCTTGCTCATAATATTTTTTGTTTTTATTGAATCTGAAAAGCATTTTTTTTTTCGTAACAGAGCCTGTTATTGTAAGAACAACTAGAAGATTCTTGTACAATGGATAACACTTGCAATAGTCTACAAATATATATGTACCATCTAGAAGCATAAACCATAACTAATACATTTCCTAAACATGTTATTAAATTCGATTTGTGAGATTCTCTAGGGGTTAAAGTCCAGTATTAGTTTAAATTCCTACTGATAGTAAATGTATTAAATGGAATATCAACTACCTCACATCTAAATCTGTGATTTTTTAGTGATTTTTAATAATTAGAGATAAACACAAGCATTTTGACTAACAGTGCAATAATTATCTAATAATAAAGTAATGTCTCAAAAGGCTTTTTTTTTGTTGTTTTAAAAATGTTTATAATTATAATTTTATTTTGTTTATTAGGGTACTGAGTGGAGGCGTTGTATATTCAAATTCGTCGGCAAATTCTATTGGGGTACTTCATATTCGTATTCGCCTGTTTCCTCGAATGAAAAACTTGAAGATTTTGTGGTCTTCGAAGAGGATACCGTTCGATTGTCTGTAACCGAATGGGACTTCTCCTGTACTACCTTTGCAGCGCACTCCAAGTTCGATTCGCTGGAACCGGTCTCCTCCACCACTTTGGTCGTTTGCTGACCCCGGAATTCCGCCGATTTTTCCATTGTCTGGGTATGTCCTAGGTCTTGGCTTTTCTATAAAAAGAGAAACAAAAACATTAGAAACTTGTCAGCTGTTTAGGATAAAATTTTTATGGATAATAGTAAATTTATTCTTTTCTAAAATATACCAATGCTGGTAAATTGAAATTATCTTTTATTTTTAATTTTATTATGTTTGGAGCAAAAACCAGTGAAAAAAGAACAGATACATTTAAGGCTTTAAAACCACATACATAACATCGCGAATACGTATAATGTTACAACAAAAGGATAAATAGAGAAAAGTAAAGTACAGTAAAGTAATTACAATACTAATGATGTATTACAGGTCAGTTCATATCGCAATCCTAATTCCTGTTTAAGCATTTAGTTCATAAATGCATTTCAGTATTGCGACAGTTCGCAAGGAAGTGTCAATTTAAGAAATTGTATTTTAGGGCCGTTAAGTATAATTCTTCGCAATACAAAAGCAATTATAAAATGATATGAACTGACTTAACTATTTTTATAGAACACTATGGGTGGAGATTCCAAAAGAGATTTCGATTCTGAAAATGAAAAGTCGTGTCGACGATTAGCTCGAGGAGAATCAACAGCTTGCTCCGATAGAGTCTTAATGTACAGTAAGTTTAAGTTCTAAATGTAGTAAACCTAATATTAGGTATTAAAATAAATATATCAATAGAGCTAGTAATTTTATTATAACGCAAAAGACCCCACTAAGTTTAGTATACCACTCGATCAAATTTAATAACAGTGCGTAATTAATTACATGCAGCGAATAACATCTACTTTATCGCTTTATTTTAGAAATTTCGGCAGAAAATAAAAACACGTGCCAAAAAAGGCTGTCTTTTCAAATACCAGCTCCTTTTTATATTGTTACAAGGTAAGCCAACAGGTCAAGATGGCTTTGAAAAAGGGATGCCAGACAATTGGTAACAGCTGTCAGAACGTATTTTATTTAGTTTAATATTAATTCAGCTCTTTAAATGTTAGCCTTTTTTAAAATGGGTAGAGGAAGGTTTTTAGATGAAAAAATTCGTTCAATTATTATCAAATTTTTTAATTCTAGAAAATCAAATTCAAAAATGGCAAATTTATTGGAGTTATCTCGATATAGTGTAAGAAATATTGTGAGAAGATATAAGACTACTGGTTCAGTACCTGCAAAGCCCCGATATGTAAGAAAAAGCAACAAATAAAAAAATTTAATGTTCTTGTGGTATATTACTTATAATTTTTCTTACAAAATAAAAATTCTAAGTTGGGCCAACTAATGTGGAAAGGGGCCCGTATATCAGGGGGGTAACCTGTGAATTTGGGCAGTGGAAAGGAACGCTTAAAGTTGACGTTGGTAACTCAGCTGTAACGTCAAAAATACAAAAGACAAAAATTATATTTTATTTTCAATTTTATCACGAGCCTGTAAATCTTGTTTGCATTGTTAAACTTTTATTTCATTTTTATTAATTATTTTTTAAAGCACCTGACCGAATATTTTGAGCGTAAGTGTACCTCACTTATGTTACCATTTATGTTGAACATTATTACTTGTTATGTAAATTCAATACCTCCGGAACTTGTGCAACAACGTTCGTAATCCATTTCATGTACAAGGTCGAAATACGTCAGCGACAAAAAGCAGCGCGCCACACCCGAAATCTGCTATATAAACCGTCCAGAATTGCATTCAGAAGATTTATGCCCGGCATACGCTGAGCAAAAGGACCGACGAGTAACATTAATATCAGGAACGTACGACATTAACATTGGTGTCAGGTGTAGGACATTGTCAATAAACAAAAACTAATTATAACTCAATTCAAAAACGTTGTATCAAACATTTGCATAATACGCCAAAATGGTGAGAACTAACCTAGCATGCCTGTCGAGATACTAAGGTTTGTTAGACGCGAAAAATATCATGGAATGCGGAAATCTTAGTGCAGTATTTCAGAAGAATTGTAGTCATTAATTATTAGAGTTTGTTAAAGAGGTGGTACCGGATGGCAGTAGCGTAGCGGTAGCGGCGTGGGTAGGGGTAATTTTCAACTCGTAGTCGATCTCGACAGTACAGCGAGAGAGTACAAAGCGACAGTACCAAAAGGTGTAACGTTCCCTTCGAATGTGAATAAATACCTCAGGCATTTCCCTGGATTAAAATATAGAAGTCCGCATATTTGTTGCACAATATGCAATAGTGGATTGCGAAGTCGCGATAGGTTTGAATGTAGAAAACATTTTAAAAGTAAACGTCATGTATTGAATTTAAGAAACAGTATTCCATACTGGCAATTTTTGTATGATTTTATTTTTATGTTAAGTGTGTACAACATCCCACAACATCTAGTATCTAATGAACACTTTCGTCTTTTTTGGGCTAAGTACGTTCCCTCATGGAAGCTGCCAACACTATGCAATTACGATACAATTTGCCACGTGTGCAAGGTACAGTAAAGGAATGTATAAAAGACGAGTTGAGAAATAAGAAAATCTGCCTATGTGTGGATGGAACAACTGATGCTCAGAAACACAGCGTCATCCATGTTGTAGCGCGTCCTTTAAAACGTGATGGTCCACCAGCTTCATTGTTGTTATCCAGTAAAAGGATTCTGAAAACTAATGCAGAAACCGTTGTCAAGATAATAAAAGGTTCAATGGAAGCGTTGCTGATGTTGCAATTCTACGCAGCTTACCAGGGCGGTTGCCAATTGCTACAGTGGACATCAAGACCACAGGAAAAGGTAACAATATTATTTTTCACTAATATTGTATATTACGTACCTACTTTTATGCGGTGCGCCACTGCCGGTACCACCTTCTTAACAAACTCGATTAATTATAGAGAATTTTACAGAGCAAAATCATATCAGAATGATGATAGCAAGAATTGTGGGGTAGTATTGCAAACACTAAAGTATCGACACACTCCTCAAGTTATTTGACTGAACAATTGTTTCGGGAGTTCGTGGATTCTCATTATCAACAGTGTGATCGAATGACGCGAGAAAAAGATTTTAATTCTAACATGCCTTGTTCTATTCCTATTCGCCAACTAGGCAACGCCAATAGCTGCCTCGAAATTCGCCGCCGACTGACAAAGGTATCGCATGTTCTTAATATCACGCTATAGCATTCTACATAAATAATAAACAAATTTAAATAAAGTTCGTTCATATAACTTAAACATATTGTACTTAATACCGTAAATGTATAGGTGTGTTGTAAAAAATACTTTTGTTTTTCAAAGATAACGAATATATGTATTTCCATTGATTGCTTTTTAAAATTAAGGTTGTGTTAGTTTTAATACGCCACATAAGAAATTTCACTTCAATAAATAATATAATAATACGTATATTTATTATATTATTACTTCTCAACAGCGTGGATGAGAATAGTGAAAAGTTATAATGATATATAGGGTGTTCCATTTAAAATAACAAAATTGACAGCTATTTCCGGTATAACCGAAAGTGTCAGATTATTAAAAATATTTTAGTTTAATAGTACACGTAAGGTATGGTATATTACCAAGTTTTCAGAATTTTGCAACGTGTACTCTTTCATATATCGATCGATGCAATTCGCGGTGATACCTGTATAGGAATGGTTTTGAGCTATTTAACTATTTGTTCTTTATTATACAGTATTCGTTCATAAGATGTAATGTTCAATGAATTTCAAAATGGTAACAAAAATCTAGAATGTTAACGGATATCTTATATTTAAAAATAAAATACCTTCATGTGAACTTTCATATATTTAATTGTAAGCATTCTTCGGTTATTTCCAAAGATAGATTTTTCAGTACTAATTTTATTATGTTAATGTACTGGAAATGCAAAAGGAACAAATTAGTAATTTAAAAGAAAACAAATTTCCAGAACATTATACGTCATACTAGTTTGTACAACTACTTATATGTTATATATATTATATATTGTTAAAAGAAAAAGCTCCTGTATTTCCACTTTAAGAGGGGAAGAGTAGCAGCCGTACAAACAATGCTGAAGGTTACTGAATCAGTAGTTTTCATAAACACATTCAAAGTTACCACGTCAGCACTAATTGTAAAATGCAGAATTTCATTTTAGATTAATGTAAAAGGAGATTTTAAAAACAAAATGCTAATAGTTAATAGCAGTTAATATTGACAAAATTTAAAACAAAATAAATAAAAGGATTCAGTACTTTTGTGAACGGATATTACACATTTTTTTGTTTTAATTTTTAATAGAGGAAGTAGCAAAATTAATGGTTAAAAATAGTTTTCAATTTAAATTAGGAATAAAGGATTGAAATTTTGATTAAATTTGGGTATAAATATTTACTCAAAAAATCAAAAATTACAACGCAACGTTAAAAATGACAACTGCGAATCTATAATTGTTTTTTTTTTTCTTTTTTTGTTAAGTAAGATTTGATCAATGGAAAGAATATTACAACAGATTAACTATATGAGTTCTTTAAAATTATTGCAAACTATTTGATAGACGCCGCTCTTTTCAAAATCAGCCAATGATATTTCTTTACAATTCCAACTTTTTTAATATGATTTACTTTTCTGTGCCATTTTTTGATATATTTTTACGTTTCAAAGTATGTCTTTAACATCTCCGGCCACCCCTAGCAAACTCCCTAGCAAATATTTTCCCAAGTTTTCAAATATCTTTCGTATGTAGGGTAATATCAGCACAGCTAACAACGTGATTAAAACAAGTATAATTAATTATGTTATTGAAGGATTATATGCATTACCAATCAGTTATAAACATAATTTATGTTATTATGTATTATGTACCGTTCCCAGGTTCCAAAACCAAACACAAACATTTAAGTCACGATTTACAATTGATGAAAACCAAAGCACATTGTAAATATATACGCATGAACTCAACTCAAGCTTACATATACATAGACTTTAACGATAAACAGTAATACCGCAACTATTGTTAGAAGCACAATAGTCTATGCAATAGTTACTTCAAATAAATACGTATACCAACATAACTTTCCACTATACGAACCTAATAAAAAAATTAATCATTATCTACAACGAGGTATGCTGCGCCACAAGCGACTGGCTGATCGAAATCATAACGATCCATTTTTTACTTACAATCTCTAATAACTGGTGCGCTTTCGTTATGGCATGCTCAATTAATTAAGTATAATTTGCCGTAGATTAAGTGAAATTTTAAGCAGGAGAACTTGGTCGGTTGCATTTTTAATGATATGCAAATTGTGTATATGTATACTAGTTTATTTACTACCGTTTTTTTTTAGTACAACCATATTGGATTATAAAGTCATCTATGCATGAACTAAAACAAAATAACATTTGAAATTGTTGAACAGAAAATACAAAATCCTCGGGATATTGTCGTTATTAAATATGAATAAGTATAGGTGAAAAGTAAAAGTAACAATGAGATAGACTGGTCGTAAAAGTTTGTATACTCAATAAGTTATAAAATAATGCCAGGGTTATTATAAAATAATTATCCTGGTTCAAAGACCACGAATTATCCGACAATCCAACTGAGGCGGAGGTAGCCCTACTAACAAGGAAAAGAAAGGCGAAAGCATCTTCACTTATGAATGTACCGATTAGCTTCGACTCGGAGGTCAAATACCTTGGTATTATCCTTGACAAGAAGCTTTCGTGAATCCCCCATAGTGCCCATAAGGTCAACAAAGCCAGATACAAAGGGCCACTTGTCTAAGTATCGCGGGCGCATTAAGATCACCACCAACGGGCAATGGAGGTCATGCTTTGCCTACCACCTCTTGACTTAATTGTCGAAGAAGCAGCGTTGGCTACCATAATTTGGCCACTATGCAATGGTACAAAGGAGGACGAAGTCATAAGACGGTGAAAAGTACCGCAAACTCTGGGAGAACCCTTGCAATAGATGGTCGATTTTGGAGGCCGGCGCAGAAGACATTCCACCTCTTTCTGTCATCAAGATACCCTATAAATCTTTCATACACCAACAAACCGCGAGCGATGAGGACAGTTTATGTTTCTTCGTATATGGATTTTGATCAAAAACCAACAAAGGAACTGGAGCGGGAGCGTCCTTGAAGAAGTACCAAGTAAAAGAATCATGGCTAGGGATGGATATCACCATTTTCCCAAGCGGAAATCGCGAGGCTAACCCTAGCAGCGCACTGTTTAACTGACCTCAAGGTTGTAAGCAGAATTATCAAACAAGTGTTTCAACATTAAACCGACTAATAATGTCAAGTCTGCTACTGAACTGGAGGAGAAGTCTACCCTTAGTCTTTGAAAGAAACAATATTGATGTAATATGGCTGAAGTGCCACATTAGATATCCTGGTAGTGAAGAAGCGGACAGACCGGGCGGGAAGTGTTGAGACATGACAGTACATGATTCACAACCATCCATTGGACCGCCTATGTCTGCACTTTATGAAAAGATCAGAACCATCACCCATAAAAACTTCTTAAGAGAACAGTGGAATACTTCTTCTGCGTGCATGTGTCTTGTGACTATCGTCAATTAAAAAGACCATGCTAGATGACGAGCGGCTTACCTTCATTAGGGCAATTCCCTTGGACAACGCCCTAACCTTTATTAAAGTAATGAGTTGGTTAACGGCCTAGAAGGCACCCCAGCATACAGAGGACACATAATGTGCCTATTGTGGTCCAAACGCTGCAAAATCCATCTCGCTGTCTCGTTGTCCATCACCATACAACCACATAAAATGATGGCGAAATTAATTTTATAAATCCCACTCCATTTTGTGAAAATAGATTGATCGTACTTGACTAGTATCTGGATTGAATTTATTGAATCATTTCTCCCTTAATAGTCTTTAGAACTATATCTTTTTCTCTAGGGAAACGGTAAATACAATATTTTAATCATTCAGTTTAACTGCGAGCAATTGCACGACGTCTGCACTACAATTTCGTTAATTAACACCCACTACTATTCATTTGTAAAGTATCACTTCTAGACAAACAACAATAAAGTGCTAAATCTTAGATAATGAGAAGTGTTTAAAGAAGAAAACAATTCAAATAAAATGTCTAGGCCACAATGTAGTTTATACACAGTGAGATACGCTGGAACCTAACCGATATCTGGTTGTGACTTGAAATATATTGCTCTCGCAAAGCAACTTGACTGAATTAATAAAGCGTGAAACTCAAAAAAGCCTTTGACCGGCTGTTTCAAATAAGCAAGAATTTAAATATAGCTACTGAGTTTCCAGTAAAGGAACTGGTTTGAAAATTTCTTATCATACATAGCGGTATCTAATAGAATTTTGGGAGAATTAAAAGGTAAGACAATGAGTCCTAATTGCTTATTTTTGTCATCAATTGCTTTTTAGATAACATGTAGTCATAAAAGAATTAAATGAGGTTCATCCTCTTGAATCTTTTAACCAAATTCTCAAAAATTAGTGGCTACTGTTTTCTTTAATAAAAAAATTAAACGATTATTGTTTTAATCGTTTCGATGTCTCTCAAATGTTAAAATTTACAAAGCAAACATAAAATTCATTCTAAAGTAGTGCAATGAAGAATTCTATAAGCTTATACTTATTTCGGTATTTTCAAATTTGGTAAGGTAAAACTTCTCCCTCAAGGTATCTCCACCTTGTCGAAGGCAAAGACATCTTTGCCGGGTGGTGGAGCTTGCGTGCTCTGGTGAACCCGAGAGCTATGCTGGCGGTAGCTTTGCTACTGATAGGGTCACCCATGCCGGACAGGTCGAAGGTGAAGGACCACACCAAGAGAGAAACCAAATCCAGGTCAAGGTGTTGGCTACCGTGCCGAGGGCCTCGTGGCATTGGGGACGCAGTGTCACTAACGGTGCCTCTGGAATACCGGGCAACCTTCCAGAGTAAATAGCCTAGCGCCGTGAAGGGGACACCACGAGCGTCGACGATCCTTTCCCCTATACTCGTGGGAACAAAAACACAAAAAGAAGAAGGGGAACCTTTGGATAAGGAAACCCCTATAACATCAAATGAGGTAGAGGAAGGCGCAGGCCAAGTCATTGCTACTCAGCGGAAACCAACTCCACAAGAACCAGAGGTAAATGATATCTCCATAAACCTAACTGGCACGGATGTGGAGATGCAACAAGTAGCTTCAGGCATCGATCGCCTGACGTTAACCAGACCAAAACTTTCCGGTGCTCAGAAACGGTAAAGGGTTGTACAGCCTGCAATTGCTGCTGGGGAACCTATGAGACCCAGGAAGAAACGGTCAAACCGAGAAGCAGCTATGGAAACCATGCTAAACCTATCTCCTCTTGAGATCTATATCAAGGGAGAAGCCAGAATGGGAGCATACAGGCTGAAAACCACTAGTAACTGGAAAACCCACAGTGGGTCCGGGTACACTAGAATAGAGACAGTAGTAACAAACACTATCTGTGATATGGGAAGCGACACAACAATCTCAAGGATCTCCTATGGCAAACCTTTCAAAGTTTTCTTGAATTGGGAGTGAACGAATGAAGAGATGGAGAGGGGAGAAAACCGAAAACGCAAATTTGATACACAGATGGGTCAAAAACGGGCACTAATTCTGGCGTTGGTGTTTATGAGGAAAACCAGTGATACAAAGTATGTGCATCACTTGGGCGATACACCACGGTATTTCAAACAGAAATATATGCTATACAAACCTGCGTATTGGAGAATCTGCGTCGGCGACCGCAGGGTGGGACGGCTTGCATTCTCTCTGACAGTCAGGCAGCCTTAAAGGCACTAGCATCTTATCGTATAGCCTCCAAACTAGTATGGGAGTGCCTGCAAAATCTAATGGTGCTATCTAAACGCAACAAGGCCACACTAGTGTGGATGGCAGGACACAGGGATATAGCAGGCAATGAAATTGGAGACCAGCTAGCGAGGGAAGGCTAAAAATGAATTATATAGGCTCTGAGGTATTACCAAGGGTGCAGTGCGTGCTGCAATCAATAAGTAGATCGTAATACAACACCAATTAAATTGGAAACATGCAGCTGGACAAAAGCACAGCAAACGGATGATGGGAAGACCGTCGCAACATCTGACTGCTGACCTGCTTGAATTAAGCAAGATACAGCTTAGGGCAGCAACATGTCTACTGACAGGACATGGCTGTTTGAGAGGCCACTTGCATAAGATGGGTATCTACAAAGATGAACCTTTATGTAGACTTTGCAATGAGAAGGAGGAAACAACCACTCATATTATTTTCGAATGTGCAGCGCTAGCTCAACGCAGATTCGCTATGCAAATCGCAATTGATTTACCAATGGAGAAAAATTACTACATAGACTCTTAAACCTGATCGAAAGAACTAACCTGTTCAAGTAAAACGAAACCGAAGCTGGAATAATACAATAGGCTACTAAGCCTAGGTGTTAAGAATCCAAAAGACCCTGCTTGGGTAGAAATCAATCAATCAATCAAGGTAAAACTAAATCTAAATCGTAGAAAACGGCAATAGGTCAGTCCGAATGCAAAAATAAAATATATTTTTGCAAAAACCATACAGATTAGTGTAGTTAAAACATAAAACATTTGCTTATGTATTGAAACACTTCTGGCTTTGCATTTCATTTCTTTATTTAACATTTTTGAAATTACAAAAAATGATGGCCTATGTTTCAGCAAAGTTGTAAGTCCTGTTCGCAGAGCAGCAAGAAATTATCGAACACCATTTGGCGTATGTGCATTGCATTTGTGTTGATTGCACGGAAATAATCCAAAATTTTGACTAACTTCAATCCCTCGTCAGGTCAAGCATTATTTGGACGATAGGTTTCCAGGGCTTTGGATCGGTCACAGTAGGCGAGCTCAGGTATTCGTTCGGAGTAACTCCATTTACTCCAAGTACCCCACTCGCGCACTTAAACGTTCGGAAATGTCGTTGAGTTATTCCATCCAATCATTTAGAAGTATGGCTTGAGTGATCCACTCTTGCTTTACTCCTGATCTAGTCCACGTCTTCTGTACTCTTGATCTGCTCCGAACCAATACCAAAACTCAGCTAGTGATCCTATTAGTTGGCCCCCAATATTTCCAGTCCTCACACCACTACACTATTGTTTATGGGGCTGGTTTAAAAATGAAGTAAAAGCCGACGCTCGGAATGCATTAATACGACGTATTAGAAAGAAAGACATGAAACAATCAGGAGAGCAACAGGCGTCCTCCATAGACGAATCATAAAATGTTTAAAGGTCAATGGCGGTATTTTTGAATATTTATTAAAAGAACCCTATGATTAAAAAAATATTAATGTATGAAATTTTGTTTATTTGTAATTAAGCGATAACTTGAAAATAAAATGACAATCGAATAAGAACATATTATGAGTTTTTTTATATTATCTTCACGTATGCTCACACTGTATATTCCCAATAATTACTCTTTAACATAACGATATATTAAAATACTAAAATATTCTCGTACATCAGCGTTAAATGCCTAAAAAGCTTGCAATGTAATATCCCCCTGTTTTTTTGAGCTCGCAATCAAATAAACGGGCAATTCCAACAGCGTACGCGCTATATAAACAATATTCTGACGAAAACGATATAAAGACGTTCGAAATACACAGTAAAATTATTTCTGGTAGTATTTTATTGTGGTGCAGGCAATGAAACGCTGCCAAAATCCACTTTGAAACCGTTCAACTTTATATTTTTCGATTTCTCAACGCTATACGTCCATATAGTATTTTACTTTTACCAAGCAATTAAAAGAAGCAGGCAGCTGCAGGCGTTGAAACATCACCTATTTTTTTTACGTTATTTGAAATTGATGGGTTTGGCGCTATAAAAAGAATTTTTGTATTCTTCATCGTATTTTCTTGTTGAAATACTCATATAAACGTCAAATATTTATACCATAAAGATTTTAGACAATTTTGTTATTGTTTTCGCTGCACCGAAGTGCATCGGAAAATATGTTTCCTTTTTTTCGAGCGTTTGGAAGATTTACTGTTGTTTTGGAACAGTAAGTAAGGTCAATCGTAAATTTGCTGAAACATGAGAACAAAAAACCCCGAAAATATTTACATACTTCACTGGTATAAGGAATTTAAACTTGGCATCGATTTGGACTTCCACATGCCAAGTATTGTACGTAATAATGTACCATCTTGTACCTACAGAATGAATTCTGTGAGAAAATCATTTACACAAAAACATTTTTTATCTACCTTGACGTGAGCCAAAATTGCGAAGAAGTTTCGGAGTTACAGGTATCAAATGTTCAAATCAATTTGGCGTCCAAGTATTCAAGTGCATTCAGATTTAAACGATAGTCATTTAATTTCTACATAATAAGCTTTGCCAAAAAATTTATCGAACATGAAACCTCTATGGTCAAGTACGAAATCAATCAATGATTTGTCAAAATATATTCCAATACAAAGGCTAAACAAGTGACCTACATGAACTCAAAGCTCTTGGCCAGAAAACATCAAAAATCTTATGATTTCTCAATTGAGGGGTCCAAAGAAATAACTTGTCAAGTCAATTTTTTTAGGTAAACTAGGTTAATCGTAGAATGTATACCTAAATAATTAAATATGTGCGTAATCGTTGGGGTCACTGTGTGTGGTGCATTTTTTTGGTGGGGAAAAATAAAATAATCTAAAATTGGTTAAATCAGGTGTATTCATGTAGCACAGGGATTTCCTAAGAGTACGCCGCGGTGCCCCGGAGCGCCGTAGAGAGTAAACAGGGGCGTCGCGAGGCACTTAGCAGTCTGGAACATTCTAGAATAAATATTTCGAAACGGCTTCGAAGTTAATGGAACCTTCTAGAACATCTAGACTAGATCGTTCCCGTAGCTTGTAGAACTTTCTAGAAAGATATGGAACATCCTAGAAGCACATAGAATATTTTAGAAAAGTATCGAACTTTCTAGAACTTTATAGAGCTTTCTAGTAGACTTATATAGCATACTACCGGACACTGTCGAAGTTTCGCGAACGTTATAAATAGGTGGGGCGGCTAGTATAAATACGGCACCACTTCGGCGAACCAGTTCAGTTCCTAAATAACAATCGAAGAGTAAACATCTGAGAGGAAAAGTAAACGCTACCAGAGGAGCCCCGCATTGTTTCAGTGTGCCGCTTTGTGTTTTCATATAGTCGTAGGAAAACGACATTTTTATTAAATAAGCAAGTCGACAGTTCAAGTGAGAGCGATCAAGCATCGACCAGTGGTGGGGTAGCGAAGAAATGGAAATATCGTAAATACGGATGATAACTATTTGAATTTTGGCTTTACTTCAGTAGAAGTAAACAATGAAGGGTTACCGCAATGTATGCTCTGTTTAAAAGTTCTAGCGACCGAGTGGATACTCCCAAGTAAGTTAAAGCGATATCTCGAGAGCAATCACTCTAACATGGTTGAAAAATCTCGTGAATTCTTTAGTAGAAATTTGCAAGATTTATAAAAGCAAAAACGTGTGTTTATTAAACAAGCCTCAGTACCGAGCAACGCACTGCTAACATCTTTCAAGGTCCCGTATAGAGCGACAAAGTGCAAAAAACCTCACACCATCACAGAAGAGCTTATTTTACAGGCTGCTCTTGACATAGTTATGTTGGGAATTAATTTCAAAGTTACCTTTGTCCAACACTATTAGTCGAAGATCCATCATATGGCTCTGTATCTCAATGATCAAATAATAGAGAAAATCAAAGGCACGCAATTTGCTCTGCAACTTGATGAAGCTATTGACAGCAACAAAAATGTACACTTTATTTGTTATGTACGCTTCCTGGATGATAATATTATCGTTGAAGACCTTCTGTTCTGCAAAAGCATCATTGGAAGCGCGAAGACTCAAGCCGAAAATGATTTGGATTGGAAAAAGTGCATCAATATGTGTACTGATGGAGCTAGAATCAATGTCAGGTCGCTCTGGAGGATTCCAGGTGCTTATTCGCACCAAAGCTCCGCATGCTATGTGGACCCATTGCATCATCCATAGGGAAGCTCTTGCATCAAAGTCGATGAGCTCTCAATTTAATTTCGTATTAGAACGTGTCGTAGACGTAGTAAACTATATAAATTCTAGGCCATTGAAAGCTAGATTTTTCAAAAAACTATGCATGGACATGGGAGCTGAACGCACAGCCCTGCTATACTACTGCAGTTCATGATGGCTTTCACGTGGCAACAGCTTATCCCATACATTCGAGTTACGTCAAGAAATTCACATTTTTCTACAAGAGGAAGGTCACGAAAACTGTAGGTATTTTGCCTAACTCGACTTTTTGCTGAAATTAGCGTATTTGTGCCATATATTCGACAAGCTGAACGCCTTCAATCTGACTCTGCAAGGCAATAACATGCACATTTTGAAACTTTTGGAGAGGATTGGCCTTCCTTGTTTCTGCTGTAGTTGTAACCAATATAAAAAATAATTCAAAGAAAAACATGGCCGTCCTGATTACGTTTACTTATGATCATATTGTATAAGTATGTAAATACAGTGTTTTGTAAACTGTGCAAGAACTGGTCAAGCCTGAATCTTAACTGGTTCTTTTTGTTAACACCGATTATGCTTTTTGACCATGTTTGGTACGTATTTGGTACATAAACGTTTATTTACTTTTTCAATGTTATTTTAATTAATCTTAAATAAAATTTTGCGAATACTATGCAAAAACCAGTCAAATTGATCCATTTCTCATTTTTAATTAGCAAACTATATAATCTTCGCTCTTGAATATTTAATAATAAGATGCTGATAATGCTTTTACGTTCTCCTACATAATTATCAAAGATGGATTGAGCCGGTTATTGCATTAGAACCTTCAGTTGGAGTATAATTTTAGCTAAGGTTTCTGTAAAAATGACTTACTTGTGCAAGCGTAGTTTCAGTGGTCTGTTCAATTTCCTCTTCCTTAAGGGTGGTTTCTCCAGCTGGAACGAGAGCCATCTTTTCTGTTGAGTTACAGTTACTTTGTTCAATAGGTGCTTTGATTTCCGTTAGGTTGGTGTCCTCTTTGTTGTTATTGTTAACTCTGAAACAATAGAAGTGAAATATTTCAATATACACTGTCTTCAAATATAATTGCACATTTACACCATGCCAACCTTTTAAATGTGGTGTAATTTGAATTGCAAATAGTGTATTTTGCTACCTTTATAACTTTTTTATAGATGATTTGTCTATATGTAAATGTTTTTGTAATGATTTGAGAAGTCAACAGCTGTAAAGTTGAGTCAAATAATTCTGTTCTGTACATTTTAAAGTGTGGTATGTTTTTAAAAAAGCGTGTGCATTCTGCAAGTAATTCTGCAAACAATATACATTTTATTCAGAACTCCTTTAAACTACATCTGCATCTTAAAATAATTGTGTAAACTTTCTACTTCTTTATACTATTTTGGTCAGCCTACATTGGTCAAACGAAACGAGCGATAGGTACTAGATTCGATGAACACATCAGGTGTAATAGGTACGGGAAGAAAGAAGCGTCAAGTGTAGCACAATACATAAACAATACCGGGCATAATATTAAATTAGATAACTTAAAATTGTATAAAAATGTGTTCGCCGCTTGAACTGGGCGCCTATGAGACTATCTACATAAATAAGAATGCAAACCTAATCAATAAAGAGAAGAAACCTTTACACTTTTCCTGTTTTTTTCGATTTATTACGGTAAAGAGGTCATTTGATTTATGGTATATGCTACAACAAGAGACATCGATCCTTTCGTATATTCCGCATGTGTCCAGTCTTTAGTTTAGGGGTATAGCCGGAAAGAATACAAATTTTACGGATAGAAAGGACATAACCGTTGTCTCACTCGATTTTTATTTTTATTAGATTGCCACATGTCTTGCGTTTTGTGGTGACAAGACCTTCTCCGCCTTTTTCTCCTTATTTTAACTTACTTGTTAGTTTTAAGCGGCAAAAGTAGGTGCTTGCATATATGTTTTCTTCAAGAGTAGGGGTAGAGCGGGTTCGTTAGATTTAATATATGTTCTCTTACATCAATCGGTACGCGACTGAAGATGAAGACCCACATATCTTCGAAACGGCTATTCCGAGTTAATTAATAATTTGTGTGGTACGGAGTGTGTCGAGAGTATTGTTGTTTGCCATTATGACCGATTCTAACCACTGCGAACAGTGGACAATACAAAATGGCCGCGATTAGAGTCTTAAGTAATAGATTGCTGAAATTCCCTTTGAGTAAAAGTAGGTACAATAAAGAACTTAAATTTATAAAAAAATGTAGCTATTTATAATGATTACTCCTCTATAGATGTCAATCGCATTCTTAAGAAAGCCCAACATAGGCATTATGTAAGAAATTCCACGTCTTTAATCCCGGTAGTAACCCGCGATAAGGAAGTTGTGAAACTTCCTTTCCACAAAATATGGAAAAGGTATTAGTAAAGTTTTCAGTTCTCGAAATACACTCAAAAACTTTCTTGGCAATCTAGCCAAATTATTAAATCTTTAACAAGAAGTTATTTATATGGCGCCATGAAAGGTTCTCCAGAAAGAAGTTACGATAACAACATCAATTTCTTGAATAAAGAAATTCACAAATTTTTTCATACGCAGATGCAACTATACGAATGGTACCCCATGACCCCTACAGTCCATAAAATCCTCATCCATGAAGCAAAAAAAAATTTAGAAGCAATTTTTCCTATTGGTCAACTGCCAGAAGAACTTTCACAAGCTAGGAAGAGGTGTAATAATTATAACAAAATCTCTGAACTATGTGATGTGCATTGTAGTTCATTTAAAGCAATAGTTGAAATTATCATTAATTTGTAAATTGCTTATATAACTTTTTTTCCAAAAGCATTTGAATGTATGTATTCGCAAAGTGAAACATTTAGTTTATACATTTCCTGTACTTGGGTTTTACCTGTAGGAAATAAATTATTATTATTACTATTATTATTATTATTATTATTTTTATTATTATTATTATTATTATTATTATTATTATTATTATTATTATAGAAGCACTTAAGGCAATATAGGATAAACTGTTCCAGAAAGTTTAGTAAGGAGGTGTGCATAATGGATATTGTAAATAGATTGCTCCTTCTGTACTTCAGATCTTTTAACTTAAGTCCTCGACTTAGAACTTCCAGAAAACGTTTCTCCGAAGAATGTCTGGGGATCCTTTTACCTTCAGAACATCCACTAGAGTCTAAAGAGTTGTCAGAGGAAGAACTTAGCGAATATGCTTCTAACGAATCAATATTGTAATCGTGTATATTTTTTGTTTAATTTATTGCCAAATATACCTTAACAAAACTTTGTAGATGTTTCATTTTTTTTTTCATTATAGAACACTAATTAATCTAAAAAAAAATGCAAATTTAGAAAAACATTCATGGCTAGAAATTGGGCATCAATGTAACGTATTGGGAAAGTCGAGAAAAAAATCCTGTAGCAAAATTCTTCAAGATCATAAACTATCTCATCCTCAGAGACAAGATAAAGATGTGTAGGAATGAAGATATTTTCTGTGTTTTGGAGAATATAATAGTACAGATAATTCTGAAACGTCAACCTACCTTTAAGCGTTAGTATAATTTATTGTTGGCACGTTATTTGATATAATCTTTATTCATGGTCATGAATTGAATATAACTGTTAAGTATTCACCATCATCTTGAAGCTTGCCAAAGAAACTAACAATCATGAGCCCCGTTTTCTGACTAGGATTAATTTGATATCTGTCAAAATATAATCCGCAGCCATTCTGAAGATGTTTATAGATTTCTTGCAGAAGCATAGGATTATTTAATTCTGAATAGTCTTGCCGCGGTCTTTGGGCTTATAATAATGAATCGCAACTACGATATCATGTTACGAGTTAAAATTTTCAACAATATTCAACATTTAAGATCTAAAATGAAGCTGAGAATGGATGCAAACGATGTCGATAACTTTCTGAGGAATAGGTAAATATATTATTATATGCACACGTATGTATGTATGTACATGTACCATGGGATCTGTAATCGAAGCTTATTTAAAAATAACATTTTTCGGACATTAGCGCAGTTAAAAATACACATTAAAAATTATACAACTGTCCATCTGGCAGCGGTCCAGGCAAGACAGGCAACGATCGTAAATAAACCAACCGATAGAGAAGGCGGCTTTGGCTTAAATGTATTATACAGTTTCTCTTAGCAGACTGTGCCTTCTAACCACTAACATGCCGGCTGTGTTAGGAGTACATTAACCTATGCTTTTATACTCCAATTTTTCTCAAATATGTAATTATTTCGAATGTTTAATGCGCAGGAAATCACATTTCTTTTTCTCAAATATTAAGTTTTAAGTATAATTCAAGAAAATGTAATTTTAAGTAGCTTTAGGTTTGGGTTTCCATAGTTTTCCTCAGGTTATTAAACGATTTTCCTGGTGTTTTATTTCAATCATTATTTTATTTATTTTAAAACCGTTTCAATTAAAATTGAGAGTAGTAGCAAAGTTCTTTCATTTTCCAAAGGACAGCTCTTGATGTTTTGTACAAATGAATCAAAATTTTCCCGAAATGGGGTAAATTACGTTCCAAGATAATGATCAAAAATTATAAATCAAAATATATGGCTCTAGTGGTTTGTTATTAACACATCTTATAAATTTCAAATCTAAATGCGATTGAAATTAAAGGCACTGCGATATATTCAATTTTAACCAAAATCAACCAAATTTACAAAAACCTCCTGGTATTCTTTTATAAAAAGTAAAATTTTTTGAAAACATTTTAACCTATATGCTCATATAAAATAAACTATATTAATAATTGAAATGTATGTGCTTAACTTTACTTTCTCTATTTCCTGACAACTTTCATGTTAAATTGAATTGTAATATCAAATTCCTTTTCTACTTACTACAGAATATTAGCATATAGATATAGGTCTTCAACCAAACACGAAAGTTTAGTAGAGTTTTTTCTGAACTACAGATTAACGAACTACAGGATGTCCCAATGTCAATTGGCTAAATTCACTGTGAGAACATAGTAACATAGTTCTAAACCTATGTCCGGAAACAAGTTAACTTCGAAATAAATAAAAACAACAGTACTACGTGTAACTTAAAGAGAGGTGCAAGATATAAAGAGAAATAGAGATTTATAAATAGAGCGAGGTAATCGTCTCTGCGATACATAGGCGTTTCACCGGAGTAGCGGGCTGTGTGCAAAAATCGATTCTTGCACTGTCAGCCTCCGCTTGTTTATTTTTCGTTCAATTTAGGAAACGAGAGCGTGCGTTGTGTTTTATGTTACGTGTTGTTCGTTATAAATATATAACTATTAATTTAAAATGTGTAATGTGAACAAGGCTAAAAAACGACCCTTTGCTGGCACACCAAATTAGTTTATCTGTGACCTTCTGGATTTGTTCTAAGAACGATTTCTAAAATTGTTTGCAAAGTATGCGAGAAACATTTGATGTGCTGGGACAAGGCGGGCTGTAACAAACATATAAATACCGAAGGACACAAAAATAGAAAAAAAGGGCGTGCCAACGAGAACTGCCTTTATTTTCGATTTACTTGTCATGATGATAACTTGCAATTTGCCACTTCGCTTACTAGAAAAAGAACCGTTTCAGAACTTTTGGTATAAGTACAACCCCAGTTAAAGTTTCCAACTACGAAAACGGCACGTCGAGACATGGAAAAGAAAATCAAATTCACTTTAGAAAGTGGGTTGCTTTGGTTAAGCGCTGACGAGGCAACAGATTGTAAAAGAAATTCTCATAAATCGACATTTCCACTGCTACTAGCTAGCAAAAGACTGGAAAAGTGTACTGGTGCAGCAATTGTGAGGGCGTTGTTTTCAAAACTGTCGCGTACCCGTTAGAATAGATTTAAGGCCTGATGCAAAAGTAGCTGGACAAAAATTAGCGTAGTAGGCTGTAGAATTTTTTTTTACAAATGAGTCAAACGTCAATGTCTTGTACGAATGTTTCTCTTAAACAGGAAATCGTTTATTTGTTAGTTGTAAGAATGAAAACTGCTGCTATTGAAAATTTGCGAGAACGTATTTATTCTGCCCTTGGAAGATGGACTCCGGCGGAAATGGTGAGACACTTTACAAAAGAAAATTTTAGCCGGAGCACCATATATAGCATCATAAAACGTTTTTACGATGGCAAACCTACTACTAACTTGAAAAAAAAAGGCGGAGCGAAAAAGCTAAGTAAGAGTAAAGTTACAAAAATGATGGAATTGATGGAAAACAAGTTTGGAATATCGCAATGACAAATGACGGCAAAGTTTAAAGTGTCTCAGTCTTGTATATCAAGAAATTTGAAAAAAGAAGGTTTAAAATATAAAAGACAAGAAGCACCAAAATATATGGATTAACAAATGGAAATTATTCCGGTTCGATGTAGGAAGATGAAGACGAATCTAAGAGTTGCACAAAAAGTGTTGATCTTAGATGATGGGAAATATTTTACCCTTGGTAACACTAACATCGCTGGAAATGCTGGATTTTACACAAAAAATAAAAACTCTGCTCCTGACGAAGTGAAATTTGCAGGTAAAGCAAAATTTGAGCCAAAAATTTTAGTTTGGATTGCTATTTCAAAAGCCGGTGTTCCAAGTCCTCTCATAAGAAATGTGCGTGATTCAGCAAATAAATACTGAAGTGTATAGGACAAAATGTCCACCAAAACTGAAGCGATTTATTGAAAGATTTCACCAAGGAGATGATATTCTCTTTTGGCCAGACTTAGCGAGTTCGCATTATGCGAAAACTGTTACCACATGGTTAACAGAAAATAACATCGCTTTCGCCCCTAAACAAATGAATCCTCCAAATATTCCAAAGGCACGTCCTATCGAAGATTTTTGGGCAGAACTTAGTCGACTCGTTTATGAGAAAGGTTGGACCGCAGAAAACGAGAATCAGTTAGCACGTAGAATTGGCAATAAGCTCAAGAAAATTAGTCCAGATTACATCCAAGTCATGATTCAAAAGGTTCCATCTAAACTGAGAAAAATTGAAGAAAGTGGACCTTTTGCCATTTCAACCTAATGATAATTGTAAACAAAAGTTCTAGTTTTAAGATTAAACCATCGCATATTTTCTAATAGTTTTTGATTGAAGAATAAAAAATGTTAAAAGATGTCCAACCACTTTTGCATCATCCCTTAATGATATTAATTAGCGTTTGCGAAAACGAGCTCTTTTTACTCGTACAATGTTGATGGCCCTGTGTGCAACATATTCAGTTACACGGGACTTCAGTTGTGCTTTCTGCTAGATGGTGGACATAGTCAAAATCCTTGGAGAATTTTATTTGCTTCTATTTTATGTCAAATTAGGAAAAATAATTAAACCTGCAATTTCTTTGGAACTTCCGACGTAATTAAATACCAAGGAGAATGGCGGTCGTTAGGAACTAACAGGTGGTTAACCGTCAGGATGATGACCAAAGTTTTAGAAAAAATTTCACTTTATTCAATTTTTTTTTTCAATAACAATAAAAAAAATATATTTTTTTAATTTTTTCAATAAAAAAATAAAAAAAATAAAAAATAAAAGAGAAATATTGGTGAAATTTAAGTTGAGTTACATTTTTTCTAAAACTATCGGGATGAGGTCAACCACGTGTAATTAAATACTTGAAAAAATCTCATCTTGGCAAGGAATCGAACCTGACATCTTCCGCTTGCCGGACGGGAGTGCTAACCACTGCACCACGGGGACTTGATGCCTCGAACGTTCACTTTTAATACCTAGTTGTTATTTTATCTGCAAATATATCATAATATTTCGACAGACAATTTTTAATTCTTACATGCCAAGTACAAGTTCGATTCCCTATCGAGACGAGATTTTTTCAAATATTTAATCATGTCGGAAATTCCAAGGATTTTCATAATTCACCGACAGAAGCCAAAATATATTAATTAGAAGAAATAATTGTTTATTAATTTATATATTTATATATTGTTCTCGATTTCTTTGTTTTTTTCGGCAATATTTGTCAGCGGTACTCCAAGATACTCTACTTGATTCACTTTTCCAAAATTATATTCTCTATAAACGGGTACTCTAAAACTGTGGCACTGGAACACTGAAACAGTTCACTAAAACCCTTACCACAACACTTAATTCGTACTGGACGCATGTTTCGATAGCCAAGCTATCATCATCAGCAGCAAGACTGAACTCTTATATAGCTGGTATAAGTTCAGTCTTGCTGCTGATGATGATAGCTTGGCTATCGAAACGTGCGCCCAGTACGAATTAAGTGTTGTGGTAAGGGTTTTAGTGAACTGTTTCACTATATTCTCTATGCTTAGATTTTAATATCATTTTTCTGCATTCTTCTGTCATTTCTGGTCTAGTTTCCATATATGTTGTTCTTTGTACATTCATTGTCAAACCATATCTTCCTACAGCTTCTTCAAACCTTTTTTCTAGCCGTTCCTTATTCCTCTTAGTAGGACAAGATCATTTGCGAATGCGATGCGACGTACATTGTTTTTTGTTGTGCCAGATTATACCAGTTATTTGTATTTCGCTTTCGTACGTTCAACAATTCAGTCGATAGCGGATTCTCTTGTCTTAATCTCCACATGGTTATAAAACGTTTTAGGAGTCTCTCATCCACCAGAATGCAGTTATTTATGTTAGCTATGGTCATCATCATCAGATTCATCAGCTTTTTGATATTTTCAATATCATCTTAGCTTCCTAGAATCTTTTTCGACAAATAGATTCATATGACTGCTTAAAGTCCATACAGAGCATATGTACACCAAGGTTTTGTTCAAAATTATTGTTCTGTATCATTTTTAATGTAAAAATTTGGTCTCCCGTTGATCTACCTGCTCTGAATCCTCCTTGGTGTTCTCCAAGATTATTTATCGATGCGCATGATGTTTTGCCTCCTTTTTTGAATATGGGACATATCACTACCTTATTCCATTTCCCTTCAATTTTTTCTTCCTTCCATATTCCTAGAATCAGCTGGTATAAGATTCTCTTCCATTTTTCCAAATTTCTGCCGTGATTCTTTCTTTAATCGGAAGAAACCGGTGAAACTTTCTGAAAAATAGACCAGGTTTTTGTGTGATGACTTTTCAACACTTTGTAACCAAGGAACAGTATGGAAAATTAATCAAGAAGTGAGAGAGAAAAATGTCAATACAGAAGGGAAAATGGCAAAACAATTTTATAAAAAAAAAATTGATAAACAACTTTAACTAAATGGTGCTATGAAAATTCTATAAGTAACACCTCTGGTGGTCTCCTAATCGAAATTTCTGCCTTGATTCTATACTCTCCTGGACTTTTGTTATTTTTTAATCTTTCTTCACCTAGTTCTGCTATTTCTTCAGTTTCATTATGTTTTAGCTGTTGGTACTTGATCTGCTTGCTGTTGCATCACTTCTTCTTCATTTGGTAACTGTTCAAAGTACTCTGCCCATCTACTTAATTTTTGATGTGTTTGTCCCACCAGCTGTCCTTCCTTATCTCAGCAATAAGGTGTTTGAGTGTTCGTACTTGGTTTTGATTTCTTGACCTTTTGAAGAACATTTTTTACTGCTTTGTTTTTATTAATAACTCAAAAATAACTAATTTGCGGACACAGGTTTAGTAAGATATTTTGTTTAGAATTCTATTAGGTGTCCTTTCAGTGAATTTGGCCAATAGACACTGGGATTCCTGTATTTAAAATTTTCTGACTAATTTTAATAATGAAATGACTACATCAATAATACTAATTGTAGGTAATACCAGAATGCCCAATGGTGTTATGATTGATGTAAAAATCGTATATAATGAAGTAGTGAAACACTTACATATTTTATATCTACCTTTTATAACAATCCCAAACAATGCAGGCAAGTACCACTACAAAGGGTAAGCATTCGTTATCACTGTAAAAATAGAAATGGGCACGTGTTAGATATAATAATATCTTAAGTTAGAAAAATAATTTTGGTTATAAATTTAGATTTTAATTTAAAGAACCAATTGAAGATAGTTTGTTTTATGCATTTTTAGTAATCCACATAATTTAAAAGTAATTATTGCAGGTCAAAGCTTGGTTCTCTCTTAAACATTCTTATATAATTAATAGTTGATGGAGGATGGAACAGTGAAGAAAATAACAATGAAAGAGCCGCAATATAGGACAAGGAAGGGAAGACCGAGAAAACGTTGGAGGGAAGCGGTTCAAGAAGAAAGTAAAAAGGAATAACGGATGGAGAAGGAAGACCAAGGACAGAAGAATTTGGAAAAGAATAACAAAACTCATCTAATATTGACTATATGATGGAAAAGATCTTTAAATGTAGAAATATGTTTACGTTTAAAGTGATTGAACTTCTTATTAAAAGACCTATCCCAATGTAGAAGCAAATAATCAATATGTGAAGGTTCAAGTTGTTGAAGAGCATTGACAGTCTCATCGAAATGACAACTAAAGAAGCTCGCGTTGTTGAAGATTAATTCAGTTCCAAAATTTAAAATGCGTGATCTCAATCTTCAAATCTTAGTTTCTAAAACTTGCGATGAGGTTATCACAATAACACTTCCTTCAATCTAAATTTAACATGTTTCTGATCATGCTGTCTTTTCCAGAAAATGGTTTATTTTAATGTTTAAAAGCTTCCTGAAGGAATTAGTAATTTGAGAAGATATGTCAAGTTTAAATAGAAGACCATGGCATCACATGGAAGACATCTTTATAACAGACAGTGTCACTTGTAAAGACCGCATCATATGGGAATTCTTTTGTACTCATTAAGATAGGTAAATTTTGACTTCGCCATTTGTGCTTGGAAAATGGTATCAAAATTTTTTTCTACAAAATTTCAAAATATGACATTATTTTATCAAATTTTTTGGAAATGTAAAAGAAAAGTTTGCTGTTTATATAGCTTTATCTGTTGTTCCTTTTTTATAAATAATAATTTATAAATATTTGAAAACCGATCCATTACCTAAAAATATCGACCTAAAAAAATATTTAGCAACAGAATGGGGGGGGGGGGGCACTGGGCTAAAAATGCCCAGTCTCCCTCATAAATAATTTGCATAGTTCTTCAGACTATGTAATATATTTCCGAAATAATGACAAAAATTTAGAAATCCTGCAAATTTTTGAAGGGGGCTGTACCCCAAAATCAGACGATTCAGCCGCTAAAAAAAATGCGTTGTTGTTATAACAACTTACTCCTTCAATTGTGGTGTTGTTATACCAAGGTACCCCTTCAGTCTTTAGAGTTTCATCAGATTTTCTAATTTTCTGAAGAAATTGTCAAATTTGGGGATTACAGAATGTCACATATCTAATTAAATAATAACGAAAAGTAATTAACCAAATTTTTTAAACAAAGACAGAAGGTAAAACAACATTTTATAGATATTGATTAATAAATAGAGTAACCTAAACTTGCGGACTCACATAGGCGTCGGTATTACGGGTTAATATAAGAATACGAAAAATTCATAAATAAACTAAACCGGTAGAGAAGCAGGCATGTAGTGTCGACCCTGAATATAAATGATGTTAAACCGCGCTGAGAGAGATTTCGTTTTAGTACCGGTTGAGCTGTTGCAGTGATTAGTCGAACGGTCAAGGTTATGTACTTACGTGTCGCTTTTGAAAATATAGCTGGTGTTTTTTGTGTGTTGTAGTATTATACCAAGTACATAATTATTGTATCGTTTCATATAGAACTAATATTTACATACCTAAGAAAACAATGCCTCGTAATAGATTTGCTACTAATGTACATAAGTATGTGTCACTTTTTCCCCATTTAAAATATGACGGTAGTGCAGTTTTTTGCTTAATATGCTATGTTCGTTTGGCTACATTGGACAGAACTGATTGCCAGAGGCATGTCAATGGTATTAAGCATATGAGAAATGCAAGAACTGAAATACCTTACACACTATTCCTCATACATTTATTCATTATGTTTACCTCTTGTAATCTTCCGTTGTCGTTGGTGAGAAAAGCAGCTTTTAAAACGTTTTGGCGACAATACGTTCCAAAGTACCCATTACCCTCACAAACACAATTACAGAATCATTTGCCGCGAATGAAAGAGATGCTAGAAAATGTGTGTAAACGTGATTTGTGTTCCAAAAAAATATGGATTACCGTGGATGAGACGACCGATATAAAGAAAAACAGTATTGTGAATGTAATAGCTCGCGTTTTATCTAGCGAGAACACAGCATCTCGATATTTGTTAGCTTGCAAACGTGTTCAACAATGTTCCGCGAAAAATATTCAAAAGTGATAATGAACGCTTTGAAAAAATTTAAAATTGCCCAAGATCAAGTTGTGATGATTGTGACAGATAGTGCAGCAACGATGTTAAGTGTTGGGCGATCCTTAAAACATATACTTCCTAACTTAATACATATAACCTGCGTGCTGCATGCTTTGCATTTAGTTGGTGAAGTTGTTCGACAACATTACGGAAACGTTGATCGGATGATTGGAAGTACTAAAGCAGTGTTTCGTAAATCTCCTAAACGTTTAAAAGAATTTCGTCAATTTTGTCCAGGTATTCCAGTATCTCCTGAACCAATTTTAACGCGATGGGGTACTTGGCTAACAGCAGCTTCTTACTATTTGATCCATTTTCAACAAATTCAATCAGTTATAATGCGATTTAGTCGGAATGAATCCAAAACAATTAGAGAAAGTCAAAGAGAATTTCAAATTCCTCAACTTTTAGAAGATTTAACAACAATATGTACCAATTATACAGTATTACTAGATGCCATTAGAAAACTACAATGTATTGAATTGTCATTGCAGAAATCATTAGACATAGTGGAGAGTGTAAAAAATAAATTACACACATTAAATGATACGCCAGGATTATGCGCTAGTCAAAAGTTGGCAGATCTTTTAAGGAAAAATCCCGATTTTAATACTTTAGAGGCCGTTTATAATAAGTGTAAGAATAGTGAACGTTTAAGTGATTTTGAAAAACAGTTTCTACATGCAAATGTAACTTCCTTAGATGTGGGGAGGTCGTTTTCTATGTATAAGAATATTTTTTCTTGTCGACGCACAAGGTTTAAAGAAGTAACTGTGGAAACATATGCAATGATGCAAGTTTACAGTAGTTTACATCCTGATGCCTTTAATTTGTTGAATAATTAGCAAGCAAGTTTATTTATGAATTTTTCGTATTCTTATATTAACCCGTAATACCGACGCCTATGCGAGTTCGCAAGTTTTGGTTACTCTATTAATAAAAAACATCCCATCGATGCGGACTTTATGTGGGACATTGTACATCCATCTAATGCTATCCCCTTCCTAATCCCCTTCCTAAAAAGAAATTATCTATGCAATGTATTAGTAAAGTAAAAAGTTCTTAATTATTGCTTGAGACCTTGCTCACTCAGTGTTCAACCACGCAAATCTAAAAACAACCAAACCATTAATTTCAAAATAAACATATTTTTTATTTAATTTATTCATATTACGATATTACAGAAGAATGCGTTTCATTCGGATTGCGCCTTATGCAATACCCTCAGCCATATCAAAAATTAGTCGAGACATTGGCTTTGTCCCATATATTTTGATGTCAGTTCACGACTTTATCCTACATATATTTATATAGGCTGCGCTATCAACAAGGCATGCGGGCTATAAAAATGAACCCGAATTGAGCACATTAAGTAGGTTAAGGTCCTAGAAACCCACGATCAAAATACGTATTTCTGCGAATAAAATCCTTCATGCACCCACTCATATACTAATATTTTTATAAAAAACTCTGAATGACTTACCCAGCAATCTGTCGCGTGGAATTATTATAGAAAAAGCTGAAAGCGAAGAGCCACAAATAATTGAACCACTCCCGCAATAAACCCATTTTTGGCAAACGGAAATCAAGATGAGGAAAACCGGAATCTAGCCGAACTAGCTTAACTAATTAGAGATGCATCATAACAGCTTAATGGGAGTGAGGTAACATTGTCCTGGATGTAAATTTTGGTTCGCAAGGCGCATGTCAATCACGACGATTAAGACTGTACTTAACTACGACCTTATCTGGCACTTAATCAATAATTTGAAGAACTTTTATTTGCTAGACGAAAGGTGTGCATATCTTTGGCAAAAAAGAGACAATGATCATGACCATACTAATAGTAGATTCATAAAATTCATTGCAAATATGCATTCAAATTGTATATAATGTAAATCATGTAAATACTTAGAAATTAGAATTCATTTATCAATATCAGGTTGAGAATTAAATTAATCTAAGAAAAATCGTCACTAATGATGTGTTAAAACGAAGCAAATTTTCTAAATCGAACGAAAATTGCTTAAAAATCCAGGATACATCAAGGAAGTTTAATAGCCTTGGCAATTTGCCTGTTTCCAAATCTGTAACTGGTAATTTTGTGTAGAAGGTATATTTTTCTTTAATCGGAAGAAGCCGGTGAAACTTTCTGAAAAATAGACCAGGTTTTTATGCGATGACTTTTCAACACTTTGTAACCAAGGAACAGTATGGAAAATTAATCAAGAAGTGAGAGAGAAAAATGACAATACAGAAGGGAAAATGGCAAAACAATTTGATAAAAAAAAATTGATGAACAACTTTAACTAAATGGTGCTATGAAAATTCTATAAGTAACACCTCTGGTGGTCTCCTAATCGAAATTATTGGTAGATATAAACGAAGGTGATGAGTATTTTTTTCAGTGGCTGAATTTAACATAAAATTGTGATATTTAGTCCTTAGCCTCTACAACCTGAGAGGATAAATCTCATTTAATTTATATATTTATTGACAACCATAATTCTAAAAATGACAAATTCTAGAAGGAAAAGATTAATCACAAATGGAATACACAATGGAAGACCAATCAGAACAAGAGAAATAAAGATAGAACAAAATAATGAAAAGTTGATAATATTCAAGGTGGAAAACAGAAGAAAATTTGGAAATGGAAAAGTATAAGCAAGGAGGAAGAATGGAAGACCATTGAAGAAGGAGGTTTAAAGAAAAGAATTAAAATAAATGCGGTACGGTTATCACCAATTAACGGGAAATTGCAGAGCTGGAAAAATGTAGAAGAATTTATATGAACATGTTGAAATATGAAAGAGGAAGCAATAGAAAGAAAGTCTCAAAACGTGTAGAGGAAAGCATGGTTTCTATTGTAGTGAAGCCTTGTTATAATCTACAAAAATCTCCCGAAAGCACGGGGGGACGTGAGTTAGGAAAAAAATCTTTGTACGAGAAGAAAACATTAAGATCAACGAACTTACTCATAACCGTTCTACCAAGAACAGCAAAGATAATGCTGCACAAGAAGAAGTGGAATTACAAATGCGGTTGGCAACCAAAAGAATAGAGATTTGGAAAGGGAAAACGCATTGTTTTAAAGGGAAAAAACCAAAAATATAGAGAGGATATTGAATTCAACAATTTATTGTCGTTTCTGCGCATAGTAAATACTGGTCCTTGCAGGAATACGTTGGTGCGAGCCCTCATAATTGAAACAGTTGGAACGTGTTTGGCCACAGGTGTAAAAAAATTTAGGTTAGGTGAAAATCCAAAACCGCTTAGTTTTTGGTGTAAGATGTTATGGTCGATAGGGTTAAAAGCTTTTAAAAAATCCACATATATTACATCAATCTGCACTTTCCTGTCCAAGTTTTTGCAAAGGTACATACTGTCTAGTGATAGGGTTACTAAGTTGACGTTTCTCAATCTTCTAGTAAGGAAACCATGCTGATACGGTGAGATGTAAGTAACTGGTACTCGTAATTGAGAAACTTCAAGTAACTTGATGCTAGTGAATGTAACCCTATTAACCACAAGATGAACAGGTATTTCTCAGGTTTTCACTTTTGGACTAAATAATAATGTTTCCGCTCTGATGAAGGCTTTATTCAGAGCAGAAAATTTGGCAGAAAAACAAAAAAAGGATTAAGTTTTGGCAGCCTTTTATCTTTTTGCCCGTCAATTTTTGTAGATGATAGTGTCCATTCTCTAGCGTCATTACGATGTTTGCAAGATGTTACAGTAGGACAAATTAATGTGAGCAAGAGATGCTCAAATACTTTTGCGACGTTGGAGATAGGTCGATAATTCGAAGTATCCAAAGCGTCACCTTTCTTAAGGATTGGAACAATTCTGGTGTTTCCCCAGACTGGGAGAAACAGACCTGTAGACAGAGCCAAGTTGAAAATAAAAGTCAAAATTCTAATAGGACATATTTATAGTCCTTGATTAGGAAGGAAGCTCGGAATCAAATCGTCGCCAACAGATTCCTTGGATGGAAAAGCCGAAATGATCCTTAAAACATCCTTATAGGTACGGAATTCACAAAAAGTGGTAAACATCTGTTGTACGTACCAAGTAGGTTACTCCCTGTTTTAGGCAGGAAGGCGTTCAATGTCTAATGATTCTGGCAGCAATAAACAAGAACCAACAACATCCTACAGTAAATACGAAATATTTAGTAATGATCCTGCTGAATGGAGTAAATCTGAAGAAGTTTTGCGATATTTAATCGAAAAAGGTAATTTTGAACAAAACATTTTGAAGATAAGGAAATGATACTTTACAAGTTAGCGGATCGACGCAAAGATTTATTTCAAAATCAGTGTTTAAGCGCAAAATGTTAAATGGTGAAGAAGTAGATCATCTTCGGCTAATATTTTCGCCGAAAATAAAGTTTACTGCGGACCCTGTAAGCTATTTTTGCTTGAAGAAAATCAGGATCAATTTACCGCAGATTTCAATTACTGGAAAAATGCCACAGCGAGAGTCGTATCTCATGAAAATGGTGCTTCTCATACCAGGACGTCTTTTAACTGGATGGCTAGATCAAAAAAACAGGGCTTGGAAACAGATTTCTCAAAAACATAAAAATGAATGCGAGTACTGGACGTGGACTTCCATTAAGGGGCAAAGATTAAATTTTTGGGTCAGTACATAATGGGAATTATTTAGATATATTGGAACTACTAGCAAAATACGACAAGTTTCTGGCAGATCATATTGAAAAAACTAAAAATATTGAACGGGGCAAAATATCTTATCTGTCTTCGATAATTTGGTATGAATCTATTCAGTTATTGGAAGATCATGTTACTAATTTAATTTTACAAGAAGTAAAAGAATCAAAATACTTTGGAATAATAGTTGATCCCACACCTGATTTGCAACATGTTGATCAACTTACTTTTGTAATTAGATACGTGAATTCAGAAACATTTGAAGTGTCAGAAAGTTTTTTAACATTTTTGCCTCTGAAAAGCCACAAAGGGATTAATCTGGCTCGAGAAATTGTGCAATATTTAATTGACATTCAAAATTGCCGTTCGCAAAGTTACGGCAATGCGGCTAATATGTCTGGAAAATATCAAGGTGTCCAAAGTAAGATAAAAGAAATAAACAAATTTGCAGAATTTATACCGTGTAGTGCTCATTCACTGAATCTTGTTGGACAGACAGCAGCTAGTGTATGTGTAGAAGCTATATCCTTTTGTGGGATTGTACAAACATTGTGCAATTTCGTGTCAGGTTCCACATACAGGTGGAATTTGCTAAAAGAAGAAATTAATACAAGAATTTCATTAAATTCTAATGCAAATGAAAGAATCTTTGTGATGAAATCTCTGTCTGACACAAAATGGTCAGCGAGATAGAAGTCATTAAAACAAAATCATGAAATTTTAATAACCTTAAAAAAATTATCTCAAGATACTAACCAAAGTTACGATACACGAAATGAAACAACAAATATTATGAATAAACTATGTGAATTTGAAACATGTATCCTTAGTTTATTTTCGTACGATGTTTTAGACAGAACAAACAAAGTAAATTTGTCATTTCAAAAAGAAGGTCTTATTTTAATAGAAGTTGTAGATCAAATTACCTCTTTAACAGAATAGCTAAGAACTATTCGTGAAAATTTTGACCAGTATAAAAAAGAAGCGAAACTTATTTTGAAGGTTTCGACTGAATCTGAGTTTGAAGTTTTTTATAAAAAATAAAATACACGCCAAATTAAGAAAAAAAGTATTTCACGGTGGTTCCTCCAATTCAGAAAACTTTTCTCCAAAACAAAAATTTAGAGCAGAGGTATTTTTAGTAATATGTGATAACTTCTGAAATGAAAAGAAGATGTTATAAAGAATTGCAAGTATATTTTTCGTTTATTTTCGATTATGAAAAGACAAATTTGAATGACAAACGATCCGCAGCTCAACGGCTTCTTAAAAAATATCCGTTAGATTTGGAAAGTGAATTACAAAACATTTTCATGAACATCTGACAATAAATGAACAGAGCTTAAAAAATTGCAACAGCCAAAAAACATGAAAAAGTGTCAAAGAAGTATTAAAGTCAAACCCCTATCCTAATGTAGCTATAGCATTTAGAATATGTTTAACTTTAGCTTGCGGAGATTGTGAAGGAGAAAGAACATTCTCAAAGCTGGCGGTAATAAAAAACCAAAAAAGAAGCGGCATGAGCCAAAATCGGCTAAATGCTTTAAGCTTGTTATGCATAGAGCATGAATTCCTAAAAAAAAATAAATGTTAAAGAAATTGTGCAAAAATTTGCTGCTTCTAAAATCCGTAAAGTTAATCTGCTATAGAGCCCTAATGTATAGACTTCATTAAATATTTTTATTAAGCATAAAAGTTTATTTATTTTAATTTTTACTAGGTTTTACAAATATTACATATTTATAAAACAATGTTTTTATTAGGAATGTAAAATTTTGTTTAAATATTTTTATTGAAAATAAATTTGTTTACAATTTTTTTGTTTATTGTTATATTATTAAACATTATTTGCAAATATATGTTTTTATAAAAAATTAACCTACTTGTTTACACATTTTTGAAATTACTTATTTTACAATTTGCAATAAAAGATGGAGGGGGGACCCGTTATTACTTGTGCCTAGGGGTCCCGAAGGCTCTTAATCCGCCACTGCTTTAGATTTAAAACAGTTATTATATTGCGGAAATTAAAATGAAAATTGTGTTGAATTAAGGCGGGCAGCTTTGATACAAGTGAACATTTTTCTGCGTAAATATAAATCCAACAAAACAAAAAAGCATCAAAATAGAAATAAAAAAAGAACTAAAACGAAAAGCAGATGAGATATAAAACGGAAAACAGCATGAGATTGACTCACAAAACATACAAGAACATAAAAAGCATTATTTATATTCGAAACTAAAGCGAAACTATTTTAAAGGCCAAGAGCTTTTTCGTTGAAATTTATAAAACGGTGTTTTTTCTTGTCTAATCTCAAACCTTTTATCCGAGCAACGAACGACCCAATTAGAACACCATTGTATTCACCGGGAAAAGATTAAAGCAAGAGGCAGGCATCCTACAGCCCCATCAGCCGCTTGTGTATGTTCTATTTCCGCTACTGAGGTACCGTTGTTGTTTACTATTGAGATCGGACTGGATCGGACGATTGTTGCCAAGATTATCGCACACCAGCGTCTTCAAAACATACAACGCCGTGCTGATATTGGACCAACAAGTAATACATTTAACCTTATACGTAGCATTAAATCAATATGAAATCAACAAGTGGTTGTCACGATACAGGTGGGAAGACTTTTACAAATTAATGCACCTGTTTTGAAGCTTTTCGTTTGATTTATGAAAGAGGTGGGATTACGTCGTCAAATATTTCTATGTGCGATGTACCTAAATTCTAAATTTATCCTACTATATATCCGGGTTCCGTAAAATAGTAAAAAAAAGTTTTCTACACATTCGTTGACGCTTCAAACTGGAGTCTTTACTTCAAACAAACAAGTCTTTTTTCGCATTTTTAAAAATGAAAAACTGTAAATTTATTTCTATAATATACACAGTTTTCAAAATTAGTTTAAACACCGTATTGTTGTTATATTAAATTATATTAATTACATTTTAAATTATGGTATTCTTCCAATGAACAAATGTCATATTGTAACTGTCAATCATCAAAGTGTGCGTTCAGCTATATATGTACGTATGTCGTCTTGGCTGAACGCGTTTAGAAACGATAATTAAACGGGTTAATAACAATACTAATCATAATCACTAAAGACCGGATTATATGCAAATGTGCATATTTTGCATATAATATGCATTTATCCCTTTCAATGCATATCTGAAAGAATTTTGTATATTTTTTAATGCATAATTTCTGTTCTTTTTGGTTCACATATTTAAATAATAAAGAAATTGTAAATTGTAAAATTGTACATTGTAAAATTGTAAATTGTAAAATTGTAAATTGTAAAATTCTAAATTGTAAAATTCTAAATTGTAAAATTCTAAATTGTAAAATTGTACATTGGAAAATTGTACATTGGAAAATTGTACATTGTAAAATTGTAAATTGTAAAATTGTAAATTGTAAAATTGTAAATTGTAAAATTGTAAATTGTAAAATTGTAAATTGTAAAATTGTAAATTGTAAAATTGTAAATTGTAAAATTGTAAATTGTAAAATTGTAAATTGTAAAATTGTAAATTGTAAAATTGTACATTGTAAAATTGTACATTGTAAAATTGTACATTGTAAAATTGTAAATTGTAAAATTGTAAATTGTAAAATTGTAAATTGTAAATTGTAAAATTCTAAATTGTAAAATTCTAAATTGTAAAATTCTAAATTGTAAAATTCTAAATTGTAAAATTGTAAATTGTAAAACAAAATTCTCTGGGCTTTTCCGTCCTGTTACGGGAGATGACAGTGCCGCTTAAAATTTGCATAATTTATTATTTCACCAACAACACCGGCTTTCTCTTTTCGGTTGTGCGACACCGGGGCAGAAAAATTTGGAGGGTGGGCAGTAAACAGCAACTTTCGAATTTACAACCCTTTGTCTAAATAATGTACGAATTCCCAGTTTGTATAGATTGTGAATAGTAGGAATTCCCGGTTTTATTATATAATAGTAGTCAAGTGCACGCGTAAGCCTCAAGAATTACCTTAAATTGGAGAGGACAATAGCCACTTTGTGTTTACCTTGTCCGTTCAAAGCGATACTGCGGCATTGTATGCGTTAAAGCCGTTTATTTAAGATATTATTCAAGTGCAGGCATTATATGAAATTTTAGTAAATTACGCGTCACTCTGTCTAATTTAAAATCTCCGATTTGCATCCAATCCACGGCCATTAAAGTTTATTTGCTATTGCCTACCGATGTATTATCAAGAAGCTTTTATCTTAAAAGCGGCAGTTCTGCTTCGTTCAGCAAAGACATGTCATAAACGGTTAAGGAAGTTGTACCAGGTTGTATAGTGAAAATAAATGCAGTTTAGGTGTAAGGTTGTGGTTTCATTTAAAAAAGTAAATCAGTGCCTTCAAACGAGGAGTCACCCAAACAATCTTAGATACGAGTGTATAGTGAAAACGTTCGTTCAATCATGCAGAAAGTTAGCAGTGGTATACTGGCTTGGATCAAATCTCACTCTGAACTTCGCTTGGATAACGAAAAAGGGTTTTGTACAGTGTGTTGTAAAATTGTAAGTACTTTTTTTAAGCTTTCTTATTGTAATGTAAATTTTAAAAAAAATACAAATATTTCGTGACTTATAGGTAACGCTTAACTTGCGTCTTAAGTGATTTAGTAATCTTGAATAAAATAACAATGTATCAAGTAAAATTTATGCAAGGTGTCCTCAAATCCGCTTCACAAATTCTAATCATAGCTTACTGTTTATTAACTGAAAAGTCCATATACACGGTGGTTAAAAAAAGGCACGGGGGCGTTTAAAGTTTTAAAGAATGTTAAATTTCTTGTAACGTTCTTGAGAAAATACACCTTGACCACTCTGTATATCGGTATTAAGGAATTTTCGACACGTGTGTAACAGATTTGGGGATATACTTTTAACGTGGAAATATTCTTTTCAGATCCCCTGTGAAAAAAAATTTCAAGTAGACCAACATATCAAGACATCTTCACATGCTGCCAAACAGAAAAATTGTAGAGTAAAGAACCAGTCAATTTTACAATGCATTGAATTGGGAACAAAGAAAACCGACAAAACTATTTAATGAAGAGTTATGTCGCGCTTTAGTTAGTGCTGATATTCCCCTTAATAAGTTGAATAACACAAACTTTAAATCGTTTCTTCAAAAATATTGTACACATAACATTCCCGATGAAAGTACCTTAAGAAAAGGTGAACTGGGGTAGTACTTATACTGACACAGTAAACCAAATAAGGAAATTAATCGGAGACAATCATTTTTATATAGTAGTCGATGAGACAACGGATAATTCTAGGCGTTAGCATAGCTCACCTTCTGTTTGGAATCTTGAAGGAAAATATCTCTAATAGATCATATTTAATTTCTTCAAAGCAGCTTGAAAGGACAAACAATGCAACAATTTCAAGATCTATTCAAGAAGGATGAAGTAATTTTTTTTGCCCGAAGCAGTTCCTTTGGAGAAAGCATTACTTCTAGTGTCAGACGCTACACCATATATGGTTTGAACTGCGTACAATTTGAAGGTGTTCTATCCCAACCTACTTCATGTCACATGCCTTGCTCATGGCCTCAACAGGGTTGCTGAAGAAATACGGAACCAATTTCCTTTGATCAATGAATTAATTGGTAATGTGAAGAATGTGTTTTATTAAAGGCTTCGCTACGTATTCAGATGTACAAGGACCGGCTTCCTCCTAAAACTGCCATATTTTATGCGGATCATTTTGCAGAAATAAAAACCGTCCTTTCCGAGATTACGGATTCTTCTCGATGTGTTACGGAATCGCATAGATTGTTCAACGAGAAACTACTGCCCCGGCAATTGTCATTCATTAAATGCAACTATAGTCTTGTTCCAGCAACTATTTTAGCATTGGAGAACACAATTTTGAGTTTAACAGAATCCGTTGAATTGATGGACCAATTTCAACAATCATGTGCTAAAGTGCAGGGTCAAATCGGACTTGTCATAAATAGAGCGGGCCAAGAGCTCCACGCGCCAGGTTCGCAATCAGGCTGCCGGGCGCATATATGTATGTAAACATAGGTAATTTAAATATGTAATTATTAGGACGAGGACCAAACCACTGTCTATTACGTCGTGAAGACGCGCAAATATACACCTGCAGTTTGGGTGTTCGTTGATAAATAGGGCGTTGTTCACAGTGGGCCACTACAAAAAAAAAGTTCTTCATCGACGGCTACGAACTAACTGCGCGCTTATTCATTTACGGATGACGCGCTCTATTCATCAACAAATGACGAGTCTGCAGATGTTACGTTTGCACCACTTCGTGGCATACTAGAAACAAACCGTGGGTATGCTCGCTTTAGTGATTATGTCTAACGTAACTATTAAAAATAAACGGCCATTACCTACGAAAGTTAATAAATTTCTTAGTGAATTTGTGGATTTACACTACAATGGGAGTACAATTTTCTGTAAAGTTTGTAAAAAGAAACTACTGTGCTGGAGCAAACGTGATTGTGAAAGACATATAAATAGCGCACACCACAGAAATAAAAGAAATGGTGTGTCACAACAACGTCAATTTCAATTAGAATTGCTTTTAACGTTTATGGTATGTGGTCTACCACTTCGTATACTTGATAAAAAAGCATTTCGAAATTCTGGGTACATACAATACCGAGTGATACTACCATCTCGGACAGCGTTACGGAGAGATATTCCACGAATACGTGAGGACATTGAAAATCGAATTAAAGCCGAATTAAAACATAAACAGCTGTGGCTATGTCTTGATGAGACGACAGATTGCAAAAAATTCTATTTTGAATATAATAGTGCGCGTATTAGATCCTATTAAACCAAATTTTGCAATTCTATTAGCCAGCAGAAGATTAAAACAGTGTACTATAAGCAATTACGGCCGTAGTTCTCGAAACGTTACAAAATTTCAAGTGTCAACCAGTCAATTGTTGTTCATGAGCGATGGTGCAGCAACAATGTGTAGTGTAGGCCGTTCCCTTAAAGAAAAGTGTGAAGGACTTTACATGTTACGTGTAAAGTCCATGCTTTACATCTTGTGGCACAAACTATTCGAGAGTGTTACCCGGAGGTGGATGCATTAATAGCAAACACAAAAAAGGTGTTTCTCAAAAGTCCTAAGAGGACTAGGGCATTTCACAGGTTATGCCCTGGTATTCGAAAACCACCACAGCCCATTCTTACGCGTTGGGGAACGTGGTTAAAAGCCGCTTTTTATTATAATGAACATTTTCAAGAAGTCAAATCCGTTATTTTGCAATTCGTCCCTGCCGAAGCTAGAGCTATTAGGATGAGCCAGAAGGGATTTCTCGATATTTCTGTTGAAACACATCTAAAGAATATTAGCAACAATTACAAAGGGTTAGTAGACGCGATAGAAAATTTGCAAAATTCTGGATTGTCGTTGGTAGAATCAGTGCAAGTCGTGGACGAAGTTAGTACATTGTTACACAGTATAAACGATGCAACAAGTGGACGAGTTTTAGCTAAGTTCGATAGTTTTTTAAAAAAGAATCCGGACTACACGAGATTAAGACAAATGTGCGATGGGGCATCTGCAGATTCCTTGACTAAGTCTAAAGATTATTTTAATTACGCCTGTCTTACTTCGGTAGACGTGGAACGGTCGTTTTCGAAATATAAGAACATTTTTTCGTCTCGGCGAACATCCTTCACCGAGGCAAATGTGGAAACTTATCTGATGGTGTAACTTTTTAAACAAGCCTATCCGCATTATTAAGAAGGATAGAATTTATTTATTATATCTTTATTTACAGTTACATTATTAAGTACAACAGAATAAAAAAAAGCGTTCAGTTTTCTCAGTTATTTCCTTATTACATCCCATTTACAACGCATACCGTTTTCAATCAAATAAAAAATCATAATGAAAATAAAAACACCTCAGCGTGTACATATATATATATATATATCCGCTCTAATTACTAAACATTATTACTGCGTCAGCTTTTATTTTTTTACTCTTGTGTATTAATTTCGAAATATCACATATCTGCTGTGACTCACATATACGCTATTTACAATAAGCGGCCGTTGCGCCTGATTCTGATTCTGTTGGATGGCGCAATTTGGCCCGCTCTAGTCATAAATAAAAAATGTGATTTCGAAAAATGCGGGATAGGATATGTGAAGAGAAATTGCGAACATATTGAAAGTCGATTTTAACGAAACATGTGGCATAAGTGCGTAAACAATATGTCGTCTAAAAGATGCGCCAATAATTTCAGCAGATGTGGAAAGGACATTTTCAGTGTATAAACATATGTTCACAGATACACGACATAATTTTTTAATAGAACATGTTGAGAAATGTTTAGTAATAAAGTGCTTTTATAATAAAAATTAATAATAAATGAATTATGTTTGTTAATATTTGGATGTATTTTAAGATCTTTTTAGATTTTAGTGCAATTTTAAATGTGTTAGTTTAATACCTGCATTATTATATATTATCTTAGTACACCATGTTTGTTTTTAATAAACCTGAATTACATTTTTATTTGGAATTTTCCATTGCATATTTGTTCGGTTTTTTGCATATTTTGACGAAAAAAACGTGCATATATATATGTTTCATATTTATAGGTTTTTTTGTGCATATAATCTGGTCTTTAATAATCACAATCAAACGATTCAAGGCGACTCTGTGTGATTGATTCACATTGAGGAAAAGAGGTAATAATAGTCTTAATCTCACAAAAGTTCTTTAATAATAATTTTATTTGCAGTATATTAACTCTTGCCTGTAGATGAGCTAAATTTTGCTCGAACCCAGTAATAAATTATTATTAAAGCGTTTTTGTGGGATTATTTTATTTTTTATTACCCTCTTTTTCCTCAGTAATCATAATCTTTATTCATTCCAAGTATCCATATATCCATATGGATAACAGAATCGGTCAAAGAAAAGTATAATAATAATGAAAATAAAAATAAAAACAAAAGTAAACTAAAGTCCATCACCTCCATTAAATTAAAAACAAGCACAAACATTTAGAACAAGAAAAAAAAAAGGAAACAATCTAAATTGTAATGGATTAGCAAATAGCATTCAACAGATACCATTTTCTAAGCGCGTTCAGCGAATGCCAAGTGCCGCTTCCGCTTTTTGGTTGATTTCACTTAACATTGAAGTGTCAAAATTAGGAAGGTTTTCATATTTTGAGACTTCTGTCATCGTTAAATGCGTTCAGCGATATATTAATAGAACAAATCCACTCGTGTATTTTAGTTGAACGTATCTGTTATTAATGTCAAAACTTGAAACTGTTACAAGTCTTATATTTGATTTATATTTCAAATAGGTGCATTTAACATTAGTTGATTGAAGTTATATGTGTTCAACGTTCAATTATTGTGTCGTTCACGTTCGACAGGATTGCAAATTGGTTGCTGATGTAATATAAGTGGAAATTTTGAATTTCTTGTATTAACAACACACAAAGCAGACGTCGATGCCAATTTTTGCATATGGCATGTTGTATTGCGGAGAGTACCGGTCGTACTATTTATAAAATTATTGCCAAAAGCTTAATGCCGTTATTTATTGCTTTCATATTCGCATTCTTGAATGCAGCTTGATATAAGTGTAATAAGAAACATAAATCATATCAAATATTTGTTAGCATTAAGATAGGTAGTAGTATCTTGAACTAAATTTAGTGGAAATTCAATTCTTTTTTTTGAGACATTAAGTCATTTCAAAAATCTTATCACAATTATTTCTCTAACATGTACAAATCCCTTCTTGTAATTTTTGTAATAAATAAAATCTTAGTATGAGAAGTTAATGCAGGAAGCCGCTGTGTTAGAATTTAATCACACTATTAAACTTACATTTAATTGCGAATAATATCGATTCAATTTGGTTTGTGAAAATAATGCTCCAGAACTATGTTTAAAGAGGCCGTAAGATGACTAATTTCGTCTGGGCGCTTCTGATGACTGGCGTCTTTCCGAGAATACACGAGGAATGGTCGAGAACGCACGACAGAAGAGGCTTATTTTTTCGAATATACCTCAGAATTGTAAACTTTTTTCGGTATTATATTGTATGATTAATATTCTTAGTGAATTGTTGAGCGAATTTGAGCTAATTTTTGTACACGATTGCTTAATTGTAAATAAGAGTGGTTGTAATTTCTAAAGGATTCTGATATATTCGGGATTTTTATGTTTACTAAAGATTGTAAGTGAGAGGTTTAAAAATAAAATAACAAGGGAACATCCCGAACCCGTAAATTCCAAAAAAATTGAAACTTTGTGGACAAATAGTCCTCACCCCAAGATGTTCGAAGCCATTTTCCTTATCGGCCCAATTTCATTTAGGAGGGTGAAACCATCCCTGAAATTTTACTTGATTTTCGGTTTTTTGAAAATAATTCGATAATAGTTGTACCAAATACATCAAAGTTATATATCAATATAATCGTCTCTTTGAGCTCTATTATATATGTGAAAACAGCGTAGTATTTCTATTTAAAAATTTGGTGGTGCCTTCCCCCACCCCTTCACGAATGAACCTATTCAAATGCCATATTGTGGATATTATGCAGCCCTTCAAGCGGTTTCAAAAACGTACTTCACTTTTTGTAAAACAGTTATTAAAAAAATGAGGAAAATGATATTTAATGTCGTCTTTAGAGACTGTGAAGGAATGTAACATAAATTTTGATGTTTTAAGATAGATATGTTTTTGAAAACAGAAATATAGATAAAAATTGATCAATATATTAATATTGCATGCCTTTCGGATGTCGATATTACAATTCATAGTGGTAGAAAAATGTATTCAAACATATTAATATATAAAAATACATATTACGACATATTTTGTATATATAATATATACGCTACTAATTACTTACTTTTTCTTTAGTTCAACACCAAAACTGAAAGAGGATTTGTTGATATAAACACGAATAATGGAAGACAAGAAAAAAGTGAAAAATGGTGCATTATTGTATATTACCACAATCCTAGTTGAGTAAATAAAAGTTATGCTACGTTGTGGACAACATCTCATAGTATTTACGCCAAAATATTACGCATCCTCCTAATACTGGAAAGCCTAATAGGCCGTCAACCGACCCACTGCCTTGATGTTTTCCAGAACAATCATCCTAATGCAGACCAAGCGTACCCGTTCCTCATCCAGTGTGGTCTTTCTAATTGATAGCAGCGGAGAGCACTTGTGAAGGAATTGTTCCACTGTCTTGTCTTCAGCTTGGCAACCCCTGCATAACAGGTCTCCGGTTAATCTTATTCTGAAGAGGTACTTCAGCCGATAATGACCAGTTAAAAACCAACCATTATACGAAGGTGCCTTGTGCGTGACGCGTACAAACAAAACAGTTTTAAAATACACCGTTGCACAAATTCCGTAATGATTGAATTTACATAACACGTACACTAAGGCTCAACATAAAACAACAATATACCCAAGATACACTCTTGCTCAAAATAGTCTGTTCTGGTATTGAAAAATTAATTAATAAGATAGAAGTTCTCAAAGTTGATATTTAATGTCTGATTACAAAAGAAAAATACATAATTTTGCGTTCTTTTCTAGATTAAACAGTTTTAACCCTTATGTGGCTGAAATAAAAAACACCTTCTAATGACGTCGCAGGTACCTGGGTATTTATTTAGGACGTATTTAGTGGTAAATATATGTTACATATGAAACTATTTACTGTTTTTTTTATACAATATGTACAAAATAATGTTCAATCTGTTTTATAAAAATATGCAACGGAATTTTGTCTTTTTTCTAAGCTAACACCTGCTGAATTAGAAGCAGCGCTACAAGAGTCCGAATCTGAAGAAGAACCGTTTGTTGCTTTTGATAATAATAATAATAATAATAATAATAATAATGTTTATTGTCCAACAGGTAAACCCAATTACAGGACAAATATACACATTGTGAACACAATACATATTGATTTAAAAACATGACATAACTATACAAAAAACTATTATGTTTCGTGTATCATGGCGCCAACTCTCCGGTGAAAATATCACTAAATATCTTCTCAGCGTTCCTGATCATGTGATAGATTGGCGACCGCAAACGAAGATTGGTCCTCGGTGTCGGCATAGTAAAGGTTGGAGCATAACGAGATGCTATTCGAGGTACGTTGAATCCTATGTGGGAGACCAGCTGCATACAGTCGATCCTATCATTAAAAATTTGTGTAAAAATCGGGCGCTTTGGTAATCACGACGGGATGACAATGAACGAATTGATGCGATTCGAGAAGGGTGTTGTAAGAAGTATGCAAGGCGGATATTCGCCATTAACTTTGAACGACAAGAATTTGAGGAATCGACGCTGAACACGTTCATTGAGCTTGATGGGACATATAGAAAGGATACCAAACATAGAGGCATACTCCAATTTCGAGAGTACAAATGCAAAATAAAGGATTTTAGCACTAGTGCGTCATTGAAGTATTTGGGACGTTCTCATAAGAAAACCCATCATTTTAGAGGCAGATGAACAAATTTGTTCAATATGTATGTTAAACGATAAAGTTGGATCAAAAGTGACACCTAGATCTTTAAGATTGGTAATCTTGTCGATGGAAATATCGTTGATTTGATAAGTGGAGATATATGGATTTGTTTTTCTCGTGAAGCACATAAAATTACATTTACTAGAATTTAATGTCAGTGTATTGGATTTTGACCACTCGGTCAGTATATTAATGCTCGTCTGAAGACTCTCGATATCTTGTTGGCAGTTAATATTACAAACAGTTTAACATCGTCGGCATAAGCGAGGACATGGCAAGATAAGGATTTAAGAGGTCGTTTATGTATAGAATGAACATCAATGGACCAAGATTGGATCCTTGTGAGATACCGCTGCTAGATACAAATTCAACGAATTAAATCCATTATAAATACATAGTTAGTTCTTTTTACCAAGTAAGATTTAATTAACAAGGAGAAGTTGGGAGCTAAACCAAACGATCCATTTTTATATAGAAGTAATTCATGACTGAGAGTATCAAATGCATGTGAGAAGTCGGTAAAGATAACGTCACTTGTCCGCAGTCATCTAAAGTTTTCGCTTATAAATTGTGTGAAACAGGCCAGGTTTGTTACTGTCGAGCGTCCCTTCACAAAGCCGTGTTGGCAAGTTGCGATATGTGAGCGAGTATTCCTGTATATCGTGGTATATATGATATGTTCAAAAATCTTCGCAAAGTTATTAAGTATAGCGATGGCCTATAATTTCGAATTTGAGTAAATCTCCCTTCTTGAAGACAGGTACAATTCGTGCACGTTTCAATCTATCCGGGAAAGTGGAGGTCCTTATGGCAAGATTAATAATCTGGCATAAAGGTAAACGCAAAGGCATTACATAAATTCCTAACACAGAAGCTCGGCACCAAGTCATCGCCCGCGGTGGCCCTATCTGGAAAGGCAGCCATAATTTTAACCATTCGTCTTCTGTTGTCGGAACCAAACTAACGACTGTAGTTGTGGAAGATTGGGCGGAGGGTCGGTAACGTTGGACAAAGTATAAACATCAGAAAATACTGTTGCAAAAGCGTCAACAATTTGTTGAGGATCGTCGAGGGCTACTCCATCGAGCACCAATCTACCGGGTATGCGTGTAGTTCCCTTCCTACTTCGTACAAAAGACCATAGGCGTTTTGGTTCTACTTTGATAGCACCTTCCGTTTGAGAATATACGCTTCATATGCACGTGATATTTGCGTTTTTGTTAACGAGCGAAGTCTTCTAATTCATGAAGAAAAGTAGAGTCTTTCGTTATTTTCCATTTTTTTCGATAGTAATCTTTTAATTTCAGATTACGTCGAATTTCCAAAGAGAACCAAGGTGGAATTCTGAGTTATTGACAGGATACTTGGGTACACACTCATCAAACATTTTGTACAACACGGAATAAAACTGGTCAATCGCGAAATTGACATCGGAACGGTTTAAAAAAAGTCCATCATAATTAGAAGGTGATCGTAAAGTTTATCAAAATTAGCTTTTCGAAAGTTATAACGCAAATTACCATGTGATGGAAATTTAGTACACTTCGGGGAACTTAAAATTTCAAACTAATACACAGAGCAGGATGGTATGGATCTTCTGGTACAAAGGATGCTCATCTCTTGCGATTTCTAAAGTAGAATGGAAATTACATAAAACTAAGTCTAGAAGTCGATGGTCAACATTTAGGACATCATTAAATTGATTTAGCTTGACTGCACCACAGAAGCCGAGAAAAAAAGGAATTGGAATAAAGACGAATATATCCCAAAACCAGTAAATACCGATTTCGATGAATCTGACGCAGGGAAAGAGCTTATAGGTCGGACATGAAGAAGAATGTAACTCAAATGAAAGCGACAAAGAAGAACCGAGGTCTCAACCATCTGAAGTTTTAGTCGGTAAAGATGGTACACAGTGGCATAATTCTCCATTTCCACAAGCTCAAACAATTAGTCGCAATATCCTGCGCCAAAAAGGTGGAGCAGCTACTTTTAGTGCTTTATTTGCAGCAAAGAAACATCCATCATGTCTAATGTAATATGTGACATAATTCTAAGAGAAAAATGCTTAAAGCACAAAAAACTGTTGCACTAGCAACACCGTATTATAGCACGCGCTCCACATATAAGTGACAGGATTATCGAAACGATTTGGCCGGTCCGCAATATAACCGCTTTTGTAACATGCATAAGCAAATAAATTATGATATTTTGAAGAAGATAATTGGTTGTGCACTAAAGACTGTAATTGAATAATGTTGTTACGCGTATACAAATTAATATCGTAGTTGTATAAGAGTATAATATCAGATAATTTCCTAACAAAATTTTTCCAAACCACGAATCCATAGACGTCTAGGGTTTTATCATACCAGTGTATTTCTTTGGTATTGTGAGGATGTTCGCATTCTTGTCGGCCGATATATGGTCTTTTAAGTTAGATGGACAATGACCAGTCCACGAATCTAGCAATAAAACTGTTGGAGATCCTGTATTTGGAAGATATACCTTTGCGAACCATTCCGTGAATAATGCCCTTGTTAGTTTTCCGGAGCAGTTACATAAATATTTTCTGCGTGGAACATCGATTCTACTACTCGTGGTCCAAATGTACCACTTTGTTGTTTCAAAACCATGAATAGGGGCGACAACAAGCGTCCAGACGCGGATACTGTGGGAAGTATGGTATAGCTGTGTGTTGTAGCGAATATAGATTGCACAATACTTTCAACTGCTTTCGATCGCTGTGGAGCTAACGTGCGACCAGAGTGCAATTCCAAATTGAATCCACCTTCATCAGCGTTGAATGTGTTAGTAGAGCCTACCTTCGCAATATAAGGTTTTACTTCTTGTACGAAAGCCGACGAAATTTGATTTAACTCTGCCGTGTCTGTACCATATGAAGGGGTTATAAATTTGGTAATTTTTCTAGAAACTATCCTGTATACTTTCTTGAAGTTCCATAACCAATGTATAAGGATGCTCTGAAATTTGTTAAGCCGATTTCTTCATTGGCTTCCATAGCCCATTTACACAGATCTAGGTCGTGAATTTTAGCATGCGCTTCGTTGCAAGTAACACATTTATTAAAAACATATTCCGAAATTTATAATAATTTATCTTTTCGTGTTCCTCCTTTTTGTATTGATACCACCCATCTAAAAAGCAAAAAATTTGTGAATACAAAAATGTCTTAAAATTGGCCTGCAATTTCTTACCTATATAATTGTTGTAAAGACTTTACTCTCTTAAATCTATGTTTTACAGCTTCAAATGAACGTCGTTTTTTCCTAGATTTCCAGAAGGTAACAGTTTTCGTCTTATATTCTAGATCGACAATATCTCCTTCTTCTGGAGGACATTCTTCTTCTTCGAATTGTATAGCTTCTAAGACTTCTTCCCGTGAAGGTGGATATCTATCATCAACAAATTCTACAGAATATGGCCTAAATTCTTGCAGGAATTCTAGCGTTACGTCGTTATCTACTTCAAAGGTTGTATCGTCCCGAGATCTAATTAATATATTCTTCAATACGTCGTGAATTTCACTTTCTCACCTAGATTTTAAACTAAGTTGTAAATAACCAAAAAATAAATGCTAATATAGCTCATGGTATTGGTGGAATCATTCCAGGCAAAAACAATGTAACAGAGAAAATAGCGCTAACACATGAACATGTTTCTGCCTACTCGGCGTCATCAGCATGGTTCTGAGCACAATCTTCTGCTGCTAATCATTGCGTTTGCCTCTCAGTTTATGTTGCTAATCTCCAAAACAGCACTGAATATGTCTTTCGGCGACACCTATCGCCAAGAACCACAGTCACGCCGTCCCAGAGGGTAGCAAGACAAACCGGAGTGTAGATGTCCACCACCTACGTGTCGCCGAAAGACATATTCAGTGCTGTTTTGGAGATTAGCAACATAAACTGAGAGACAAACTCAATGATGGCGGCAGTAGATAGTGCTCAGAACCATGCTGATGACGCCGAGTAGGCAGGAACATGTCCATGTGTTAGCGCTATTTTCTCTGCTACATTGTTTTTGCCGAGAATGATTCCACCAATACCATATTAGCATTTATTTTTTGGTCATTGTATTAGGCATTCTTTCCACGTGTAAGTTATAAATAGCTATTAATGGCATAAGTGAATAAAAACGAATTTTATCCACGAAAAAATAGTTTAGCGATAATGTTTTTGAGTGGATAAAATGTCCTTATTCACGTGTATCATACAATATTTTTTCCAAATCCCCTGAATTTTAATTTTTTTAGTGTTGCCGTAAACATTTTATTCCCCTTTTGATTAAACTATAGTTTTAATAATGAGATTTAATATATAAAATGAGCATTTTATTAATAGGAATTGGAAACAATAATTTACAGTGTGTGGGCCACATGCTGCACATTTAAATCTTCCACCAAAATTCAAATTTACGGTTTTAGCGCCATCCACTAATCATTTTCAGAACTGCTTAGGTAACGGATAGCCAAACTGTGGATAGTTACATGCAGATACTTTCTAGAAACCTATTCTAACATTTATCTGTGGATAGCGTTATGAGTTGGATAGTCACCCATTGTATAAAAAGAGGTTTCAGAAACCGGGCATTATAGGAATACTTTAAAAGTTCTTCGAATAATTACATTACAATCTCTTTTTATTATCTTCCACGGCGCCATCTGCTACGTAAAATATCAAACAATGAATATAGAATTTGATAATCATGTTACTTCAGATCATCAAGTAAGTTTTATAGAGTACACCACAGATGTCGCATGCAACTTACTTTTCCGCATTTCTTTTGTCCTATGATTAATGACAAATAAACTAGTATAATTATTGTCATGATTGCAACGTCCATAAAAAGCAAGGACGATATCATTAAAATTTATTATTCTTTTGTATTACAACTTGTATCAAGTTAGGGCCCTTATAAATTAAGGAGTCGCGTTATACGTAATTTTTTTTGAACACAACAAATAGCCGCTGAGACCGTCATACTCTCCTTGGTCAAAATAGACGAATCCATACAAACAATTCCTAAATAAAGTTGTTTGTCTCTACGTTTTGTAGTCGTTAAGTAACGTTTTGGTTATTAGTATTAGTCAGCTTTTAAATTCTAAGCAAACTCTCATGTTTATACACTTTTACGCTCCTTTAAATTTTTTAGGCATATTTACCATTGCGTTTCTGTACCTCTGAAAATTTTATTTGACAGATTTTATTGAAGCGATTGTACTAGAGCTGATTAAATTAATGATGTGCGTTATCGTATAATACTCGATTGTGTAGCTATATCTACATATTAGTATATAGAGTATATTTATGAAATAAAATGAAAGTGCTTTTCAAATATGATACACGCAAAAAGAACCGGGAATTTTTGGGAAACACATGGTATTAATGTTGACAAAACATGTTATTTGTAATAATACGTACATAAACAAATTCAATTTTTTTATATAAACAGTATGCGATTCTGTTTGCAAACAATGTAGTTGAACTGAATCTGCTTTCTTTGAAGTGTACCCAATAAATGAATTTGCGTTTCAAATGACAACAAAGTTTGCTGTTTTAGCAAATTCGAAAGAAAATAGATTTTTTTGATGACATCATAGTACATAGAAAAACATAAACTACTTTGGAGAACCCATAAATTAAAGTAAAGTAGTGTTTAAATATTCCCAAACTTCTGTAAATACTTGGTTCAATAGAATATTTGCCTTCAAGTGAACGTTGAAGTAAATTTGGCGTCGTATAGTAAATTTATCGAACTGTAAGAAAGATCAGAAACAATTATTTTATCTACAAATATCCAACTAGGATTTCTTAGGTATATGAAAATGCAGAAATAAGACAATATTGTCAAATTACGTTATAGATTACAAAGTGAACATTACGTTATAGATTATGTTGAAATTATCCGGCATTTTATTTAACCCTAGGATGCATAACACGGGCCTCCGAAGCCCAGCGTGGTATTCTAAACTTCATAACTTCTTTATCATTACATTTTTTTTCTTCTGGGCCTTGTCTATGCCTCAACTGGATCTCCCTGTTGTTATTTCTAATTGGTGTTTGATCTATATAATTTATAAGAGAATCTATTTTAGATATTTGAATTCTACCGCGTATTTACATTTCTCGGGTCTCGTAAGCCTGGTTTATTTTTGATTGATAATCGTTTATATTTACATCCAAAACTGTCTTTGTTTAAATAATTTGTTGCTTCGGGCGTCAATGTACTGCATATTGCAATATTATTTGGAATACAATGTGTTAACAATCGGCTGCAACATGTTGTAACATGTAGGAACAGGCCTGCTTCTGCGCTCAACGGAGTTTGCAAGTTTCAACGGCGTATGCAGGGTTCAACACGCAGAAATGCATATCATATAAATATGCGAACGCATAAAAAAGACTTCGGTTGCTAAAATTTGCTTGAGGTGTTTGTTTGTGAATGTTCGTTATGGCTACTTCAAGTTCAAGAAAATCGACCAGACAACGTGCATCAGTGAGGTATGGAGATCCCAATTACGAGGAAACTCTAAGCGATGGGCAGAGGAATGTGATGAAGTTTTATCGGAAGAGAGTGAAACGTCTGGAATTGAAGAATCTGGTCAAGATTCATTAGAAGCCAATTCAGACTCTTCAAATTCTGGGTCTAAAGAAGATGTAGCTACAGCGGAGGCCGATAGTGATAATCCCAACTGTTTCGCTTCTCCATCCGGTATCCAGTGGAATAAAGTTCCGCCAAGCTCTACGAAAACTGCAAAACGTAACGTACTGCGTTTGGCACCAGGCGTAAAAGCTAAAGCAGTGTCCTGTGATACACCTGAAAATGCTTTTAAATGTTTTATTACAAGAACGATCTTAGAAGAAGTCGTCAAATGCACAAACCTTGAAGCTCAAAGAGTAACTACAGTAAAAGACAAAGGATGGGTAGATATTGATGTGATGGAGGTGAATGCTTTCTTAGGTTTGCTGATACAAGCTGGTGTGGAAAGAAACTGGGACGTACCGATAAGAGAACTGTTTTCTTCTGATAAATGTAATCCTATTTATCAAGCTACTATGGGAATTAATCGGTTTGAAGATATTAGGCGGTACCTGCGTTTTGATGACAAAAGAACTCGTGATTTTCGGCTACAGACCGATAGGTTAGCTCCGATATCATATATATGGAACTTATTTTTACAACAATGCAGGTCATCTTTGGTGCCAAACGAAAGTGTTACCATTGACGAGCAGTTACCCTCGTATAGAGGGAGATGTTCATTTATTCAGTATATGCCAAATAAACCATCAAAATACGGTACCAAGATTTTCTGGATGTGTGAATCAGAATCAGGATTTGCAATTGATGGAATGGTGTATACCGGACGACGACCCAATCAACCTATCCATACGAATCTTGCTTCTGAAGTAGTGCAAACTTTAGTACGCAGCATCCACTTCTCTGGATTAAATGTTACAATGGATAACTTCTTTACAAGCATTCCATTGGCTAAATGTTTATTAGAAAAGAACCTAACAGTGGTTGGAACACTAAAAAAAAAGTAAGAGAGAAATACCAAATGAAATAAGAGATGCAAAGAACAAACCGGTCTACTCTTCTACATTTGGCTTTTATGACAAAATGACTATGGTTGGCTACATTCATAAGAAAAACAAGTCAGCCATTTTGCTCAGCACCATGCACAATGACATGTCTGTAAGTGAAAATGTTAAGCAGAAACCGGAATTAATACTTTATTATAACAAGACCAAAGGGGGAGTAGACGTAATGGATCAAAAACTACCAACTATACATGTAAAAGGCAAACGAAGCGATATTGCAGCACTAAATGCATTTATTATATTTTCCACGTTGAAACCTATTTATCATATAGGAATGTAACACACGCCAGACAAGTATTTTTGAAGGAATTAGCTGAGCAATTGGTAATACCGCATATGATAAAGAGGTCAAAAAATCCGAAAATACCATGAAATTCAATAAATTGTATGAACAAATTTATTGACATTGAAAAAACTGCGACTGATGCCGTTACAAATAAAAGGAAGAGATGCACGATGTGTCCCTCTAGTTTAGACAGAAGAAACAAACTAGTTTGTGAAAAACATTATTAAAAAGAAGGAAAATGCCATAAGTGCATTGCAGTGCTAGGCAAAAAGAATGAGGCTAATGTCTGACTCGAAGTTTCCAAGAGGCAAGATTGAAGATACTGTAAAAATACGGGTTCCTGATGTCGGCAGGGGTAGAAGTGACTCCAGGAACATTCTTGGGATCATTCTGCAGGAAGAACGATTGGCTCAAAGATATTCTAGCAACCAGTTTGCTATTTGTAAGGAGAATTTCATTTCACAAAATGTAATATCTTTCAGGAAAATATAGCTGCAAGAAGCATGGGTTACTCTGTAATTCGAAATGACGTGATAGTTTGCCATGTTCTAGCAAGTAGAAGGGTGTTTGTTTACAAATGGTAAGAATAAAACATTTTTTCATTGAATAAAACATTGTCCTTTTATTTCACAAGCACTGATGAAAATTCCGTACTTCCTAAATATTGTAGTTTATCACTTCAGCCAAGAGGGTTCGGGTTGTATGTAAAATAACCGGTTAAAATAATAAATTGCATACATATTATTACATTAACCACCTTTATTGGTAATTATGTATAATACCCGGTTATTATGCATACTAACACTTTTATCAAAGTAACGGTAACATATACAAATCTGGATTATTTTTAATGAATTTCCTACACATATACGAGGTGTGGCAATTAAATAACCGGACTGGTGCTAATAGCGGCAAATAACGCCACGGCAGGTTTGAACATGTCTGTGCTTGTAGGTGCCTACCCCACCCTGAGCTTGATGGGCACGGTTGCACGTCGCTCAGTCTCGTTGTAGCATTCGTCCGTTCAAATCCTTACGCTAGCGTCGCGTCGGAAAAATGCAGAGTGTTCAGATGGTGCATCGAGTTAACCTCACTACCCTTCGTGAACGAGTGAGAAGACGAAGACCCGATTTGAGGAAGAGCAAATCCTGGATGCTCCACCAAGACAATGCGCCAGCCCATTACGCCTTGTCTATGAAGGCGTTCTTTGCGAAATCTGCGCGAGATCAGGGCTGTAGGGAGGGTGTTCCAGGGTCTCAAATCCCAACCTGTTGATAGTTTCTATGGTGTTATGGGCCGTGTGCGGATGGGCGTTGTCTTGCAATAACAAAACTTTCTTTGAGAGTAGACCACGGCGTTTGTTTCGAATTGCTGGTTTCAGCTTAGTCGCCAACAAATCACTGTACCTCGTACTATTTATGGTAGTTCCCCTGTCCAAGTAGTCGTCCAGTATAAGGCCTTTTTCGTCCAAAAACACGGTTAGCATCACCTTCCCAGCCGATGGCGAGATCTGTAAATTTTCTCATGAAATTGAAGAAGAAAATTGCAATTACTGTACCATTGTAACCATAGTTTCGTCCAAATACAAGGACGATTACAAATAATAATAATTAGTCGATTAAATATCCACCACAAATACATCTTTCACGAAAACTTTGAAAGTTCGTTTTTCCAAAATAAAATCGAATGTGATGCGAAGAAGGGCTTAGTTGACGACTGGCATCCTCTTTAAACCGGTAGCCCTTCAAAACTTAAAAAAGAAATGCAAAAAAACGATTCTTTTACCGCTTAGGCTAATATCGTACATTGCGATACATCGCCTAAACAGCGTGACGTCATCGAAGAGCTGTTAGGCCTTCTATATTGGTGGTAACGGTACAATACAGTCTTGGAGTTTAGTCCGTTCCTCCCGACTCATCCTGTACAGGCGGAGGCATTTTTCATGCCGATTAGACCCTTTATTTAAGCACTTCATATACCAAATAGACCCGCGCTGTATAGTCTCGCATATCTCTAGTGAGAACCGAATTAATAACAATAGGTGCAAGTATCCCGACACCAAATTAGAAAAGTAAACAAAACGCGCTGTTAACCATTGAGTATATTGCAGATATAGACACACACACATAATATTATACTATATGTACCTATAGGCTATATTTAGCGGTCGCGATGTGATAAGATTATGTAGTCGGATGGAGATTTTGCTAATTTAGGCGTACACGTTCACGAAACTAGTCGCGCTAAAGGTACTCGCTTGAAGGTACCCTGAACTGCCGTATAGGTACACATCATAGCGTTTAGCGGGGCTACTAAATGCACGGGCAAGGTCGCGGAGGAAATTCATAAATTGACCAGATCGCGAGACATGGCAGATCCTATTTAGGAGTCATCACTACAATATTCGTTAGTCTAACACCATCCGGCGCATTAGAACTGTCTTAGGATCGCGAAAAAAGTTAGACGAAAGTGTATAAAAGTGCGCGAAAAACCTGTAAGATTTACTTCCATCTATACGAAGAACCAGCACAATTAAGCGATAGACTAATTAACTATTCCCAAGAAAAGTTAATTAAATACGAATTAACACAGCTACCGCTGCCTGATCCAGTCTCGGCATCCCTGCTTCATACATTTACACCAAGCATCGTCATCCATCGCAGCGGTACCTGCAAACATTGCAAAACAGGTAATAAACCTAACATTTAAATTGCTCCGCATCATAGGTAACTATATAATGTGCAAGTGTATATATTGTTTTGTTGCTGGCTTTTATTACATCGTCCTATATTTAGAAACTAAACAGAAGCGATAATGTAGTATTATCTGTTCGGAGAAGAGAATAGCGCGTATCTTTTGTTTTAAGCGCGGACGACACTGTTTGAATTTCTTCTCTCTTTTATAGCATGCACTTTCTCGTATTTACCCAAAACTGGGCGGACGTTTGTTCTTTTGGAAGCTTTAGCGCTAAAAATAAATTGAATTATGTAATTTCTCGAAATCGACTTATACAAAGTTTGATATCACTCTCTGTATACATAAGTGTATGTGGGATATGTTGGTGTTATTTGCACGTGTCTAAATATTTGTCAGGCGTACGACTCATTTAGTTTGAAAAGGTATTAGAGGAATTGGAGATATTTGTTGCTATGGGGGAAACATTTCTACTTCGATGCATTCCCTGCATTAACATTTGTATTGATAATTCTTTATTGTTTTCGATTCCATGGCATTATGAGGTGTGGCTCATGTATTCTTAGCATTACATATCTAGTAAGAAGGTAATCAAAAACAAGTGCCACTATTTGGTAGATCTGTCTTTAGTTAATATTCAAATAATAATTTGGCAGTTTATAGAAGTTGAACGGTGCATGGTAAATTTTCAAAATGTCCAAAATTGAACAACATGCAGTGAAAGAAAGACACCGTCCGAAACCAAAGAGCGACTACACATGGTTTATAAAGACACGCCACCATCGTATGCCACAGTTAAACGTTGGTCAAAATTGTTTCGTTGAGGCAAAGAATGTCTTGAAGATGATCCACGTGAAACAGGATCCATTACTGTAGTGACACCGGAGAACATCATATTGGTCGAGGTAGCTGTATTTAGTGATCGACGGCTGATGGCTAAAGAGTCATTCCATGTCAACTCGACCAATTTTCAGAATCAGCCACGCTCGACATCCTCAGATTTGAATGAAATTTTGCATAAATTTTGCCTATTGTATGAAACTAAGCTGTGCAAAATTTAACATCAGAAAAGCAAAACTTGGAGGTCCTATGGACCCTTGAATCAAGGGTGCCAAAATGTCGCGCGATCCGTACAGCATTTTCAGCCAACTTCCAGAGGCTGTATGCACAAATGTATTAGTAATAAGGAAAGAAGGTTTGGGAATATTGCAGATATGTTTAACCTTTGCAAACTCATGAAATTTCAGCCATGTGGCGTTGTTAGTTTTCATGCTATTGAAGCTCAAAGACAAGACAAAAATTTTGCCCGACAAATTTGTAGCCATTATGGCAGGTGTGTATTACCAAGAGCTAACAAGATGCAGAACTATCCTTTGATAAATCTTCAGAGAATATGCCTGTGATAAAGTCCTTCAAGTCTTAGTACTTCATCTAGAATACTTAATTAAATATAATTCTTTCAATGTTGTCCTGCAACTTACAATGTTGGCCCATGGATCTAATGGAAGCAGGTGAATTTCCATGTTGTACTATTGGTTGTTCTAGTGAATCTAAGTGTCATCTGTTGATCTATAATTCAAAACAAGGATTGGAATTAATTGAAGATTTTTCTGCTCATGATCAACCTTTGATACAACAGCGCTCTGCTCAAGTCCTTGATGTTGGATCAACAGTTTGCCTTCATCATGAAGCCCTGTTTTTAACCAGGTTTGAGTTTTTGCAAAAGAGCTGTTGTAAGCCATTTTCGAAGTCATAAGAAAAAAAAAAGGATTAAGACCTCTAGATGATGATCTTCAACAACAACAGATGATGATGAGAACCATTCTGAAGCTTCAGAAAAACTCAATGCAAAAATGAGTAAGTGCAATGCACGAGGCTATGCAAAACGCCAAATCAATCAAGTGCAAAACACTATGAGTAGTCAAATTAATAAAATTGCACTGGCAGGTGGTTTTGATCCAACAGAACTCGGAGCACAGGCTTCTACCACCCAGAAGTGTCACAATTGTGCTGATTGTAATGGTTTTATTAGAGAGTTGAAAGAAAAGGTACACATATCATCGTGGGTCAACATTGAAGGTTGTAGGACAACAATGAAAAAAATTTTCAATTCACAAAAGGTTCAACAGCGTCTTTTGTTTACACCAGCAATGAGAAAACTGTTACTGTCAGCCTGTACACTTTTTTAACAAAAGAAGCATAAAAACATTTTTTTTTCTATGTTTATCTTGCAGAATTTTAGCAAATAATCTGTTTTATCTAAAAACAAAAGCTATTAAAGTATTAGGTATGTTATAATAGTTCGCATAAATGCCAGAATTTTTTGCTAATTTGAACACTTGGTTGATGTGTCTCTAAAATAAAAGTAACATTTTCTGACAGAACAATTTTTGCTCTTTTTAATGGTAGACAAAACAAGAAAATTGGAGTTATCAAATTTGAGATACAGGGTCCTAAAAACTGTCAAAATTTCATACGTAAATTTTTGGTAGCAATTTTAAACAATTATATTTAATTGAGTATTCAAGATGAAGTACTGAGACTTGAAGGACTTCATCACAGACATATTCTCTGAAGATTTATCAAAGGAAAGAAATTGAGCGGTGCATGGTAAATTTTCAAAATGTCCAAAATTGAACATCATGCAGTGAAAGAAAGACACCGTCCGAAACCAAAGAGCGAATGGAATGGACATGGTTCACAAAGACTCTGCACCAAATTCGTTGGGGCAGAGAATCTCTTGAAGATGATCCACGTGAAACAGGGCCCGTTACTGTAGTGACACCGGAAACATTAAATTGGTGGGGGAAGTCGTATTTATGATGGGACGGCTAAAGGCTAAGGAAATAAGGGAACAAGCAAGGATTACAAAAACCAGTGTTTTGAAGATCCTGTATGAGCATTTAAGAATGACAAAATTAGCGCAAATGGATCCCAAATTGTCCAGCGCGGTTCAGAAGGAAAACGTGTCGAATTGAGTCAAAAGGGTTTTTTACGCTTGTACGAAGCTGACAACACGCCCTTTAAACCCAAATATTTGGAAATGGAACAATGGTTCTATACACCGATCCTTTGTCTAAAAGAGAAACGTGGGGTGGGTCGGAAGACGAAACCCTCCCTAAGAAGGTAAAGCACGAAAAAGGCGATGGCAATTTTTTTTTTTTTTGAGGATAGCGAGGGCATCCTGTTAATCGACCTTTAAAAAACGCAGTATATTATGCCGATTTGCATCCCAGTTAAGATAAACCGTCACTAGAAACGCCGAGAAAAGCTGGACTAGGTGTCTGGTTCTTGCACAACAATGCCAGTCCACCAGCTGCAATTTCGAAGGCGATTCAAGGAACTCGATCACTCCCCAATCAGCTCCAACCTTGCCCTAAGTGGCAATTTTTCATTTTCGAAATTAAAAATCGAGTTAAGAGGGAGAAAATTTTAACCCCGATGAGATAATTTAGAACATATTGAGGACAACATCCATCGTTTTTTATAGTGGTATTGAAGGCTGAATTTGATCATTATTCAAGCAGCTTTGTCATTGCAAATAGTCGACTCTCCACAGTTAACATTTCCTCAGAATGATTTTTTTGAGTTTTCCATTGTTTTGTAGAAAATCATTTTACAAATTGACATGCAAATTATCAATTAAGCCATTTGTAAAAATTTTATCAAAAATTGAAAACTATATTAGGTGCAGTTATCCCAAAGGGAGTTCTTTGAAAAATCGCTACCAGAAAATATTTGATCTACACCAATTGGATAATTTTTCTATGTGATGTCCACATTACCGCTTCATCTCGGCTTCTTATGTAAGTATTCACATAATGATTCGACTAAATATCTTAGAAAACAACGAAACTAGTGTATCTAAGATTGGGGTAGATTAATTCGCTAAACTTTGTTTCTTTGGATTGGAATCTTGTTTTTCGCCATGTAGCAATCTGTTGGTGTCTATTCATTTCTGTCTTGAAGAGAAATTTGAAGATCAATAATTCCAGAAAATAAAAATATTTTGGATTTTGGATATAATGAATATTTAGCATTTTCTGTTCTTTTTAGAAAACTTTTGGTCAAAATAGAATTGCTTTAAAATCATTAACAAATCTAATTAGTCTTTATTTCCTATCACAAGAATTGTTATTATTGTAAATATTTATTATTAAATGGATCTATTGTATACGAAGTAAATGGTACTTCTGTGTACGAAGCTTTTTTTTTCTTTCCATTCCTAATTTCTTGTTTTCCGGTAGCTCTTCTGTAGACCACATTAAAGGTTTTAACTAATGAAAAGCTTATAACCCTCTCATACCTTTTGATGACTTGGGAAAACTCAATAAAGTAACATGGTTTTTAACACCCAACTGCCTTAGTGCCTTTGGTGCTATTTAAAATTTTCGGTGAAAAAAGTGTATGGTTCCACCTTCGTATTCTTTTCCTGAGGTTGTCTTGGTGCAAAAATCTAAAACTAAAAACCTCTTATTGGGATACGGTAGCATGAGATATAAGTACTCTTAAAAGGTATGTCATCTCCAAGTATTTCGCCTATGTTTCCACACCCAAAGTTCCCCTTTTCAATTGAAATTCGCCGATGGCCACTCAATACAATTTTGATTTATTACTCTAGAGGCTAACCTTTTGAAATTCCTACTGAATTCCTACTGCCCCAACTTGGTAAATTGGCACAAATGGCATACATAAAAAAACAATGTAAAATTATTATTAATTGGTTTTCGTCTAAAGTTTCTACCATTGCTTTACACAGATCTCTCACGTAATGATTAGGCTCAATATTTTAGGAAACGGCAAACCAAATGAAATTGAAAGTAAAATAGGGCTCATCTGACTGCTTCTTGTGACCTAAAAAATTCATTTTCCTTGTGCTTGGAGTCCAAATTCGGCAATTAGGTTCAAATTGATCTGCGGTACGTTCAAATAGAATTATTTATATAATGGACGTGGCGAGTTGATGACAGATAAAATCTCTTATTTCTTTAGAATGTTAGTCTTAAAAAAATTTTCAATTCGTTATTTTAATACGAGGGTAAAAGTCTTAAGTTTTTACAAAAGACCACCAGATTGCGTTTGAGATTTGACATTACTATATTTTATAAGATTGTTAACATTTGTTATTGTTGAAGCGGTGATAGCACAGAAATCGATCAAGTAATTTGTGTAGTTAATGAATGATATTACGTACGTAACTTTGCAAGCCAGTTTGTCTGCCTATTAAACCGTACGTGCATTCCAAGGGGTTCGTTACAGTGTTTGTTGGGAATTTCACGTAGGATGATTTTTTACGATTTTGGTTAAGGCCCACCGGTAACAGAAACGCCTCGAATTGCTTCATTCAACTTTTGGTAATGATCGTAATGAAGCACTATCTTAAGAGACTGTTACAACTTTTTTTGTAGGGTTTCATCGTGGTCGTGCTTCCGTCAGTCGCAAATTTTGTGAAGGTCGACCAAAATCGGTATTGCTCCAAAAAATGTGTAAACAATCCAGATCACTTCTGTTATGTTTGTGTGAGGTGACTTTTGCGTCTCAGAAGCGGTCTATTAACTCCATTGATAAAACAGGCATATCGGCTTTATTCGGTTGCAAAATAGGGGATCAAGACAAACTTGGGCGCCACATACTGCGAAATAAGCGCTTCAAGTTGAAAACTGGTTAAATCATAAAAAAAACATCTATGGGTTTGCTGTCCCAAGGCCCTGGAGAACCTACAAATCATGTAATGGCTATTTCTGCGATCCCCTGGGGTTTGGGCAAGGCCAGTATATCCAAGAAAAAAAAATGGGTTTTAAACTATCCAAAATATACCTCTCCCCATGAGACCTGTGCCCCTATGACAAATTTCCTTTTCCAGACCCCCAGAAAACTTACTTAGGATTAATAATAGCTCAGCGATTTGTCATAAAGAAGAAATCCACAACTCAAAAGAACCGCACAAAATAACCCAGTTAGATCCGGGATCAAAACTTCCAAAAGGTGGGCAGAGTACTAGATCAAACCTGGGTAGGGGAACCTTTTAGAAAGGGGTTTTTCGTATGTTTTTTTCGTAATGCCATAAAAGGCCTAGTAATTTTGACATAAAAATATTTGGGTTTTGCATAACATTAGGGGGTTTGTTGGGGTTTTAAATAACTACAAGCCAGAGGAATGGAATTGTTTATAGACAGTTAAAAACATTCATTTAAAAGGCTTCATCGCATTTTGGAACATTCTACCGTCATTTCTTTTTAAATACCCGTTTTCGATGAAGAACCCAAAACACAATATAAAATACCTATTTAAAATAAAATACATAAACCCTAGCAACCTTGGCGTTTTTAAAAAGGTTGTTGCCTTTTATTGGGTGCAGCAGGAACCCAAGTTTTGCTGTTTTTTGTATAAGGGGCAGGGGCAAAGGCACTTCATTACAAAAAACAAGAGGGCCGTTAAAAACCTTAGAGCTGGTAAAAAGAATTAAACATTTTTGGGAGATTCCAAAAAGATTTTGTTGACCATGCACTAAAATTTGGGTCAAATAAAAAAATTTTGTTAAGGTACGGGAAAAAAAAGGGGGGGCCACTTTCAGACCGGCCCAAAATTTCCAAGGTAATGAAGAAAATTAAAAAAGGTATTTTTGGGGGGCACATTTTTAAAATATTCTGAAACACGAACTTTTTTGACTCATCTAACAAAATTGAAAAAAATTTTCCCTGGAATACTTTCCCCTCGTGATCACTTATTTTTTGGGGAAATAAAAAAGCTGACAATACATTACTCTTATTGAAAATCTGCGCCCGAAAAAAAAAAGGGGGTTGCAATATGTCTCTAAAGATCCATTTCCTACCCACACCTGGACTTTTTTCCGGGAAACTGCGGACGAAAGTGGTAGACGGCGAACGTTCCATCAGGATATAACAATGAAAAAAAGTACCGGGAATTGAATGTTTCCCTTCTGCCGACTCTTTTGGGACTTTTTTAGAAAAGTCTCAGAAACAATTCACAAAAAAAACCAAAAAAGGGGCTTGTGGTCAAAAAAATTTAAAATATCTATTTTTTATTATTTTTTTTGAAAATAAAAAAAGACTTTTTTGAAAACTGCACTAAATTTTTTAGTTTCATTGTCATCTTTGTATTCAGCGACCCAAAAAAACAAAAAATGCCTTTTTTAAACAAGATACAAAAAATAACAAAATTTTTTTTGGGTGGGGCTGAAAGTATACAACAATAAAACGTTTTTACCGTTTTTTTTCTTTTACCCGTCAAAACTTTTGATAATTTCTCCCAAATTACATTTAAAAATAAAAAACAACAATGTTAGCCAAAAGTCTCTTCCTTCAATAATGTACTGGGGATTCTTTAAAAACATCAACCTTTGGTTTTCTAGAAGTTTTCATCAGTTATTTAAATCAGTTTTTTTTTTTAAAAAATTTTAATTCCTCTAAAATTAAAGAGTTATGATATGTTTTAAAAAAATAACCTTCAAAAATTTCCCCATAACTCTAATCTAGTTGTTAAAGATTTTTATCGCTCCCCCCTACGATAACAATCCTGGTTTTCTTTTTTTTTGCAACTGAAGGATATTTTTTAAAAATCCCTTTAAGGGATTTGTAAATTTTAACCCGTCGATAATTTAAGAGAAAAATGAAGCAAAAATTTCCACATCAACACCCACATCGAAAAAGATCAAAAAAAAGTATCTTGAAAGTCTTTTTTTAATTCGGATACGTTTGTTATCTCTTTTTAAACTGAACAGCGGTGGGGTATTTTTGAATCCCCTTTTTTTGTTCGTAAATAAAAAGGGAAAATTTTGGATATTAATTTTAGGATTTTTGAGAGGGGCTAACCCCTCCGTACGAAAATTTTTAAAACGGAACCCTCAAAAGTATGTCTTTTACCAAAAAACAGGGTGAGTGAAATCTTTAATATTTATAACTAAAGTATTTAAAATTTGAATTTCCCACCCGGGTTTTTGCCTTTTTTTAAATAATTTATAGAACCTAAATTATGGGGTTTTGAAAACGTTAACGCAATTAATAGGCTGCAAAATGAAATTTTGAAATTTTTCTATATATATATCGAAAATTTTGGGTACTAGAAAAATTGGGGGAAACTTTTACATTACAAAAAATTTTTTTGTCAGTTTCCCATACAGAATAAAACGCCCTTAGAACAATTTGGGTACGAAATTTAACAATAATTTTCATGAAAACACTTATACATTGTGTTTTTTAAAACTAAAATATCTGTAATTTTTGTTTTGAGTAAAATTAAAAATTTTTCTGCAGTATTTTTTCTGTTACTAAAACTTTAAAAATTTTACGTAAAATTCTAACTGTTAGAGTGCTTCAAGATCAATCTTTTTTTCTTTTATTTTAAACATTTTTACCCCAATTTTTTTTTTTTTTGCCTAGCTGGCAACAATTGAATATTTTTCGACTAGGGCATAATGCAATATCAACTTTTATGATTTTTTTCATACGAGGGTAAGTCAAATATTATTACACTTTCGCCCCTAACAAGCTTTTAAGGTTTTCTATTGGGGCCGTTTCGCCCGCGTTGAGTTGGCGCCTGTGTGGTATTTGTGCGTAAAATTTAAAACCGACACGTCATTTGATGTAGCCTAAACACTAAACATTCGCTCCGCTATTATTTGCCCAAAAGGAACAAAGAGCCGTGATCGATTTTTTTTGGGCGAGGGTGTGACGGTGTGAAAAATTTACCGGAGACTATTTTGACAATACGGGGACAGAACCTTATCTCGTAAAAGCATTTCTTGTGGATCGAAATGTTTCAAAGTGGCCGTCCGAGCGTAACACAAAAAGAGGGAGCTGGACGGCCGTCAACCTCGACCACCGACGACAACAGCAAGCTCGGGAGATGGTTTTAAATAGGCGAGTTACCATAGGTGAGGATCTTTAAACATCAGCCACGGTTCTGCCTATCAAATTATCCACGATGAACTCAAATTTCGTAAGTGTGTGAGCGATGGGTACCATGAATGCTTACCGCTAAAAACAAAACCAAACATTTGGACTTTTTAAGCAGAATAGTGACCGTTGATGAAACGTGGGTTCATCACTACAGCCGAATCGAAACGCCAGATTTTTGGAATGGAACACGTAGGATCCCCTGGCACGAAAAAATTTCAAGACCTCGCCATCAGCTGGGAAAGGGAGATGCTAACCGTTTTTTTGGAACGAAAAAGGCCCTATACTGGACGCACTTGGACAGGGGATACCATAAATAGTGCGAGGTAAAATGATTTGTTGGCGAATAAGCTGAAACCACAATTCGAAACAAACGCCGTGGTCTACTCTCAAAGAAAGTTTTGTTGTTGCAAGACAACGCCCCCCCGCACAGGGCCCCATAACCACCATAGAAACTATCAACAGGTTGGGTTTGAGCCCCTAGGAACACCCCCCCCACGGGCCCCTGATCCGCTCCTCAGACTTTCATCTCTTTGCACGCGCTAAAGGGAAAGCTTTGAGAGGTCGTCGATTTGCCTCAGACACAGACGTTCGGGATGCGATGCAAAAGTGGCTTCACGACCAACCGAAAACCTTCTACCAGGAAGGCATACGGAAGCTTGTGGCTCGCCGGACCAAGTGCATTGCTAAAGGTTGAGACTATATCGAGAAATAATGTATCTTTTTGTACACCTATCTTTGTTAATACAGTTGTAGAACTAAAAGGGTAAGTAATTTTTGACTTACCCTCGTAAATTAGAAACCTAAAATTGATTAAAAAACGTGATTTCGCTCCTTGAATTGGCCCGCCTATGAGACTATGTATTATGAATAATCAATAAAGAGAGGGACCTTTACACTTCTCCTGTCTTTTCGATTTATTACAGTAAAGAGGTCCTTGATTTATGGTTGTGCTATAACCATGTTACTCATTTGGCGGATAGAAAGGACATAACCGTTGTCTCACTCGTTTTTTATCTTTATTAGGTGGGACGGCCCACATGTCTTGCATTTCGTGGTGACGGACCTTTTTTTCCCCCTTTTTTCTCCTTATTCTTCCTTCTAGTTTAAGGGGCAAAACTAGGTACTTCTATATTTTTTCTTGGAGAGTAGGGTAGAGCGGTTGTTCGAATTTTAATATATTTCTCTCACATCATCGCTACGCGGCTGAAGATGAAGACCCATGTGTCTTTGAAACGGCCTTACCGAGTTAATTAATATTTTGTGGTGCGAAATGTGCCGAGGATATTGAAATATATGTTTATTGTTGTTTATTCTGTGCATCACATTGTGTAATGCTTAAAGTAAAAAAAAACAGCCTCTTTTTAATAAAAATAATACTAAATCTCAAGAATTGGGAGTATTAATTAAGCATTATTGCCCCCCACGTAAAACGAAGACCAAATGCAAGGTAGATTCCTTTTGAATATTGTAATCGGAAAGAGTTCGTCATCTTCCAATGTTTTTCCTGCAAAGATCAAACGCTGTGATCTGGAGAATACCTTCCTTATCTTGAATTTTGCTTTAACGTTTTCAATTGTATCTGAAAGGTTCTACTTCCAAGTGATGGTTTTCCCAGTAAGTGTTTAACAAATATTTGTATACCTCCCCCCAATCGTAGGACTAAATGCCCGTTAGATTCCTTTTGGATATTATAATCTAGAGTGTACGGCCATCCTCCCAAATGTTTGCCACAAAAAATTTAAACGTTGCTGGTTCTGAAGGTATTCCTTCTTTGTCCTGGATCTTTGTTTTAACGTTTTCGATGGTGTCTGACGGACTCCCCTTCTAATGTAATTGTTGTTTTCTCAGAAAGTATTTCTGGAAATTATTCGAATAATTTCTGCAGAGAGTGTATTTACAGGAATTTGCCAACAACAAGTAACTTTAATGCTCACTTTGATATTTTTGCGATCAATTCCCTTTTGGATAAATGCAATTTTTTATTTTCTTTTCGATTGATGGCTATTTTTTCATTTAATATTTTTTTTCTCGTACAGCACAATTCTGCAGTTTAACACCCAACCCGTAAGCGCATTATACATAATATATAAACGACTAAGCTATCTGCATATACCGGCCAGACTTGAAAGTCGGGTTTTAATACCCGTTTAAACAAAAGCCAAAACAATACTTCGCTGTTCGGGTACAACACCAGAATATCTATTCGAAATAATGACGTGTTTCGTAGAATCCTTGCACATAAATCAATATACATATACATACCGATAAAACATGACGTTTAAAAATTAAACCGAACAATTTTCCCCACTTCAGTATAAATAAAATATATCAGGTGCTTGCGATAGTGGAATAATACTTGCAGGGTTTATACAGAAATAAACATCATAGCGATATACGATAACGATAATGGGTGAATTTGCGGGAAAAAAGGCACTGATTACACAAATACACGCACATACGTTTGATATTAGGATATTTTTTATTGAAACTAAAATACCCCGTAATTAATAGTTTGTTAATGTATCGCAGGCTGACTCGATGAGGTTATAAAATGTCAAAAATGTAAATCGACTTTGAGTTTTTACGATACTGGAACAACGTACAGATCGCCAATCATTCTACAGCTTGTGTATATAAACTGGATAAAACAGTTACATGAGCGATCCTTAAAGTTGAAATAAAATTTATGACCCTCATAAAAGTTGTACGAAAATATTTTTCTGGTGAATCGATTAATGCTTTTAGAGTAAGTAATTATCTAAGTAGCAAGATACTCCTGGGTTGTTTGAATGGTCAGTATACGTGTTTAAATTTACTAATAAGTAGAGAAACCTAAACTTGCGGACTCGCATAGGCTCGGTATTACGGTTAATATAAGAATACGAAAAATTCTAAAAAAATTAAACCGGTAGAGAAGCGGGCATGTAGTGTCCCCTTTAAATTTAAATCATGTTAAACCGCGCTGAGAGAGATTTCGTTTTAGTACCGTTGAGCTTTTTGCAGAGATTAGTCGAACGGTCAAGGTTATGTACTTACGTGTCGCTTTTGAAAATATAGCTGGTTTTTTTGTGTGTTTTAGTATTATACCCAAGTACATAATTAGTGTACCGTTTCATATAGAACTAATATTTACATCCCTAAGAAAACAATGCCTCGTAATAGATTTGCTATTAATGTACTAAGTATGTGTCACTTTTTCCCCATTTAAAATATGACGGTAGTGCAGTTTTTTGCTTAATTTTGCAATGTTCGTTTGGCTGCATTGGACAGAACTGATTGCCAGAGGCATGTCATGGTATTAAGCATATGAGAAATGCAAAACTGAAATACCTTATACACTATTCCTCATACATTTATTAATTATGTTTACCTCTTGTAATTTTCCGTTGTCGTTGGTGAGAAAGCAGCTTTTAAAACTTTTGGCGACAATACGTTCCAAAGTACCCATTACCCTCAAAAAACCCAATTACAGAATCATTTGCCGCGAATGAAAGAGATGCTAGAAAATGTGTGTAAAACGTGTTTTTGTGTTCCAAAAAAATATGGATTACCGTGGATGAGACGCCCGATATAAGAAAAACAGTATTGTGAATGTAATAGTTTCGCGTTTTATCTAGCGAGAACACAGCATCTCGTATTTGTTAGCTTGCAAACGTTTTCACAATGTACCGCGGAAAATATTCAAAAGTGATAATGAACGCTTTTGAAAAAATTTAAATTGCCCAAGATCAAGTTGTGATGATTGTGACCAGATAGGGGAAAGCAACGATTTAAGTGTGGGCGATCCTTAAAACATATTTTCCTAACTTAATACATATAACCTTTCCTGCTGCATGCTTTGCATTTAGTTGGTGAAGTTGTTCGACAAAATTACGGAAACGTTGATCGGATGATTGGAAGTACTAAAGCATTGTTTCGTAAATCTCCAACGTTTAAAGAATTTCGTAAATTTTGTCCAGGTATTCCAGAACCTCCTGAACCATTTTAACGCGATGGGGTACTTGGCTAACAGCACTTCTTACTATTTATCCATTTTCAACAAATTCAATCAGTTATAATGCGTTTAATCGGAATGAAATCCAAACAAAAGAGAAAGTCAAAGGGAAATTTCAAATTCCTCAACTTTCAGAAGATTTAAACAATATTCCAATTATACAGTATTACTAGATGCCATCAGAAAACTACAATGTACTGAATTGTTATTTCAGGAATCATTAGCATAGTGGAGAGTTTTAAAAAATAAATTACACACATTAATGATACGCAGGATTATGCGCTAGTCAAAGTTGCCCGATGTTTTAAGGAAAAATCCCGATTTTTTAAAACTTTAGAGGCCGTTTATAATAAGTGTAAGAATAGTGACTTTTAAGTGATTTTGAAAAACAGTTTCTACTGCAAATGTAACTTCCTTAGATGTGGAGAGATCGTTTTCTATGTATAAGAATATTTTTTCTTGCGACCCCACAGGTTTAAAAAAAGTAACTGTGAAACATATGCAATGAACGAGTTTACAGTAGTTCACATCCTGATGCCTCTAATTTGTTGAATAATTAGCAAGTAAATTTTTTTTATGAATTTTTCGTATTCTTATATTAACCCGTAATACGACGCCTATGCGAGTCCGCAAGTTTGGTTACTCTACTAATAAGTAAAGCGTGACAAACGGTTTGCACCCGCAGAGACGCCGTGAAGAAGCTGTATTTACTATGTACATACAAGGAATCGAGTGGGACGTTCGGTTATTATCGGTTGATCGATGTGCGTGTACTATTTATAATTGAAACTAGCGGAACTGTCCGTGGTGTACGCGCCAAAAGTAGACACAGTACATGTTAATAAAAAAAATAATAGATTGCTAACCTTTTATTGACGTATCGATGACCACTGCGGTAATGTGCGACTGCATGGTACCCGCGTAGTACCGCAATATAAGCAATGCTTCCATTGCGATTCGGTCGAGGCCTCGACGACGGTCTGAAAACGTTCTCGTATACTTTGCAAATGATCGTTCAGCATCTATGAAGTAAGATTTGCGAAATTCAAATACTCCTGGCATCTCTTCTGTGCAGTCTTGAATTCCAAATATAGATCGAACCTTTTCTAAATCCGGATTTTTATTTAAAACTGCACGAAATTTTTGCGCGACATCTAGTCCTATAGGATCCGTCAAGCTTTCTAGAGCGGCTGCTAAATTGTTCATATTATTTAACGAGTCTTGTACAGATAAGTAAGTATTTTCTAACTGCGAAATAGTTTATGTCACTATAGAATAGTTTATGGAAATGTCATCTATTTCTTTTTGAACGTCCGAATTGGAAAAAAGTTGCTGACTCACGCGAAGCGCTTGAGAATTAGAAGAATTAAGTTTGAAAATGACATCTTTCACTTGGGAATAATATTTGCGATAGTAAGATACTGCCTCGATCCATGTTCCCCATCGCGTCAATACAGGCTGAGGTGGTAGCGGAATTTGCGGATACAATTGCTTGAATACGCGGATATGTTTGGGAGATCTCACAAATACTTTTTTGATAGATGATATTAAATCATTTACCCTAGGATACTTGCTTCGAATGGTTTCTGCTACGAGATGACATGCGTGTATGAAGCATGTTATGTAAAGAAGAGTCGGAAAGCATACTTTTAACATCTACCAGCTTTCAGCAATGTTGGCGGCTCCGTCAGAAACTACCATGGTGATTTGGGCTCCTACGATACAAATTCTCTTAACATACTTTTTATTATGTTTACAACGTGTTCGGCATCAGTTCTTTCAATCCTTTTACTGGTTAACAACAAAGCGCTGGACATACGTTTTAAAGGACGCGCCACAATATGAATCACGCTGTGTTTCTGAGCATCAGTACTTCGTCCACAGCGAGCCAGATTTTTGATTTCTCAACTCGTCTTTTCTACAGTCTTTCCTGTACTTTGGACATATGGTAAATTGTAAACCCCAATTGTCTTTTTGTTGGTTTGCTTCCATGATGGAACATATTTACCCAAAAAAGACAAGAGTTTTAATTATCTACTAGGTGTTGTGGGATGTTGCACGTGCCAACATGAAAATAAAGTCATACAAAATTTTCCAAAACGGAAAATTGTTTTTAAATTCAATACATGACGTTTACTTTTAATATGACTTCTACATTCAAATGTTGTACGACCTAGCAACCCTATACCGCAAAATTTGCAACGAATATGCGAACCTGTAAATTCCAAACCAGGGAAACTCCAAATATATTTCTTCACATGCGATGCAAGAGATACACCAGGCTTACGTCCCATGTTTTCGAAAACACACAATGAGAATCCGATAAATAACCGAACGGTCGATCTCTTCAATGTCTACCGCATTACTGAACTCTGCATCCGCATACGCACATACACCCCCCCCGTATAGGCGCCTCTGCGGGCGTAACCGTTTGTCACGCTTAACTAATAAGGATATTTGATTTCAATGTTTTATAGGCAGATGACCTTAAAAACGGCATCGATTTGCAAAATTGTTTTAAATAGGGTGCATGTTCCCAGCCCCGCCACCTCCGGATTTTGAAATTTCCTACACGCTATCATTTTGTGCCGTTTTGTGCCATTTTGTGCCGCAAAAAGAAAATTTTGTGCTTCAATATTAAGGGAGTTATAACATTTTGAATTTTGGGCATGGCATGCCCCCAGCCCCGCCACCACTAGATTTTGAAATTTCGTATACGCTATCATTTTGTGCTCGTTTTATGCAACATCATAAACAAGCACCACGATATGATTTAAATGCTATTGAAGTTATTGCCGAGGTAGAACCTGAACCACAACAGTTTTTATAAATTCCTTTCAATATTCTAAGTTTACAATATCTGACAACAATTACGAACACCCAAAAGCTATATTTAAATTTAACGAGGACGAAATTATTACAGAAAGCAATACTCTACCATTTTTGGAAGTTAAACTCGAGAATTTAGAATTAACGGTTCTATTTGATTCTGAATCAGAAGTATGTTTTATATCCAACAAATTTATATCTGAAAATATTGCACATTTCAAAAGGGAAATTTTTGATATCAATAATGTAGAAATTAGAGCATCTACAGGAAAACTTTTATCGAAAATTAATCAATGCGTATGTGATTCATTAACTATAAACGAAATATCATATAATTGTAAATTTTTAATTATTAATTGCTTAAAATATGATGCAATAATTGGTGCATTGGAGATAGAATTTTGTTTAAATTGACAAAGTAATACATATTTATGTGCTGTTTAATAATTCATTCACAATACGGTTGAATTTAAAATGGTTACGCCGCCATCTTAAAAAAACTTAAAAGTGCAATTTTCAAAATATGCTCGTAACTTCTCTCTTTTTGATCGTAATGAAAAACTGTTTTTACATTGTATAGGCACTTTTTTGTGTACAATCGATTGAGCTAAGTTAAATATTTTTTTTGTCAATGGATTCATTGAAAATAAATTAAACTTAATTTTTTCTTATGGCGGTTATATCCAAATTTTACACATTTTGCAATTAGCACTGTTTTTCTGAATAATTTGATGTATAAAATGTTAATTTAAAGCAATCAGAAGTGTTAGAAAGACTTTTTTTTGGAACGAAATTTTGCAGTCCGAAGAAAATTATAGGGTGCCGTGGAATAGATTTGATTTTACGAAACAAGCGAGAATCTTGTTTTATGTCAAGTGAAATTAACTGTTAGTAATACTCACATTAATACTTTATTTTTATAAAATTTTATAAAATATGACATTTTCGTCACGTACATTCCTTGTAATAAAAATATTGCACGGGCTCAAAATGAATATCAGGACGACTTCCCCGAAAGACGGCAACCAAATTCAAAAACATTCAGAAGTCTTGATAAAAATTTAATGGATTATGGGGCCTTTTCAAAGAAGAAAATTCGAAGTGAACAAAGACAGCGAAGAAATAATTTTTGAGCATCTGCTCAAATTAATATCTAATAATGCTCTTTTCTTGTTTTGGTAATCAAACTTTATTTAATTGATTTTGAGTTTAGGAATAAAACGAATTATACTTAAACAACATTAGACGGATACTCTAAAACTGTGGCACTGGAACACTGAAACAGTTCACTAAAACCCTTACCACAACACTTAATTCGTACTGGACGCACGTTTCGATAGCCAAGCTATCATCATCAGCAGCAAGACTGAACTAACAAGCTAAGTGAAAAACTAACCTTATAAGGAAAATAAATTATGCAATATGTAAATTTAAAATCGTAAAATTTAATGAGCCGCTTCATTGCACAGGACTATAAATAGCCTAAAGGTAAATGAGCCGAATGACGTGAGTTAATAAATCCTAGAATACAATGAAGCGGTTCATTGCACATGGTTAAAATTACAACTATAAATGATTAAACATGATGTAACAAAGGATAAAGGCTGGAATTTAATGGTCCTAAATCTGAATTCATTAAGTGAGTTTTGTTTTTGTAAATTTCCATGCCTTCATAACAATTTAATTGAGAAGTGCTCCTTACGTTTTTAATTAACTTTATATTATCAACATTATGGTTATTTTCAAGCATATGTAGGGCAACGCTAGATTTATCAAACCTTCTGAATTTGAGATGAGCCAAATGTTCTTTGTACCTAATTTTGATTGATCTTTTTGTCTGCCCAATATACACTTGGTCACAATCTTTACATGAAATTTTGTAAATTCCTGATTTATCCATGTTATCCACTGGGTCTTTGGAATTTCCTAAAAGATTTTTAAGGTTATTGCTCGAAGAGAAAACAATCTTGCGGTCAATCCTAGAAAAGATTTTTTGAAGACCCTTGGTGTAACATGGATAAAAAGGTAATTTAACATATTTCTTATTATTACGGCCGTCAATGCGTTCTAATGTGCTTACATTTCTAATTCTTAATCTATTCTTATGTTTCCTAATAGTATTATAGACGACATCTTCAGAGAATCCGTTAAAGTTAGAAATATTGATGATTTCTTTTAGTTCATTTTGATATCTATCTTTCGTTAAAGGAAAATTGAGTAACCGGTGCACCAAAAAGTTAATAGCCGAAAGTTTGTGTTCATATGAGTGATTAGAATCCTGTAAGATGAAACTATTATTACTAGTAGGTTTCCTATATACGTCTATTTCTAACTTATTTTTATTTCTTATTACTAACATGTCGAGGAAAGGAATCCTGTTGTCTTTTTCTTCTTCGTGGGTAAATTTGATAGAGGGAAATTTTGAGTTAAGTTGTTCTATGAAATCCGTTATTGAACATTTACTGATGTCAAAGATGCAAAAAATGTCATCGACGTATCTGATCCAAAGCCGAGGGAAATAAGCGAAAGTATTCTTCAGGTCAGTTTCAAATTTACCCATAAAGAGGTTAGCCATAAACGGAGATAAGCTGTTACCCATTGCCGTTTGTTGATAAAAAGTGTTGTTAATTTGGAAAAAGTTTTGTTTCATGCAAAGTTTTGTCAAAGAAATGAAGCTAGTAACTTCCTCTCTATCCATTTGGTTATCTAACAAAAGTGTTTCTAAATATTCCAAAGTTAAATCAACTGGAACACTAGGGAACAATGAACTTACGTCAAACGATACTAAAATTTCTTTGTCAGTAAGCTCAATGTCCTTAGTTTTTTCAATGAACTCGTAAGAATTTTTAATAGCCAAATCCGGAAATTGTACAGGTAACTGGTTCAATTTGTCAGATAACCACCTGGAAAGTAAGTAAGTTGGACTGTTGATATTCGAAACAATGGGTCTCATGCTTTTTCCGGGCTTGTGTATTTTAGGCAAACAATACATCCTAGGTAGTACTGGGTTTGTTTCAGTTAAACAACATTGTTTCTATTCCACAGCACCCTATAATTTTCTTCGCACTGCAAAATTCCGTTCAAAAAAAAAAAAAAAGTATTTCTAACATTTGTGATTGCTTGAAATTAACATGTTATACATCAAATTATTCAGAAAAACAGCGCCAATTGCAAACATGTAAAATTTGGATATAACCGCCATAAGAAAAAAATAAGATTGATTTATTTTCAATGAATCTATTGACAACAAAAATATTTAACTTAGCTTAATCGATTGTACACAAAAAAGTGCCTATACAATGTAAAAACGATTTTTCATTACGATCAAAAAGAAAGAAGTTACTACCATATTTCGAAAATTGTACTTTTCAGTTTTTTCAAGATGGCGGCGTAACCATTTTAAATTCAACTATATTGTCAATGAATTATTAAACAGCACATAAATATGTACTACTTTGTCCATTTAAACAAAATTCTATTTCCAATAATAACAAAGATACCCATGCAATCTAACGTCCCCTGAGACACACTGTATATATATATAATCTTCTTATATAATCTTCTTATAAGATAGTTACTGCTACTTTCATAACCTTTGTACTGTATTAACTCTGATGTCAGAAATAACAAGGAGGAGTTTTCTTGACTTTTACAAATCGACAATCTTCACTCATAGTTTACATGTCCTTTATGTTCTCAATTCTCAAAGTTTCAAGACTGAAAAACTGTAATAGAACATTAATTGACAATAATAATTAGATATAATAACATTTCACGTTAAAGTTCAAATTCATTGCACCAAAATTTAAATTTGGATATACACAAATGTCTACCAGCCACTGTCAAGGAAAACTGCCTCCGTCTGGTCCCAGTAATTACGCTAATTTGATAACTACGACTAATTTAATCGCATACGCGATATTTTAAGAGACGACATACAATATTATTGGCGATTTTGTATCTTAACGAAAGTTATACATGAAAGTAAACGAAATAATTATCACTAGATAATGATAAGTAAATGCTTTTCATTGTGCTGGTGCTTAAAGAGTCATGAAAACGATTCCAAATACGATGTTATGGTACGTCAATTAGAAAATAATAAGAAAAGACCATCAGACAGTGTTTATATATTGTAATGAGACTAAATAAAAAAAATTAATAACTCAGGGTTAACGTTTTTATAAATTACTTGATGTGTGAGATCGACATATTTTCTTACCCACAAGCTGTATCAAAATTTTAATGTATTTATTTGTGTTTTTGATTTTTTTTATAATTAATTGAACGGACTTTTCTCGTGACTCTGACGTTCTTCGGAGAATTGAAGTACTTCGATGTCCGTTCTTGATATTTATATTTATATTCAAAACCAAATATTTTTTCTTCAAGTATTTTTCCATGGATAATAATTTTGGTGTTAAAAGTTGCATACAAACGCTTGTACGCAAAAATGTTGACAAGCTATGTGATAGTGTTCCCTATATTATTTTTTTTGTTTTTTTTTCTTTTAAACCTCCTCCCTAGCCCCAGTCCCATCTTGAGGTGTCCGCCTCCACAGTAAAGTAGGACACGGCCACTTCTCAGATGACCAATTTTGTAATGCTGCTTGTCAAAAAATTTTTTTTTGTCTTTCTGTCTAATTTTCGTTGTCAACATTGTTGTGAATTGGTCTAACGAGTTGTGGTCAATGTCTTCTTTCATTTGGCAACAACACCTCCCGCACCTCTTTTCAATTTAGATGATTTTCGGTTCAACAATGAATAAAAATAGCGAGGAACTTGAAGGGACATAAATGAACTTACGTGGAACCAAGGCATTACCACTGAAATATAAGGCCTGACAGCTCTTCGATGACGTCACGCTGCTTAGGTGATCGCCATGCTCCGTCTTAACATAAGCGGTTAAAGAATCATTTTTTTTTTTGCTTTCTTTTAAGTTTTGAGGGGCTTCCGGTTTAAAGAGAATGCCAGTCGCCAATTGAGCCCTTCTTCGCATCTCATTCGATTTTATTTTGGAAAAACGAACTTTCAAACCAAAAACCAAACGCGTAACCGAGCACCGTTTTCGTGTGGTGGATATTTAATCGACTAATTATTATTATCTGTAATTGTACATGTATTTGGACGAAACTAAGTGTTTTACCTAATCTATCATTACTTTTCCCACAATTATCTTTAAGTAGGATATTTGTAGAACAAGTTAGCAATACGTTCACTGCTATGAATATGACATTTACATACATCAGTATCCAAAATGGCGTTCGGTGATATTTAAAACACGAGGGATGATCGTAAAATAAGGTCTCCAAAGCCCTACAGCAGCAATAAGACGTATTAGGTGAAATCCGACAACATTGGAGTGTGCAGCAGCTCTCCCACTCTATATACGTACCACTCCCGTCTCACTACGCCGCTCGGTGTTGGCTAAGCAGCCGTCCAAGACGGAACTCCTGGTCGCCGCTACCACCAGGTGTGAAATTCGCGCTGTGATACGTTTTTAAACGCAAATGGGGTTTCATCTATAGACATTCAATTAACAGAAGTTTATGAAGAAAAGTGTATAGCTGTTCAACACGTCCGCAAATGGTGTAGGGAATTCACTGGAGGTCGGACGGAAATTCACGCTGAAGAGCGGAGCGGAAGACCATCAGTTTCAGAGTAAATCGTTGAAAAGGTCGAGAGCATACTGCTTGGAGATCGGAGGGTCACCATTCGTCAACTCGCTCTTCGGATTCCTGAGATTTCCAACACCACAATTGAAAACCCAGAGATGGTCTCAGTGCGTAAACACATGTGTATGGCCTAAATATAAATACGTCACAGCCTGCTGACGTCAAAACTGTAGAGTCCTGTATTGGTGCTAGTAACGACCAAGGCTGGTTATCCACTTTATTTTAATTAGAGAAATATGAGCTTTCCTTTTGCTTCGCCCAGCATTCCCACCACGATTGCCATATCACGAACAATTGTTTTTTCAACAAATGGCAAAAGTTCGTCAAGGCATCAAGCAAGATTTTGGAGATTGGGGTATATCTCGGGAGGTGGGTATGGGGTATAAAAGCTTTAAGACTCGTCATAACTTCAGAAGCCTTATAATGTGTAGATAGTGTCTCTTCCATGGTTTTGTTATTGTTAGCCCCTCGCCATAAAGGGTAATTATTGAGCAAGAGGCGATTGGTGACTGGAGATTGTACCAGATCCACTAGAAAAAATCTGCCACTAATCCTGGGACTCGAACGCTTAGCACTTAACTTGGCCACAGCCAGAAGCAAAGTCTCTTTCCATTGGGCCACCGAGTCGTTTTAAAGACTATTTCATCTAACTCGCTAAATGTTTTTCCAAATCTAAACTTTGTAGATGCCATATTTATTAAAATTGTTAAGGAGAATAAAAATAAACGATCACATCGTTAAAATCAAGGCTAAATCAGATAGCACTGAAGGAAGCTACATACTAACAAAGTCCATGGTATTTCATCAATCAACAACAAGAAAATTGTTGAGATATAAAATTCTGAAGTGAAAAAAATATAAATGTTTATAACTGCATGTGACCCATCTGAGTCAAGTTTAACATTGTTATCTTAAGCTACTAAAATCTTTTTTAAACACCTTTAATACCTTCCTCAAATAATATTGTCGCTATACTGTTATTCCTACATTTGTATTTTTTATTTTCGCAATTACGTCCACATCAGTGTCATATATACGTTAAATCTCATTTATAGACGAAACACTTAATATGATATGCTTGTTTTTCACCTATTTGCTTTATTCATTAAATAGCACAATCATTTCTCCGGGTTCATCTGTAGAAAACAGTCTGTTAAGGCGAATCAAAATACACGCATTTAAACCATTATTCCTCCAACAATAAACGTCAATCGGCATAAAAGGAAAGAAACCGGTTAAGTTGTGTTTATAAATTGTTCCCAACGTGCGAGAAAAATCATTCACTAACATTTTTTTAAGGTCAAACAAAACGCGTATCCTATACCTTCAACATGGTTTCCTATTGAAATCGATGCTTAATAAAACGTGTTTTGAACGGCGAAAAGAAACACAAAATAGCTGTTTTTCCAATCATGGAATCACTAAATGCGGTGTGTACCCATTGTTGCCATTACAATGTGGGCGATAGATACGGTTTTTGCGGTTATTTTCCAGAGATTTCTTGCACAACGAATAACAACGACATTCTTTGAATATATTGTTAAACGGGACGTTTTCAACAAAATCTCTTAATTATAATTAACGTGAATTGCTTTAATTTTATTTCCAGTTAATGTAAGTAACATAAAATAGCAATGATAAGCGATTAAAAGGTTACAGAGAACTAGGAATGTTGAAAATGTTAAAATTTCCATCAATAATAATGGCACATGAAATACGTGACGTAAAAGCCATTAAAATAGTGTAGAAATTTCAGCCGGATGGTTGATATTTCTAGCATATCAGTCACCTTGAGTTGAACAATATGTGATAAGCATGTACTGCAACAATAAAGAAAATCACAGAATGTTATTTACCATAAAGTTGCGTCGAAAACATTGGACTTTAATAAATGGATTGTACCCCATAATTCTTTATGATAACACTACCAAATTATTTGAGATTTATAAGATCTTTTCAACAATCGATGCTTTGAAAGAATTTGCTACATACTAAAATCATTTTTTCCAAGAGAAGAATTTATAACTTACTAGTATACTAGAGTTAGACCACTAAAGTCTACAAGGCAATACTGTTCTTTAATTTCAATATTTTAATGAATACTGAACATGAGATTTTAACATCAAAATATTCAAAACGAATTATAAAAATAATTAAAAAAAACTTTTTAATTTGAACATGCCTTATTCTTTCCCTACTGCAAGAGCGGAAATGAGCTAAATGTTATATTGGGACCGACAGCCACTAGGTTTAAAGAACATTTAGCTCATTACTAGAGACGGGATTTTAGGACGTAAAAAACAGCTTAAAAGGCCCTTTTTTAGGCCTTAAAAACTATGTATTTAGGACGAAAAACTGTGATTTAGGCATATTAGGCAAATACTTAAAAAAACGGTAAACACAAAATCATTTTATTTAAAAAAAAATGAATAAGAAGACGATATTTAATGTAATTTTAGGTACATTTCAGCCATAAAAAGAAATAAAACATAAAAATTTTTAACTAATAACTAAAATATGTAGATTCATTTGGTTTTAAAATAATAAAAAAATTAATTAATCGCCGTGTAACATGTCCTCAAATTTCGCGTTTGCGTAGCACACAAGATATTTTTCCAAGTTGTCGTTAGTAAAATTTGTTCTTTGGTCGGAAACAGCAGTTTGTACGAAGAAAATGAACGTTCTACGTCACACGAGGTTGTAGGACAAAACTTAAATATGGACCGGTCAGCTGTGGTACGAGCGGTAGCTTCAACTGCTTCGCCACTGAACAGCTCAGCAAACTCTTTAACCGTTTTGAAACCTGGATTTTTCGAAATCACTTGGTTAAACTTTGACAAAATTATTTTGCCAACTTTTCCTGGGTCATTCTTGAGAGCTGTTTTCGGCATTATTAATTACTGCAACGAATATGTAAGAGGAAGGCCGATTGTTTCTAATCTTTTGATGTTATCAATGAGAATTTATAATGCGACTTGATGTATAAAAGATCGTTTTTGACATTTTGATTGGAAAAGTATTCTTGCGCTTGCTCAATACAGTTAGCTGAATCTTTGTCAAACGATATTACAACCAAAAACATAAAGCGTTAAATAAAAACAATCTTATTTAAAAATTTTGCTAAAAAAGTACTTACTGATTGTATTGCTTCGAAATTATTAGCATAAAAAACTACCGCCTCTAACCAAGTTCCCCAACATGATAAGACAGGTTCGGGAGGCAAAGGGAGATCTGGCAGATTTTCTTTATACACTGCCACACGCAGTGGAGCTTTTAAAAAGACTCTCTTGGTATTTGAAATTAAACCATTAACATTAGCATATTGATTTCTTAGACATTCACACACCAAATTGAGTCCATGTGCAAAACATGTTAAATGATTAAGATTTTTATAAAAAATCTTCAAATTTGTACCACAGTTGAGCATATAAGAAGCACCATCATGTGACTAAAAGCTTGACTTTTTCGTACTTAATTCCATCTGTTGGCCACAAAATACCTAAAATACGAGAGTTGCCTTTAACTTAAATATCTAGCATTAAATTTACAATAATATTAAAGTAAGTTTTTTGCATAATATATCTTACCTAAAGCTTGGTTCACGAATCTTGCCATTGTATTGCAATTTGTTCTTTCAAGTTGCTTTGTAGCCAGTAAATACGGTTTTCCTGGTGTTTCAGAAGAAAGCTTACCCACAATCATATTTGCCATAATACGACCTTTAGCGTCAGTCGTCTCATCTATAGATATCCAACTATCGTTGTTATCAACTTCTTCGCGAATAGTATTAATAGTCTTAAAAAATTAATAAAAATATTATAGGTGCAAACAAAATCTTAATGACACTCAAGTATGAAAATACATTTTTAAATTATTATTTATTATATTAATTACCTCATTGTAACATTTTGTTACATATGTTGTTCTTAAGGTTTTCACGCTTGCCACATTCTTGTTGCAGTATTTGGTGAGAAAATTTCGCAGTTTTGAATAGTTTAATCTGTCCAGAGGAAATATTTGCAGACATAAAGCGTCGCATAAATCTCGATTAAAAACGTCGACTTCTCTTGAATTTTTGGTGTCTATTAACATTTGGTTCCTCAACGGTTTCCTAAGATTTGCCTGATGTCCAGGAGCAGTAGCATGTTGCTCTAAATGATTTTTCTTTTTGCAAGTTAACTACAATAATATTTTTGAAGCAAGTTAGGAAAGAAAAACAAGAACGTCCTTTACCATTTTTCCACACGCTTTACAAAACAACTCTTCACTGTTGATTGGATTCAGCTGAAAGACAGTAGTGCCTCCAATTGCCTTCAGCCATTTTTGAACTTTATCGCTATGTGATTCCTTGGATTTTGGCATTGTTGGATGTCCTAGGTATTCGTTAGGTCACTGTAATGTCAAAACACGTCCCAAAAAAAAGCGCATCAACAGTTCTCTCAAAATTAAATAGGATTCAATGTCATGGCTTTGATTTGAAGGAGTGTTGTAACACAGGCAATTAAAATCTATAACAACTACCACGAAAACTCAAACAATAAAGTATTTAGTCGTTTTAAGAACTTCCCACCCTTCTTCTTAGTTCATCTTTAAAGCATCTTAATTTATATTGCATGCCGTGTTGTCTCATTTAACAACCATGCCGCTATAGCAAATTGCCATCCGCAATAAATTTATTGGAAAATGGATAGAAATTAGCAAAAACCAAAACATTTTGTAGTTCAACTCTCAACAAAACTCTTAAATCACAATCACAGGAATAATCTATTTTTCAGAGTATTTCTTTTGACGTCTAAGTATATCGCATCCGTTTTATTATGTGCATATAACATTATCTAAAATAATAATTGAATAAAGCCGGCGCCTCCACCAAAAATCGACGATTTCTGTTTTTAATTACTAGATGGCGGGGTTTATCGTCAAAATGTGACTTTTTCACCCGAATTGGTCTTTAGAATGGCTGTTTAATCTTGTTTTCTTTTAGTTCATGGGCTCCTACGATGTCAAACTCTCAAGTGTCGTCGGGTCGGCTCTTTTTACCAACTCAAATGTCCAACAGTTCGCTCGAAATCGTCACCGAAGCCTCTCCGGCGGAGGAGTCGACCGCGAAACCGAAGACCTACCCCGCCTCCGTGACGGAGCTATCGGCTCTTCTGGTGCAAGCACACAAGGGGTCGTTAGGTGATTGTTCCGCGCAAGACACCTCGCCGACCTCTCCCATCGGCGGCGGTGGTGTTCTACACCCCACTTCGATATCTCCGGAAGGTAGCGTCACCGCACCATTGAAGAAAGGGCACATCTGCGGTAGCCTGTTCGCAAAGTGCGGTTGTGGCAATGAAACGAATTGTACCCCGTTGCTGCAGACCTTTTCCCATCCCATCATTGCCAAGGAAACTGAAACGCCCCGCAAGAGATCGTCCAATCCATCCATATCCTCGAATTACAGTAATAGTTCTTCAAGAACCTTTCAGAAACGTCTTTCGAATCCGGAGATCAACGAACAATCTGAGATCGCCGGCCAGAAATCGTCAAAATCTGTGATAAGACCGATCAACGGTTGTCTCAAACATCCCGACATACCGTACCCGATTGAAATACCCAGAGAATCTCGATCATGTGATGTTAAACAACAACGAAGAAGCGTCAGCTTCAGCAACAATCAGCTGATAGATCGCGGCGCTTTGGCCGATAAACGAAAAGAGGAAGAAAATTTGAAATACCATAAATACACAGCGTTAAGCTACGGGAATTTCGACACCACCGATCCAGCGCATAAATTCTTCAAGGAATTCGGTATTTTCGGGCCAATGGGTGGCGAATTATCTTCGATAATCAGGAAAAGCTCCAACATTTCGTCGGGGAACGATACCAGCAATTGCCAAAGCGGAAAAACGTCGCCGAAGATCATGTGTTTGGATTCAAATCGAAGGAAAGAGTCTCAACAGCAAGAGGATCACGAGTACATGAAGGTGAAGGTGACGAAATTGGAGAGGGATCTGTCCGAATCCAAACGTCAAATCGAGCATCTAAAGAACGAGTTGACTGTTTCCGAAGCGGAAGTGCGGAAATTACAAAGGGAGAATCACAAATTAAAAGTAAGTTCATGCATATGTAACTATAACAAGAATCCAATCTCAAAATTAATTTTAAAATGTATGCTTTAAAAGGTATGATCTTAAGATGCAACGAAAAGTAAAAAATTTTTATAAACTCAGATACCATTTTCAAATATCTTTAGTTACAAAATTTCAAGAGTCCCAAGTAATTTACATGCAGTTTCTATACAATTTACGTGTTGGAAATGTCAGGTTGAGTTGAAACAACAATACAGCATTTGATTGAGAATTTGCAGAAAATATCTAGATGTAATTCAGCAAAAAATACAGTTGTAAAGAAAGTTTTGTTATTCAAAAGCAAATATTATGTTCTAGATTTTATTTACTTGTATAATAAAAGAAAAAAAATTACAATGTTTGCCATTCTAAACTTAAATTATTCAAAACTCAAATCTTCGAAAATTAAAAAGTATCCTATGATAATTAACGGCTATTTTTAACGATATTTGATATTGGCAATAAACATGATGGACCTTTAGTATGTGTAGATACTATTTAACATCTTGAATTATGGAAAAGATGGTACCCACTAATTTGACTCATTTGATTGTTGGAAACAGTATTCGAAACTAAGCGGATTCCCAAAAAAAAACGAAATTAGTTACTCCGAAAGAACTATATCTCTCGTTTTAATCCCTAGCATCCCAAATAATGTCAATATTTAGCGTTCATCAAAAAAGATTTACTACTTTCATCGTAGGCAGATTTACAAAGATTGTTTAGACCTAGTGCGAATTTTACAACTTCTTGATAGCGATATTCCGCCTTCTAAAAATAACCATTCGATTTACGAGATCTATTTTAATTACTCATAAATGGCTAAAAATTTCGAATACAGAGTGTTCTACAACAGACGACCACTAGCGCTTATAAAGACGGAGATCTGCTCACGAGATTACAGGAACAGCATGCCATGGCCAATAGCGCCCAGCCAACTCATCAAACCACCCCCGGCAGCGTGCTATTGAAGAAGCAGGGCGTTTCTGCCGAATCCAGCGATACTTCTGGACAGTTTAATGACATCAGGATTGTTAAGCATGAAAAAGATTTTAGGTAAGATTAATGGGATTAGAAAAAGGTATTTACATCTAAACTAATAAGTAGAGCGACGTAATCGTCTCTGCGATACATAGGCGTTTCACCGGAGTAGGGGGCTGTGTGCAAAAATCGATTCTCGTTTTGTCAGTGTCCACTTGTTTATTTTTCGTTGAGTTTAGGCAACGAGTGTGTGCGTTGTGTCTTGAGTTACGTGTTATTCGTTATAAATACGACGTGTGTTAGAAAATTAATGAGACTGACTTTTTATTTACCAAAATTTTAATTTTTTTCAAATAACAACCCCTTCAAAGTAGGTCCCTTGGGCAGCTATACACCGGCGGAGTCGTTGTTCCCAGTCTTGGTAGCAGCGTTGGAAGGCTTCAGCCGGTATGGCCTTTAGCATGTCTCTCACATTCTTTTGGATGTTCTCCAAAGTCCCAAAATTACGCCCTTTTAAGACACTTTTTAGTTTGGGGAAAAGAAAATAGTCGCAAGGACTAAGATCAGGTGAATAGCGGGGCTGAGGAACCACAGGGATGCCTTTTGATGTCAAAAACTCCGTGATGGAGATGGTCGTGTGACATGGGGCGTTGTCATGATGGAGCATCCACTTGTCTGCAATGCCTGGTCTCACACGAATCACCCTTCTTCTGAATCTTTCAAGGACACCTTTGTAAAAAACTTGGTTGACAGTTTCCCCTGGAGGTACAAATTCTTTGTGAACGGTACCCCTACTGTCGAAGAAACAAATCAGCATTGATTTGCTCATTCGACCTTCCTTCGGTCGGGGAGAATTCTCAGTGTGGCACTCCTGGCTTTGCCGCTTTGTCTCAGGGTCGTATTCAAAAATCCAGGTTTCATCACCTGTAATCACACGAGTGAAGAAATCGGGGTCTTCTGGCAATTCTTTCAAGAAGATCAAGGCACACGTTTTTTCGAATGTCCTTCTGCTCAATTGTGAGGTTTCTAGGCATCATTTTGGCACAGGCCTCTCGAATGTGCAATTCTTCAGTTAAAATTTGATGAACGGTGAAACTGTTCAATTGTAACTGGTCACTCGTCATCCTTATTGTTAAATGACGGTCTGACCTCACAAGAACCCTCACACGTTCGATGTTTTCATTGGTTTTTTAAGTTGAAGGCCTCCCTGAACGAGGTTCATCTTCCACCAGTTCTCGCCCACTCAAAAATGATTTTTGCCAGCGAAAAACTTGTGCTCTTGATAAGCAATGTTCCCTATAGGCCTGCTTCCACTTTTCTAAAGTTACACTCGCGCATTCCCCAAGTTTGACACAAAACTTAATGGCATAACGTTGCTCCAAATCCCGCTGTTCCATTCTGTGTGACACATAACAAAAACGCTACTTCACTGATAACGCTCTCAAAAATCACATGGTGACAGTGGGAAATTCAACTCGGACTGAGCGTCTGGAGCGGACTAACAAACATGCCTAGTGAGGGAGAACACCTACAGCGTTGCCAGATCGCTCGCAATGGTGCCAGTCTCATTATATTTCTAACACACCTCGTATATAATTAATTTAAAATGCGTAATGTGAACAAGGCTAAAAAACGACCTTTTGCGAACACAGTAAATAAGTTTGTCTGTGACTTTCCGGATTTATTTTGCGACGATGCTAAAATAGTTTATAAAGTGTGCGAGAAACATTTGATGTGCTGGGACAAAGCAGACAAACACATAAATACCGAAGAACTAGAAAAAAAGGGCGTGCCAACGAGAACTGCCTTTATTTTCGAAGTACATACTTGTCACGATGATAACCTGTAATTTGTTACTTCGCCTACTCGAAAAAGAACCGTTTTAAAACTTTTGGTATAAGTACAGCCCCGAGTTGAAGTTGCCAACTACGAAAACGGCACATAAGCATATTTCATTTGTACGCGAAAACGTGGAAAAGAAAATCAAATCTGCATTAAAAAATCAGTTGCTTTGGTTATGTGTTGATGAGACAACAAATTGTAAAAGCAATTCTATTATAAATGTTATAGTACGTGTATTGGACCCTCATAAACCGACATTTCCACTGTTACTAGCTAGCAAAAGGCTGGAAAAGTGTACCAATGCAGCAATGGTGAGGGTGATACTTCGTACGTTAGAAAACTTTCAAGTCCCACCACGCCAAGTGTTGATGTTTATGAGCGTTGGTGTCGCGACAATACGTTCGGTAAGCCGTTCTCTTCTTGAACACGGTTGCAAGTCCTTACAGGTTACATGTAAAGTGCATGTTTTACATCTTGTGGCAGAAACTATTCGACAATGTTCACCCGAGGTGGATGCATTAATAGCAAGTACAAAAAAAGTGTCTCTAAAATCTCCAAAACGTCTTCGATCATTTCATGCACAGTGACCTTGTGTTCATGAACCACCACAACCGATTCTTACATGTTGGGAGAACATGGTTGAAGGCAGCTCTTTGTTATGGTGAATATTTCAAACAAGTAAAATCTGTTCTTCTACAATTCAATCTTGCCGAAGCTGCAGCTATTAAGGATAGCCGGACAAAATTTCAAGATGTTTCCGTTGAAACAGAGTTCCAAACAATTCGTAACAGCTATAAAGGATTACATGACGCAATAGAACAATTACGAAATAGAGCGTTGTCGTTAGTGGAGTCACTGCAAATAGTGGACGAAGTGCATACACTGCTACACATTATACATGACGCAAAATATAATCGCGTTTTAGAAAAGTTTGAGAGTGTGTTAAAGAACGATTCCAATTTTATCACATTAAAACAAATTTGGGTTGGTGCATCGACTAATCCATTAACTGAATTCAATGGGTGTTTTAATCATGCATGTAGTGGTACTTCTACTTTTAATGTTCGGTTGTTCCGATGCTTCTCGCCAACCTACTTGCGTGTTTCACAACTTTTCAGATATTATAATTCTTGATTGGTTCTGTTATTATTATTCGATTTATTACTTATTTTTTGGTATTGTACTTACTGAAGGAATTGCACGCCAATGCCACGCAGAGACATTACCTCGCTTTACTAATAAAGCTTTGGTGTTATTTTTGTTGTAGTAGGAAAGGAATTTTGTTCTAATTTATTTAATCTAATCTGCAAGAAAATATATGGAAGGTGGTCCTGGAGAGGGAAAATGTTATCTATACATCATCTACTTCCCGATAGTAATAAAGGCCAATGCAATTCCATTTTTGATTATCATTATAGATGAAAAACATAACTGACTTCGAAGGCTTTCACAGCCGGTGTCTGCATTTGTACTACCCGGAAATATGTACTGCTAGTAGAAATTCATAACTAACCTCGTTTTCCTAAGCTTATGGCAAATCTGTAAGCAAGATCTATTTCTTTCAACTTTGAAAATGTTCAATCTACTAGAATGTACAATCTAAATTGACGATAAAGCTTTTATATCAAAGAATCTTTGTTCAAAGTACATAATAAAGCAATTTATATAATTGGTAACGCCATATATTTTCTTCTGGAACTCCTCACACATTTAACTCAAATAGAGAAGATCTCAATACTTTTTATCCTCAGATCTAAACAGCTCATTAAAGATGCAATTTTGGACAACGACTTCCTCAAGCATCTCAACTCTCCGCAAGTGAGAGAATTAGTGGATTCCATGTATTCGAAAGAATTCATCGCCGGGACTTACGTCATAAGAGAAGGAGAAGCTGGTGCACACCTCTTTGTCTCTGCCGAAGGCGAATTTGAGGTCCGCAAAGATGATAACGTGTTAGGAAGAATGGGACCATGTAAAGCTTTTGGAGAATTAGCTATTCTTTATAATTGTACCAGAACAGCATCTATAAGAGGTAAGCACAATGCAAAATGAAAGAAAAATGTCTTTAGTCTATAGGTTTTAATCAATTGAACGTTTCAAACTTTTTAATCTTTCTACTCAACTCTATAGATTATTCAAAATAAATGAGTTCTTGTTTGTACTTCATTTTACACTACTACAATCAAAAACAATTCTTCTAGGTTGCATTTCTGAAAAGAACTAGAATAGGTAACTTCATATACTGTTGTTCAAATAAAGTTACACTGGGGACATGACTTTGACCATGTTTATCTTCAAAATAAGATGTTTAATAGGTTATTTTGGAATTTATATTTTTCTAATATGATTACTTACAATAAAGCTTTCGATTTTCTTGTATTTTGATCAAAACTAGAAAAGCAAGAATTAGTATCTATTTATCAATGCTTCGTTTTAGTGGTCACCGATTCCAGAGTTTGGGTATTGGATCGAAAGATATTCCAACAGATCATGGTTCGAACTGGCATGCAAAGACTGCAAGATAACGTGAACTTCCTAAGATCGGTTCCGCTTCTTCAAAATCTTAACGACGAGGTTCTATCAAAAATAGCAGATGTCCTAGAAGTGGTACGTAAAACGTATTAGTTTGGGTATGCATCAAGTTGATCAAATCCGATTATTTTTAGGAAATGTACACTGCAGGGACTTATATAATCAGGCAAGGAGCAACCGGAGATACGTTCTTCATTATCTGCAGTGGAAAGGTCAAAATTACGCAAAGAATACCCGGTATGACAAAATTCTCGACAGAAAAGTTTAAGGTTTTAGAGCTCATAATTTTCTTGATTTTAGGTATACCTGAGGAACAGGAGATAAGAACTTTAGAACGTGGGGACTATTTCGGCGAACAGGCTCTTCTAAAAGAAGATTTTAGAACAGCTTCTGTAATTGCCCTACATCCTGGTGTTGAATGTTTAACTCTAGATAGAGATTCCTTCATTCAGCTTATTGGAGATCTAAGTGAGATTAAAGAAAAGAAATACGAAGACGAAAAGAGAGCATTGACGCGACCAGTGAGCAGCAGCAACTTTGCCAATATTTCAGGTAAATATTGAGGAAACAATAAACTTCAGCAAGTTCACAGGCTTTGTAATCAATATTTTCTTTCTTTCGCAGAATATGACTACATAAATCTTAATGATTTGGACGTAATAGCAACATTGGGAGTTGGAGGCTTCGGCAGAGTAGAATTGGTGCAATATTCCCAAGATCCGACGTTAACATTCGCTTTAAAATGCTTGAAAAAGCAACACATCGTTGATACGCAACAACAAGAACACATCTTTAGTGAGAAGCACATTATGATGAATTGTAAAAGTCCGTTCATCTGCAGGTATATTCCAATTCTTTAGATTTTATTTCACGAAGAGAAAAATAGTTTTAAGTAACATTCAAACACTTACAGGCTGTACAGAACCTACAGAGACACTAAATACGTCTACATGCTACTAGAAGCCTGCCTCGGTGGTGAAGTGTGGACAATCCTCAGGGATCGAGGTTCTTTCGATGATCACACCACAAGATTCATCACTGCTTGCGTTGTGGAAGCCTTCGAGTACCTTCATTCCAGAGGAATCATTTACAGGGATCTAAAACCTGAGAATTTGTTACTAGACGCCAAAGGATACGTCAAATTGGTTGATTTTGGTTTCTCCAAAAGACTAGGTTACAGCAGCAAAACGTGGACTTTCTGCGGGACGCCAGAATATGTCGCCCCAGAAACTATCTTGAATAAAGGACACGATAGAGCGGTAGATTATTGGGCATTAGGTATATTGATGCACGAGTTATTATCTGGAAAGTAAGATTTTTATTTGGGAAGAAATAAAAAGATAATAATATCTTGGTTTCCTTTGCAGTCCGCCATTTTCAGCGTCAGATCCAATGAAGACTTATAATCTAATCCTAAAAGGCATCGATATGATAGATTTTGCAAGTTATAACATCTCCAGATCGGCTCAGAGCCTCATTAAGAAACTATGCAGAGATGCACCATCAGAAAGACTGGGTTATCAACGCGGAGGAATTCAAGATATCAAGAAACACAAGTAAGACTTAAATTTGTATTAATCAATTATAAAATCCTTTAATATCGTTTTACAGATGGTTCCAAAGCTTTGATTGGGATGGGTTAAGAGCTCAAACACTTCAAGCACCAATCGTGCAGCGAGTGAGATCTCCTTGCGATACCACCAATTTCGACTGTTTCGGGAAAGATAACGATATACCCCCTGATGAATTTTCGGACTGGGATATCGAATTCTGACGTACCAATTCCCAACCAATGAAATAACTTTTGTAATCTGATCGAATGCAATGTGGTTTCCAAGAATATAATGAGATGAAAGAATTTTGTTGTCAAATGTATTGTATATAAGGTGAAATTATTTTAGAATAAGCTGTAATATTGTTATGAAGATCTGTATTTTGCTGTAAAAATATATCTAAGAGATGCCAAAGAATAAATGTTGAATTATAAAAAGTTTTATGGTTGATTTAGCTTTGATTTTTCAATAACGTTTTAGTCAAGGACAAATAATATCTTACATGACTATACTTAAAGAGTTTTGCACTACGGAAAGTCTTGAAGATCAACCAAAGGGAAAATAATTTAAAATCGTTTTGGGGGTAAGATCGCTACAAAATCAATTTCATGAAAGCTAACGGTCAAAAGTGGCTTCACGACCAACCGAAAACCTTCTACCAGGAAGGCATACGGAAGCTTGTGGCTCGCTGAACCAAGTGCATTGCTAAAGGTGGAGACTATATCGAAAAATAATGTATCTGTTGTACACCTATCTTTGTTTAATACAGTTGTAGAACTAAAAGTGTAAGTAATTTTTGGGTTACTCTCGTATCTTTCCTATTATGTGCTGTTTTACCTAATCTATCATTACTTTTCCCACAATCATTTTTAAGTAGCGTATTTGTAGAACAAGTTATTATAATTGTTGCAATACGTTTACTGCTGTGAATATGACATTTACATATATCAGTATCCAAATGGCTACGTTCGGTGATATAATTTAAAATATATTGTATTCAAACAGAGCGTTTATTACACACATTTAAAAACATCTCTTCGTGTTCAAAAATAATTTTGTTAAATATAACGTAAGAATATAAAACTATTTGAACAATAACATCTTCACGTTTTTTGTAAAATACAATGGACAGTTAGGGAATTGAGTTGGAATAGCATCTTCTTTTAGGGCTAAGATAACTTGAACTTACAGTTATAGTTTCACCGGTCCTTGAATCTGCAGCTCTTGAAAAATAAATAATATCTTCTTTAATTTACAAAATGTAACTAACAAACAAAACATACAAAACAACCGACGCCATGTTAGATTAGGTTACCTCGTATTTATCGTTTCAGAAAAGGTTTTATCGCTTATACAACACTAGAAAAACATTGTAGGTATCACCAACAAAGTGCGGAAATATCACTACGCAGTATTTTTTAAAATAAAACCAATATAATTTGGATAAACCAATTCAAAACGCAGAGACGGTCTTAACGTGTAAACGCGTTTATGACCTACTTAAAAATACGTCACAGCCTATTGACGTAAAAGCTGTTTAGCCTTGTAGTAGCGGTAGTAACGTTTTGACACGTTCTCTACAAATTTAAAAAATTGCCGTATATAATTTTTACTTTGATTAAATTTGTTGTCAGTGTCATTGAAAACGTTACTTTTAACAAAGCAGAAGAGGATGCCGGTTGTAGAATTCAAAAATGCGAAATGTTCTATTTGTCAAAATGTACGCAACTGTACATAGATACGTTTTACCATCATGTTTTATATAGAAAATAACAGTTTTACCTCTTGCTTTCCATTCAAGCATTATTTTAATCACTAAAATGACATTTTTTAAAGTTACCCAATTCTTGTTTGGTTAAAAAAGGTGGTGTATTTATTTATACTATACAGGGTGTTAAAAGAAGGTGTTCGGACATTCTACCTACTTATAATAGTTCTCATCAAGATAAACAAAAAAATCATAGTAAATCTAGGTCCGGAATTACCAATATAAATCGCTGGCGAAAATTAAAAAAATTACTGAAACCACTTCTTTTAGTGATCTGAAATTTGCAAAACCCTACATGTTTGAAATTATTTTGACCGAAAATAAAAGGGAAAAAAAAGCTAAGGAATGCGGACGAATGCTTTAGAATCCTACAGAAAGAATGGAACAAAACACATTTTAGAAATTCCATTTTATTTAAATCATTTCAAAATTAAATACTAAATTCTTCTTGCGATGTTTTACTTTTACATTGCTGATTTATTTTTAAAAAATATTTAAAATAATTAAACATTTTATTTAAGGTTTAAACATATTCACAATACAAGTAAATTCTAATTACTGGCGCCATCTTGCGGCAACAGCCTCAAACGTAACAATGAATGCAGTAACAAGCGCGACAAATGGGATTACATCGGAAATGTAACGTCAGAGTAAATTTATAGATTTACTTTCTTTAGAATCGCAATTAAGAAATAATGCAATTTAAACAAATAAAAAGATAAATATAGATCTTATTTTAGGTAAGCGATTCATTGAACATATAAATCAAATCTTGTCACAGATAAAATTAAAATTTCTTATCTATTAGGTGTTGTTTCTATGGCAGACGATAAAGATGCTTTTGTAATTTAATAATAGGCGTCAATTAACGACAACCGGTATGTACAGGAGTAATTAGTGCCTTTACTATGTGATATATTCACCTATACGTTTAAAACTACCACTTACAACTACCATGTTTCGGCGAAATAAGAAAGAAAACAAAGCAAAATTAGAACATAAATTGTATTTGGTAAGTGAAATGATATGGATCGAGTACTGATGTTTATTACGTGTATACGAATTTAGGCACGTGAAACACCCGAACCTGTATTCGATCTCTCGGACTGTGGTATAACAACCGTACCCTCAGGTATTTATTCATTATGCAGAGTCTTCTTGAAAGAATGTCTGAAATTGGATAATAATAATCTGTTATCGCTCTCGGGTGGTGGCAATCTACAAGACTTACATTTACTTAAGATATTAGACCTACATGCTAATGAGTTCACATCGTTGCCAAATGAAATAGATTTATTAATTAATTTAAAGGTAAGTAACGGCATTTCTAATCAAATGTATTCGGTATTTAACGTCTACTTGATAGGTACTATTAGTTAGTAAAAATCAGCTAAAGAAACTACCATCTTCAATCTGCAATTTACGTCATTTGGAAATACTCGATGTTTCCGAGAATAAACTGCAGATTTTGCCTGAGAATTTAGGCAATTTGGGTAACTTGAGGGAGTTAAACGTGAAAGATAATAAGTGTTTAAAGGAATTACCAAGAAGCACCTGCAAGGCACGTAATTTGAATAAAATCGAATTAAATAGCGAAAATTTTGTATATCCCCCATCTGCGATAGCCAGTAACGGAGCAGAAGCTATAGTGCAGTTTATTATGAAAGGTAAATACATTGTTTTTATCATTATTTTATTTATATTTGACAAAGGTCTCGAATAGTATGTAAGAAACAATTTGTAGGTTCACTTCGCACCAAAAGCGGCTCGTAATAATTATCTTTGGGGGGCTCTCAATGTTTAACGAATACAAATAGTTGTATGCAAAAAGTAAAAAGCTCGATTATGTTCCAATGAGATCAAAACAATAAATCCACAAAAAAGCTTTAAAAAAACATAAAAAGGTCAGTAATGTAACGAAAATTATTGTTTATACGCAAACTTAAGCCTTTTTTCTTTTTGAGAAATGTTCTATAACTTTCTCGTCAACATTACTGATACTATAAATTACTAACTATTGTTGACACCATTGTAAGAGCTTTAAAGCGTTCTTGATTCACGGTATTTCAAAAAAATGTTTAAAATTTAGTGAATTTCCTTCGAAAAATTCCACGTAAAAGCACATGTACCAGCCTTGTTTTGTCGTGTAAGTTTTAATATCGACGTAGGTCTTCCAAGTTGTTTTATTCTTGTCCTTTCTGCCAATGGAAAAATGGGAACGCAGTGTTGCAGGTCGTATAAGTTCATTAAACACTAAACGTTATAGAAAAAAGTACTAAAAGACTTTAAAAAGTATTAATTTTAATTTTGACAGCAATTTAAAATTTGTTTAACAAAAATTTGAACAATTCAAAAAATAATCAAAAATCTGAAGTCTTTATTTTTCAATAAACTTTGAATACAATAATACATTGTATAAATAAAACATTATAAAAATAAATAATTCAAAACAAAAAACACTGTTTAAAAGATTTTTGTCAGGTCTTCAGTTGTAATTAGAGCGGGCCAAATTGCGCCATCCAACAGAATCGGAATCAGGCGCAACGGCCGCTTATTGTAAATAGCGTATATGTGAGTCACAGCAGATATGTGATATTTCGAAATTAATACACAAGAGTAAAAAAATAAAAGCTGACGCAATAATAATGTTTAGTAATTAGAGCGCTGAGGTGTTTTTATTTTCATTATGATTTTTTATTTGATTGAAAACGGTATGCGTTGTAAATGGGATGTAATAAGGAAATAACTGAGAAACTGAACGCTTTTTTTATTCTGTTGTACTTAATAATGTAACTGTAAATAAAGATATAATAAATAAATTCTATCCTTCTTAATAATGCGGATAGGCTTGTTTAAAAAGTTGCACCATCAGATAAGTTTCCACATTTGCCTCGGTGAAGGATGTTCGCCGAGACGAAAAAATGTTCTTATATTTCGAAAACGACCGTTCCACGTCTACCGAAGTAAGACAGGCGTAATTAAAATAATCTTTAGACTTGGTCAAGGAATCTGCAGATGCCCCATCGCACATTTGTCTTAATCTCGTGTAGTCCGGATTCTTTTTTAAAACACTATCGAACTTAGCTAAAACTCGTCCACTTGTTGCATCGTTTATACTGTGTAACAATGTACTAACTTCGTCCACGACTTGCACTGATTCTACCAACGACAATCCAGAATTTTGCAAATTTTCTATCGCGTCTACTAACCCTTTGTAATTGTTGCTAATATTCTTTAGATGTGTTTCAATAGAAATATCGAGAAATCCCTTCTGGCTCATCCTAATAGCTCTAGCTTCGGCAGGGACGAATTGCAAAATAACGGATTTGACTTCTTGAAAATGTTCATTATAATAAAAAGCGGCTTTTAAACCACGTTCCCCAACGCGTAAGAATGGGCTGTGGTGGTTCTCGAATACCAGGGCATAACCTGTGGAATGCCCTAGTCCTCTTAGGACTTTTGAGAAACACTTTTTTTGTGTTTGCTATTAATGCATCCACCTCCGGGTAACACTCTCGAATAGTTTGTGCCACAAGATGTAAAGCATGGACTTTACACGTAACATGTAAAGTCCTTCACACTTTTCTTTAAGGGAATGGCCTACACTACACATTGTTGCTGCACCATCGCTCATGAACAACAACAGTTGACTGGTTGACACTTGAAATTTTTGTAACGTTTCGAGAGCTACGGCCGTAATTGCTTTACTAGTACACTGTTTTAATCTTCTGCTGGCTAATAGAATTGCAAAATTTGGTTTAATAGGATCTAATACGCGCACTATTATATTCAAAATAGAATTTTTTTTGCAATCTGTCGTCTCATCAAGACATAGCCACAGGTGTTTATCTTTTAATTCGGCTTTAATTCGATTTTCAATGTCCTCACGTATTTGTGGAATATCTCTCCGTAACGCTGTCCGAGATGGTAGTATCCACTCGGTATTGTATGTACCCCAGAATTTTCGAAATGCTTTTTGATCAAGTATACGAAGTGGTAGACCACATACCATAAACGTTAAAAGCAATTCTAATTGAAATTGACGTTGTTGTGACACACCATTTCTTTTATTTCTGTGGTGTTCGCTATTTATATGTCTTTCACAATCACGTTTGCTCCAGCACAGTAGTTTCTTTTTACAAACTTTAAAAAAAATTGTATCCCTTTGTAGGTAAACCCCAAAAATTTTCACTAAAAAATTTATTAATTTTGTAGGTAATGGCCTTTTTTTTTATAGACGTTGACTAATCACTAAAGCGGCAACCGACGCTTTTTTCTGTATGCCACAAAAGGGGTAAAAAACGTAACATTAGACTCGTCATTTGTTATAAAATAGAGCGCGTCATCCGTAAAAAATAAGCGGCTTTTATTCGTACCCTCGATGTAAATTTTTTTTTGTAGTGCCCATGTGAACAACCCCCTATTTATCAACGAACCCCCAAAACTGCAGGTGTAATTTGCGCGTCTTACGACGAAATGACAGTGTTTTGGTCCTCGTCCTAAAAATTTACATTTTTAAAATTTCCCCTTTTTACATACATATATGCGCCCGGCAGCCTGATTGCGAACCTGGCGCGTGGCGCTCTTGGCTCGCTCTACTCATAATGTTTATTATAAAATTAGAAATATTGCTATAGATAAGAACGGCGAGTGAGATGAACGCGGGCGATCGACGTTGATCGAAAAGGGGCTACTTTTCCTATAAAATAAACGTATTTTTGGAAAAAAAACACGGCGGACACGTGTCGATGTCCGAGTGAAATGTCGAACTTTCGTCGAGAATTCATTAGGTATTAACTGAGAATTATCATTTGTTAAATTTTTAAATTCATAATGGAGCTATTTTTTGTAGTCTTGTCTATAATCAGAGAAAAATATTGTAGTTAACATTTCTACCGTTTCTTTTGAGCTTCATTTCCCGACAACTGTACTATTTTGCGTTGCTTTCGTTCTTGAGGTGGGGTCTAGACTTTGTATTAATTTTGGAAGGCGTTTCACAATTGTAAACGGTTGGTTGTGTGCAATTAGAAACATACACAGCTTAAATTCACCCTCTCTCACTTTAAAATCACTAAGTCGAACGATTTATCAACGCTCACAGTAGTTTTATAACACCTTTCATTTTTGATGTGAGAATCTCTCTCCCGGGGCGTTGAGTTGTGAAATCTCCTCCTTTTTGGAAATCTTACAAAAACCCTATTACCCTTTTAAATTCTTTTAGTAATGTTTGGAAAATTGTTGAAAAACGAGATTTTCAAAATAATAATTTAAATTTACATTCAAAAGAAACAAACAGAGGAAAAAAGAACTTACTTTGGGAAAGGGGCCGAGGTTTTATTTCACTCCGACATTGATTAATATCCTCATTTGATTGCGAATTATTTTTTTTTTAGAATTAACGAGGAATCTAAAACCTCATTGAATTAAACTTTTATAAATTTTGTTTTACCAACTCTTACGAAAATACTGGAAAATATTGTAAACACCTGCCAGTTGATAGAAAAATTGTGAAAAGCGAGGCGCGGGGCTGCCAATCTGTGGAATCAGCTTAAGATAAGTTAATAAACTTATTATTTAATTTTAAAGTTTAATAACTTAAACGTTAAAAAGTACTAGATTAACACAAAAGTACTAACTCTGGCAACACTGTGGGAACGTTATGGTATCTTTTAGTTAATATAAGTGGTACCCATAAGTTTTTTTTTTAAATATGACTAGAAAACCCCCAAACATAACCTAGAAAGCTTTTTTTTAAATTAATTTTTAGGTCCCTTTAAACTAATCCCCTGAAAAAGAAGGCCTTTTTCAACTCGGCTAAACGTAAGTTTTTCCTTTAAAATCCATTTAAATCGAAATTCTTTGCCGTTAAGCGGAACTCTTCCCTGCCCTGAAAATCTGTGTGAACGTTCTATTTCCCCCTCTTTTTTCCCTTTCTTTGTTTAATTTTAGTTAAGCAATGCCCTACAACTGTTTTTTTTAACTTTTTCTTTTTAAAGTAACTATTAAAGTTTTTTTTGAGCTCTGAAGTTTTTTTAAAAAGAGGGACATGGATGGATTTTAATATTTATTTTTTAACAATAACAAAAAAAAAGTCTTACCCCCCTTTAACATGAACATGTATCTAGTGAAAATAAAAAACAATTTTCACCAATTATAAAAAAACTAACTAAAAACTTTTTTGGGTTAGAGTGGGTTGTTAACCGCAGTTTTAACAAAATTTTTGTAACTCTTCAACAACCCCCCTCAATAAAATTATTTTAAAAAAACAAAAAATATTTTTAAAAATATGTATAAAACATTAATCTTTACAATTCTTGCAACTTGGGTATTAGTCCTAGGTTTTTCTAAATTTCTAAAATTTACATTTATTTAAGGGGTTTTGGAAAACATGTCTGAATTTTGTTTTTTGACAAAAGATTTTTAATTTCTTTAATTTTTTTCTAATTTTTTTTTAAAAAAAGGAAACCTTTATATAATGTGCTTGAGGCGTTTATTTTTTCCCTGGATTTAAGCAACAGAAATTGCTGATTGATATCACAATACGAGAAATAGGGTCATCGTTCAGTATTTTAAAATCTTGTTAAATTTTTCAACCAAAAAACCTGGGTTACGTAAGCTTGAGCCCCCAACAACTCGTCAAAGTTTATAGCGACACATGTTGTTTTTGCTAATCCAATTACAGGACAATCAAAAAATTTTGGAATAAGAAACCATTTGTTGATTTGCGGAAAAAATACTTCCCCCCCCAATGGAACCACAAACCAACAATGGATATTTTAATGCAGGCTTCAATTTTTAAAAAAGTTTATCGATCCCTTTTAATACAAGTACTCTCTTTAAAGTTTAAAAAAATTTTTCATTTGTTTTCTTTTTGGAATCTGCCAATAAACAATACTTTCGTAAAATCGGCCGGTACCAAAGCCGCATACATCAAGTACCAAGATTTTTTAACGCGCTTATATTTTGATCACTTTTTCGTCTTTGAATAAATCGTAATTAAAACACGACATGGGTGTGAATCGATTAAATTAGATACCGTTTTTCTTTAAAAAACGTTTCTAAAAATACTCGATTTGGGCTTAATTCAGTATACTTTAAATTAAATTTTTTTTAACACAAATCCCAAGATATTGAGAAAAAACCTAAATTTTCATTAAAATTTTTTAGACAATTTTTTAAATTCTCAACTCTTTCAGATCTTTTCCCAAAAGGGACAAAACATCTACATACAATAAAACTAAAATTTTGTATTCATTAAACCCCTTGTAAAACAGTATCATTTTGTGATCGTATGAAGCCTTATTTTTCTTTAATGTGTAAAATTTTAGTTTTCCCAAACATTTGGAGAACTTTTTAAACCCATTATTACTTATTTAACTTACATACAAAGTTAGAGTTATTTTTATTTTCCCCCGGTAAACATATATATTTCCCTTAAAATACACCATAAAAAAGCGCCCTAACGTCCTTTGGTATATTGGTTTTATTCATAGTTTTCCCATTACCATCAGCATTCAAAAAAGTTATAACTTCGCCCAGGTGCATAAAGTCATAATTTTCCGGGGTTTTATCTTGCTGAAATCCTTTGAAACTAAACGAGCCTTAAAAATTACCATCCCCTTTAATTTTAAAAACCCATTGCTTTCATACTTTTTTTTTCCCGGCCAGGGTAAAAACCCCAAAGTATTGTTCTCACATAGCCCACAACTCCTTGCCTTTGCGTTTCCCACTTTGATAAATTTTTTACCATTTATTGCCTCTTCATATGTTACTGGTTCTTCTGCCACCAAAAAAACCCGTTTCGTAGTATTTAAACCATTTGGCGTTTTTTTCTCTTTTTGCTTTTTGTCGAATCTTTTGAAATTCTTTTCCATTAAACTTCTTCATTTTGTGGAGGTTCTGCATCTGTTAACGTTTTTTGTCATTGCTAGTTTTTGGTTTTTCAGTGCTGAAATTTCCAAATTTTATCTTCATTTGTTCTTTTATCTCTTCTTCTCTTGGTAATTGCTTCATACTTCATGAAATTCCCTATTTTCAATTTTTGCCTCCATATTATTTTCTGATTTTGGTAAAAAAATACACTCAGGGTTTTAAATTTTTTTTTTTGAGGGAAAAAAATTTTTTAACCCCTTTTTACTTTTTTCCCTAACCCAACAGTCCCCCAACGTACTTTTTGAGTTAATTTAAGTCTTTTTTCCTTGGGTATTTTGTACGGAAACTTGTGAACCCAACTTTTTAAGGGGAAATTATATTAAAACCTTACCATCCCAAAATTGGAAAGGTGTCTTGTCACTGTTGGGGCATTGCCACTCTATTAAAAGAAAACGTTGCATTAACCCCTCCCCCCAAAAGGTTTTATTTGAATATAATTAATATAGTTCTTGCTCCCTCAACCAAAGTTTATTTCTCTTCCGCACGCCATTTTGTTGAGGATGTACGCACATGTTTTTTCATGAATAATCCCCCCTTTATTTTGGGTGTTACTATTTCCGAGTTTAAAATTTTAAACCCATATCTGTGCAAAATTAAAATTTTTTTTCCCGGGGTCTGTCGCTTGCCAGGGAAAAATAAATAATTTAAATTTTTTTCCCTTGATTGTTTATGTTCAGAAAAAAAAAACCATAGCAGTATCATTTTTTAGGTATCAGGAAAAATTTGGCACCCGCCTAAAGCACTTTGATGTCACTAAATTGACCGTTCAGAAATCGGCCGTAATTTTAAAGTCACGTTTTAAGCTTCTGTGGACTAGACTTGCAAAATTGGTTAATAGGATCAATACGCGACTATTTATTCAAATAGAATTTTTGCATCTGCGTCCATCAAGACATAGCCACAGCTTGTTATCTTTTAATCGCTTTAATCGATATTTCATGTCCTCATATTCGTGATACTTCGAACGCTGTCCGAGATGTGTATCCACTCAGGTATTGTTGACCCAGAATTTTCGAAATGCTTTTTTATCAAGATACGAAGGGTAAAAATACTAAAGTTTAAAGCAATTCTAATGAATGAGTTGTTGTGACACACCATTTCTTATTTCTGTGGTGTGAGCTATTATAGTCTTTACAATCACGTTTGCTCAGCACCATACTTGTTCATTTTACAACTTTACAGAAATTGTACTCCATTATAGTTTAATCTCCACAAATTCACTAAAAACTTTATCAACTTTCGTAGTAATGCCGTTTATTTTTAATGTTACGTTAGGACATAACACTAAAGCGAGCCAACGACGCTTTTCTAGTTTCCAGAAGTGTGCAACGTAACATCTGCAGTACTCGTCCATTTGTTGATGAAAGGCGCGTCATCGTAAATGAATAAGGCGCTGTAGTTCGTACCGTGTGAATGCAACTTTTTTTTTGTAGTGGCCCACTGTGAACAACGCCCTATTTATCACAACACCCAAACTGCAGGTGTATATTGCGCGTCTCACGAGTAATAGACACGTGTTTTGGTCCTTCCTAATAATTATCATATTTGAATTCATCTATGTAACAGTTTACATATAGCGACCGGCAGCTGATGCGAACACTGCAGTCCGTGCGATTTGGCCTCCACTCATAATGTTTATTATAAAATTAGAAATATTGCTATAGATAAGAATGGCGAGTGAGATGAACGCGGGCGATCGACGTTGATCGAAAAGGGGCTACTTTTCCTATAAAATAAACGTATTTTTGGAAAAAAAACACGGCGGACACGTGTCGATGTCCAAGCTAAATGTCGAACTTTCGTCGAGAATTCATTAGTGTATTGACTGAGAATTATATTTGTAATTTTAAATTTGAATCTCATAAGGAGCTATTTTTTGAGTCCTATAATCAGGAATAAAATTGTAGTTAATTTCTACCGTTTCTTTTGACTTCATTTCCGAAAACGTCTTTGTCCGTTGCTTTCGCTCTTTGAGTGGTTTTCTAGATCTTGATTAATTTTGGAAGGCTTTTCACAATTGTAAACGGTTGGTTTTTCGCTGGGCAATGAGAAACATACACAGCATTAAATTCATCCACTCCTTTCACTTTAAATCACTAATACTGAACGTTTATCAACGCTCACAGATAGTTTTTATAACACTTCATTTTTGATGTGAGATTCTCTCTGTGGCGCTTGAAGTTGTGAAATACTCCCTCTGTTTTTGGCAATCTTACAAAAACTCTTTACATTTAAATGTTCGTTTATGTATGTTTGAAATTGTTGAAAATAACGAACTTTTTCAAATATAATTTATCAATTACATGTAAGCAAACAGAGCTCACGATGATAGACTTACATTGGAAGCAGCCTGAGTATACTTTCACTCAACGACATGACAATTATTTCTCATTGATTGGCGAATATTTTTTTTTTGATAATCCGAGGTCTAAACCTCATTGAATTAAACTTTTATAAATTTTGTTTACCACTCTACGAAATACTGAAAATAATTGTAACACTGCCAGTTGATAGAAAAGTTGTGAAAAGCGAGGCGCGGGGCTGCCAATCTGTGGAATCAGCTTAAGATAAGTTAATAAACTTATTATTTAATTTTAAAGTTTAATAACTTAAAATCATAAATGGTACAACAAAAAAAAGTATGATGGTACCACTAACTACATTTTATACGTTAAAAAGTACTAGATTAACACAAAATTACTAACTCTGGCAACACTGTGGGAACGTTATGGTATCTTTTAGTTAATATACAGTGAGTACCAACATAAGTTTCGTTAAAATATGACTAGTAAACCTCCAAACATAACCTAGAAATAGCTCTTTTTAAATTAATTTTTAGGTACCTTAAACTAATCCCCTGAAAAAAGAAGGCCCATATTCAACTCGGCTAAACGTAAGCTTTCCGTTAAAATCCATTTAAATCGCTAATTCATTGCCCGTTAAGCGGAACTCTTACCTGTCCACTGAAAACCTCGTGTGAACGTTCTATTTCCCCCTCTTCTTTCCGTTCTTTGTTCTAATTTTAGTTAAAGCAATGACCTACTTAACTGTTATTTTAACTTTTTCTCTATTAAAGTCACTTTTTAAAATTACACTAATAAATTAATTTTTAAGCTACTTGTCACTATATAAAAACGCGGGAAAGATCTATACTAAACGACAACATTCCCTTTCGTAGCTAAAATAAGATTGGACGCGGAAATTCTGCGTCCCAAATGCATATACACCGGCTAGGCGGTGATAGGTTGTTTGGTTATACGTCGTACCGTTGCCATAGCGAACAGGACCGCGATTTCATCGCGTCCCAAATATTTCATTCCAACCTATTGTACGTTGTAACTACAAGGATATAGGTGTAATTCATTTTACAATATTGACATTGAAATAAATAGGAACCCGTGAGATATTCAAATTGTATTTTCGCAATAATTACGTAGTATAAATTTGAATAATTTTGTTTATGAATCAAATTACATTTTTGTATATCAGGGAGGGCGGGCGGCCTTGTAACCTTATGGACACACTGTCCCTGACTATAGTATAACAACAACACTTTGCCAAATTTGTACCACCGATTTGTCATTAATTGAGCTTGCTTGATGTGAAGTGTATCTACTTGCATAATTTCAAAGTTTTTTTTGAAATAATGAGAGTTTAATATTTTGTCTAGATACTGGGTATGTTTACGACGATACAGATAAACCGATTGCTTCTAATAATGGAACAGTAAGCTTAGATGATTTGAATTTTCAGGTATTCCTATATTTCTTTAAGAATCATTAGTTTTATTAAGTTCTAAGCTTTCAAGTTAACTGGGAAATAAATAAAAACACTGTAAACAGGCACCTCCATCAAAAGAGATTCACAAACTGCTTTGATATGTATATTTTTTAGTGAACTTGGAAACTAAGTGGTTAATATTGATAATCGTTTGCTTGTTTCTTAAACAAAACATTTCAATGAAGATAAACGTTCAAAGCAAACGATTGTGAATATTTTACACATTAATCACATTACAAAAATTACTTTTTTGATGTAAATAAAAACAAATCCGCTTCGATGGTAGTCTCATCAAACTAATAATAGCTTCTTTCTTTTATTTTTAGGCTAAGATGTGGAAGCTTGAAAAAATAAAGGCATGTTCATTTTCTTTTTCCTGATTTTATATAAAAAAGCGATTGTAGGTTTGTTTATTTGACATATCTGTTAAGTTAGTTCTTCGTCTAGCTGTTGTACCTGTTGTACGATTGATATGTTTGCTGGATGTGACGTAATATGTGTTATTTTCCGTTTACTATTTACCCTTTATTTTCCGTTTACTGACACTAAATGCATTACCATATAGCGTAGTGTTTTTAGTTCGCCGTTCTAGGAGATAGTCGATCTTGCATAGATGGATTAATATGTTTTAGGAGCAGAAAATGCGAGAGTTTCTTGAGATCGAAAGGCAAAATGAATTGATGCAGCGGAAGGAGTTGGAATTAGCGAATGCATTGAAGGTTGACAAACAGAAAGTAATTATTTCTATATCTGTGAGGAATTTTTTAATGTAATCGTTGCGTGTTTGTAGTTATTAGAAGATATTACCAAACAACAGAGTAAATTTGATTCTGATTTGGCTAAGATACAAGAAGAAAGGGATTTGGAAAGGTTTAAATTCATCGAACAGCTTCAAATAGGTAAGTGAGCAGTGCCCCTAAAACGTAATTTCTAAAAATTCTTCAAAATATATATTTTGCACATCTTTAGGTATGATACACATCAGTAAAGATTTGCGGTAATCACAAGTTGATCCATTGGCCGAATAAACGGGGTACAATTTGGTGGCAGAAACATTGATTGAATGCTTTTGTCTTCAGTACATCCTTCTTCTACATTGGGATGTCCAGGGGCTTTATCCAAAATAAGCAACATTTTCTGAGCCAAATTCCAATACCTTATTCTCCTTTTAATTTCAGGTACAAAAAATTCATTAAACCATTTACGAAGAAACATCCATTGCAACCCATTCCATATTTTGGTCTATATTCGCAACGAGAAGATTTGAACTCTTAAATGCTCTACGTTTATTTTGTCTTTCCAACAACCAGCAGTTTTATCTTATGAGTACCGGACCTCCAAAACAGTTCACTCCCGTCATCATTGCAGACCTGATGGAGGGTTAAATCCATTTTTGTGGTCACATTATTTTCCGGAACCAGGCTTGTAGCCTCTAGGCACCTTTATCACTAAGAAGCGGTTGAACATCCTGGTAACTTGCAGGGTTTCCTAACCGATTGGTATAGCTCCAATCTTAAGGACTGTCTTCTAGTGGTACTCTGTCCGTTATTCTGATAATGAGACCTCGAGGTGGTGGACGGTTCTTCCACAATTCTCGTGAGCAACGGGTTATCCAAAAGGCTGGTGCGTCGCCGCGTACTTTTGGCTAGTTTTCGTAGATGTTGTGTGAAACTGGGGATTTTGTAATATTTCCAACCTTTTCAGTTGGTCATGAGCCACCGTTGACTAAGCCAATGAGCCGTGGATTATAATGGGACGAAGGTAGACCTTATCCAGTAAAACCTTTGTGCATGCATCTAGCTGACTTCTTCTACACATTAACGGTAGCAATGCATTCTTTCATCTCTAGCATTTCTAACAAATTTTCACCGGATCAAATCGATGTGAAGCTTCCAAGTATATCTTTTATCAAATAAAACTCCTTAGTATTTTACGGAAGCTTGCCATTGTAATCTTTGGTCATTAATGACCAGTTCCTCAGGCGAGGGTCCTCTTCGCCGCGTGAATCCCGTTGTTATAAAAGCGTAACAACGAGATTCACGCGGCCCATTCAACTATGTAGTATAGAGTCCTCTGCAACCTAGTAGCCACCAAGCCCTCACTTCGACTAAAGTAATAAACAGTCGTGTCGGAACGGAAAGTTGTACCTCGGGACGTTTTGATGCATCATATGTATATATACAGGAGGAAAAGCTGTGGACCCAAAAAGGAACCCTGCGGAACGCCAGAACCAATCAATCGAATAGACGAAATTCTATTCTTTATTAGACGGATTAGACCCTTGCTGAAGCTGATCTTATGCATTTTATGCCGTCATGCTACACAGTATCGAACGCCCTTGCAATGTCCAGAAAGACAGCCCTAACAATCTCGCCCAGCTCGAAGGCATCTCTAATTGCATCGGTGAGCTGAAGCAGCTGAAACTTGGTCGATAATCCAGATCTAAATCCGAATTATTCGTTCGGACTAGCCATCCGGAACTTGTTTCAAAATCGTCTCTTCCAGTTAGATTTTTCGCACATCTCACTAAAAATTGGAATGTGCTGCGCCTGTTGTTGTAAAAACGATGTAAAAAGTGCGGTTACGGTATCTGGATTTTGATACGATTTGAGAAGTTTTCTTTGCCCGGGGCCGCTAAATGTTGACGAGACGTACCGCCGAGACTACAAGGCCTCCGCCGATACCTACGATGTAACAAGGCCTGAGCGCTCTTCGATGACGTCACGCTGGGTTGGTGATGTATCGCCATGCACGATATTAGCCTAAGCGGTAAAGGAATCATTTTTTGCATTTCTTCTTTCTTCTCAAGTTTTGAAGGACTCCCGGTTACATTCAAAACAAAAGGAAAATACAGTCCATGCTGAAAACAGTGGCTTTTCCGAAAGTACATATTTCTACAGCGTGCGGCAATCGAGCTTGCTCTTGTTTTATTTCCTAAAAAAATAATTTGAATAAATCTTAACTGAAGCTTATTAGATATCCGGATTGTTTCATGTTCGGATTACAGAGATTACATTGTACTATTTAATGCATAATCTTATTGCAGTGGAACAGAATGCAGATGTGGCTATTAATAAATTACTAGAAGAAAACAAAGAACCCCTAGCACAACTATTAGAAATGGAAAGACTCGAAGAGGAACGAATTATAAATGCAGCTAATGAATGCTCTAATCAACTAAGAAAAGAGGATATCCTCAATGCGATGCAGGAGATGATCGAACAGGAGACTAAGAGCTTTAATGAACTATCCCAGATGCGTTCGGATGCCGCTCATCATATACTTGAACAGTAAGTTCTTATAATCCAACTTGATTTAGAAGGCAGAATGTTGTTATTTGTTTAATTTTATAGAGAACTACAGTCCAATGATAACCTTGCCCGTCTCTTGGAGACCCAAAGTCTACGACAATCAGAATTAGTTGCCAAAATACAACAGGACAGCGTATTGCAAAAGGCTGCTGTTTGCGCGCTACTAGAAAGGGGTGATGCTAGAAGTTGGGGATTGATACAGCAGGTACGATTGGTAGAAGCACAACTGGCTGCCTTGACTGCAATTGAGATGGATCGACAAAGATTAAAGATCGATAAGCAAATCGTAAGAATGATAATCTGATTCTAAAGAATGCTATTGATTTTGCATATATATATATTTTCTAGAATGACCTCTCCGAGAAAAGAGCGAACTTATCTAGTCTTCTTATGGAATTGCTGGATCAACAGAATTGTCGAAGAGTCCAGTTGTTATCGACAATTAAGATACTTGAGGAAAAAGATAATACGACTGAAGATTTCTGGTTGATTCAATATCAACTATTAATGGACAGGTGAGTTCGATAATTTTAAAATTGAGCCTCAATTTAGTTAGGAATTTGTAGAATGCCTTCTGGAATTATTGAGTCCCAAAAGAATATGAATCCATCCCTAGTAGAGGCTCTGTTGATGGCAGGTGTCTGGCATAGCATTCCCTTCCTTTTGAAATGGTCAAATAACGAAAGTAAGTGTTGAAATTTTTAGGAAAACTTCAAGAATTATTTACTTCCTTTTTCCAGGCGAATTATTAAAAATTTCCGAAAGAGATCTAAGAGATGCGGGTCTTACGGATCCGCGCGACTGCGAAAATGTCTTACAAGCATTCCACACGTATACTAAACAGAAATACACCCAATACCTCCCTAGTTCCAGTAAAAACATAGACGAAGCAACGCCATCGGCACCTGCAGAAGCAGTGGAGGAAGCAACCGAGGCAAGCGCGCCGCCTGTGGAAAGCACAGGTTACGCAACCAGCGAATGCGTCATTTGCTTAGATGTACATGTAAGGTTTTTCGAAATTGGCGCGATTTGTTTCGCCTAATTCCTTTTTTTTTTTTGTTTCAGTGCCAAATGATTTTCGTGCCATGCGGCCATTTTTGTTGCTGTATTGCCTGCGCAGGTCCAGTTCTGATCTGTCCGCTGTGTAGAGGTGATATTGCGCACAAGATACGTGTCGTGTCAGCGTAGTGAAGAGAACAATCGGCAGCTCCATCTATGGGCGACCGATATGATTACTATACTCTATTTATGATGTGCCTCTTTAAAATTCGTCTTGATATAGTTCGTATAATGTTATATTAAGCGTGGATCTGAGGAGTAGAGTTCAATTTTACAAATGTTGCTAATTGCTTTCATTTACAAACTTCCAGATTCACGCTCGTATCACGTGCCATAAGAATACGTTTATTAAATAGAGAAAAATATCTCCTTTTATTTTCTTTTTATGTCATGTATTGTCAAACAGACAATGTTAATTAAAAAGAAAATTTCGTCCTGGTGAAATTGTCATTTGATAAAATACAACTTAAAAAAAAAAACTAATTTTGAAGAATATTTGAAAATTAACTGCCGAAATTATTTAAAAAACAATCCGTTTGCTGTTGGTTGTGGAACTTGTGGAAATTAATAACCAGTAGATGTCGCTGCGGATTCATTCGTTAACGTATGAAATAGCTGCAACCAAAAATCCCTAGGCTGGAAATTTCCTTTTTAATTAATATTCTTCAAAATATTCACTTATATTTAATCCTAGGGTGCATGGGTGTTCGGATATACAGATTAACATGTCTCAGGTCTCTCAGGCCCGGTTGTTTTTTACCCTTAAAAATATATAAGAACATGAAATATATTTAAATCATTTATTTGTGCGTGTAAAAATCTTAAATAATTAAACGAAACCTCTAACTAAAGATAACAGCTCTTATAAATGTAAATACATGTTCGAAAGTAGCAATTTTTACAAATTCTTACACTCTGTTCCTTGCACACATTATTGCGACACTTTTCACAAACTAGTTTGTTTTTTCTGTCTAAACTAGAGGGACACATCATGCATCTCTTCCTTTTATTTGTAACGGCATCAGTCGCAGTTTTTTCAATGTTAACAAATTTGTTCATATAATTTATTGAATTTCTTGGTATTTTCGGTTTTTTTGACATCATATGCGGTATTACCAATTCCTCAGCAAATTCCTTCAAAAATAGTCGTCTAGCGTGTGTTACATTCCTATGATAATCAGGTTTCAACGTGGAAAATATAATAAATGCATTTAGTGCTGCAATATCGATCATATTAGAAAAAAACAGCCATAGGCCAACGCTTCGATTGCCTTTTACATGTATAGTTGGAATGTTTTTGATCCATTACCTCTACTCCCCCTTTGGTCTTGTTATAATAAAGTATTAATTCCGGTTTCTGCTTAACATTTTCACTTAGACATGTCATTGTGCATGGTGCTGAGCAAAATGACTGACTTGTTTTTCTTAGGAATGTAACCAACCTTAGTCATTTTGTCATAAAAGCCAAATGTAGAAGAGTAGACCGGTTTATTCTTTGCATCTCTTATTTCATTTGGTATTTCTCTCTTATTTTTCTTTTTAGTGTTCCAACCACTGTTAGGTTCTTTTCTAATAAACATTTAGCCAATGGAGTGCTTGTAAAGAAGTTATCCATTGTAACATTGAGTCCAGAGAAGTGGATGCTGCGTACTAAAGTTTGTACTACTTCAGATGCAAGATTTGTATGGATAGGTTGATTGGGCCGTTGTCCTATATATACCATTCCATCAATCGCAAATCCTGATTCCGACTCACACATCCAGGAAACCTTAATACCGTATTTTGACGATTTATTTGGCATATACTGAGTAAATGAACATCTCCCTCTATACGAGAGTAACTGCTCGTCAATGGCAACACTTTCGTTTAGCACCAAAGATGACCTGCATTGTTGTAAAAATAATTTCCATATATACGATATCGGAGCTAATCTATTGGTCTGTAGGCGAAAATCACGAGTTCTTTTGTCATCAAAACGCAAGTACCGTCTAATATCTTCAAACCGATTAATTCCCATAGTAGCTTGATAAATAGGATTACATTTATCAGAAGAAAACAGTTCTCTTATCGGTACGCCCCAGTTTCTTTCCACACCAGCTTGTATCAGCAAACCTAAGAAAGCATTCAGCTCCATCACGTCAATATCTACCCATCCTTTGTCTTTTACTGTAGTTACTCTTCGAGCTTCAAGGTTTGTGCACTTGACGACTTCTTCTAAGATCGTTCTTGTAATAAAACATTTGAAAGCATTTTCAGGTGTATCACAGGACACTGCTTTAGTTTTTACACCTGGTACGTTATGTTTTGCAGTTTTCGTGGAGCTTGGCGGAACTTTATTCCACCAGATACCGAATGGAGAAGCGAAACAGTTGGGGTTATGACTATCGGCCTCCGCTGTAGCTACATCTTCTTAAGACTTAGAATTTGAAGAGTCTGAATTGGCTTCTAATGAATCTTGACCAGGTTCTTCAACTTCAGACGTTTCACTCTCTTCCGATAAAACTTCATCATATTCCTCTGCTCACCGTGTTAGAGTTTCCTCGTAATTGGGATCTCCATACCTCACTGTTGCACGTTGCCGGGTCGTTTTTTTTTTAACTTGAAGCCGCCATAACGAACATTAACAAACAAACACCTCAAGCAAATTTTAGCAACCGAAGTCTTTTTTATGCGTTCGCATATTTATATGATATGCATTTCTGCATGTTGAAAGCTGCATACGCCGTTGAAACTTGCAAACTCCGTTGAGCGCAGAAGCAGGCCTGTTCCTACATGTTACAACATGTTGCAGCCGATTGTTAACACATTGTATTCCAAATAATATTGCAATATGCAGTATATTGACGCCCGAAGCAACAAATTGTTTAAACAAAGACAGTTTTGGATGTAAATGTAAACGATTATCAATCAAAAATAAACCGGGCCTACGAGGCCCGAGAAATATAAATACGCGGTAGAATTCAAATATCTAAAACAGATTTTCTCATAAATTAGAAATAGCAACAGGAAGATCCAGTTGAGGCATAGACAAGGCCCAGAAGAAAAAAAATTTAAGATGAAGTTATGAAGCTTAGAATGCCACGCTGGGCTTCAGAGGCCCGTGTTATGCATCCTAGGGTTAATGTTTACAATCCATAATCTTCGGCTACATTACTGAGATTTTATACATATAAAATGCCTTTAAAATACTTTCGATTGCTTGCAAAGAGAAAATTATAGTGATATAGCCTTCCTTTTATGTTATAATAGCAAATTATGAACGCTAAAAAATACATATAGTGTGTAACGTTATATTATAGTCGCGAAAATCTACCGTAGCTTGTTTACTTGATAAAAGGAAAACATTTGAAATTATTGCAATTAACACTTCGAATTCTTGGAAACAAATCAACCAAAGAATGTTAATTATTTAGGGAGGTAATTCCCTTTTCCTAACAAAAAAAGATTATTTGTGTGATTTCCACGAATAAAATTTGATAAATGATTTTCTTCTTGCACCTTTCTATACATTAACTTGTTAAATATTTCTTCCAACTCTGTCTTTACAGTTACAAATGCAATTTTCACATTGGCTGTGATATTTTTTTCTTCGCTACGAACTGTTATTTCTAAATGTATTTATTACTTTCCAATTACTAACTACTTACATTTAATTTAAGTTCAAATTATCTGCAATAATATACTATTTTGCTATTAAATTTAGCCGGTAATTAAAGAAACTGAAAGATGTCACAATTTATAGACAAATGTCAAACTTTCTATATAAAAATGTCAAATACTAACCTAAAATTTCCACAAGTAAAAGAATTTAAATAAGTTCTTTGACACATTTTTTATTTAGATATGAAGTTATTACTAAGAAGTTGTGTTTTTTATATTGATTGTAATCTAAAGTTTTAAAATAAATTATTGCAAGATATTTCTTAAAGTATTTTATTTAAAATTAAAGCTACAATAGTAATTTAATCATCTTTTTCTTCGTTTACCTCTTCCTCTTCCATTTCTTCCTCATCTTCATTGTTGGTTTTATGTTTATCATCTTTCTTATTACTTTTCGATGATTTGAACTCTATGAAGTAAATCACAATACTAATAAATGATATTTGTATCAAACTACTTTTACCTGCTAATGCTTGTTTTAGTGGTTCGTTAAATTCTTCAAATTCGGCCTCTTCAAGTGCGTCAAATATATCTTGAGCAACTAACGTTTTCCTGTTCACTTTTTGAGCTATTTGTGTACTTAAAGAGGTAATGTACAATATAAACATCGATGCTGCTTTTGCTACCGCCGCTTTAACATCTTTACCAATAATTACAGATTCTGGCAAGACCTCTTTAATGATTCTTTGAACCGGAGCGTTTGGCAAATTCAGATCTTCTAGTTTTTCAGCCATTTTTAACAGAACTATTTTACATTCAAATTAAATGTTGGCTTAAATATAAATATAACCTATCTAACATAATTCAATTCAGTGTTTGCACTTTGGATTTCAAAGAAAACAAAATCCCTAGATTTGAATTTTAAAGACACATAAAAATATCTTTTAATTTTATAGTTGCTAATTAAATAATGAATACTTAGAAGTAAATGACTACAAGGAATATGCTTCTTTCTTTACATTTCTCGTATAATTCTTTTATACGGGAAAGTAACATTTGTATGAATTTTAAATTCGTGGAATTTTAGTTACATCAACTTCATGTTAATAATTGTTGTAAAGTCTATTACAAAATTTTCGCCATATTTTTTTAACAATAACAATTAGTACTCGAATTCATGATATTTTATTAAAAGAAATTTGTATTTATAAATTATCAACAGTATGAATTTTGCCATTCAATATGAATGACCCAAATTAAGCCCCGCCCACATTTTATTATCAACAAATCTGTCAAATTAACTGTCAAAGTGGGTCAATCATTTTTGTTAAAAGTCGCTCTTTCTTCCATTTCGTATGAGAAGCTTATCGGTGCATTGGTGTTATAGTTAGGTAAAATCGTATAATGTCCGCTAGCAATAAGAAAATCGAAGAAGCTGTTGAGCACGTACGACTCGCCGAAAAAAGGTAACCTAGTTAAAAGTTCCATAAGCTTTCTTTAAGTAGTGATTTTTAGTTTAAAAACATCATTTTTGAAATGGCGAGCAGATTTCGATGAAGCCGCCGATGAATATAATAAAGCAGGTAAGGTTTCAAAATTATTAGATTAGGTATTTTTTTATGAAATGATGGTTCGCTTTGTAGCCACATGTTTCCGTAATGCAAAATCATTCGAGCAATGTAAGGAATGCCTAATGAAAGCGGCAGAATGTCACAAACAGAATAGGAAGTATCCTTTTAGAATTATTTTAAGCACCGTTATTTTTTGTAATAACTTTCCTTGACTGTAAAATAGCTTATTTTATGCTGCTAAAGCGTTAGATCAAGCTGTGTCAGTTTGTAAGGAAGTTGGAGACTTACGTGAAGTAGCTGCCTTAGCCGATCGAGCGGCCAATATGTATATGCGTCATGGTACAGGAGAAACTGCTGCGGCGTCATTAGATAAAGCTGCAAAAGTGCTTGAGCAGCAACATCCCGATCAAGCGCTACCATTATATCAACAGGCAGCAGATATTGCCATGGTAAGCACTTAGATCTTTAAAATTGGGTGCTCAATTGGTGTTATTAACTTTTTAAAGATCCAAGATAGCTCAAGGCAGGCGGCGGAATATCTCAGCAAAGTTGCAAGACTGAATGTAAAACTTAAACAGTAAGTTGAAGATTGCGTAATTATAGTTACGTTACTTTTATTTTGATGCCATAATTGAAATGTATTCGTTGACAGGCTGGCTTGATCTAGGAATTAACTAGATTGCTTTCGTTATTTGCTTATGTCAAGTGTTGCAAGAGGATTTTATTTTATCAAAGTTAGCGTTTAAAAATTTTAGATATACTCCGATTTTTGTAAGTTTTAATGCACGTCATTAATAAACTGTGACGGCATATTACGCGCAGTTGTTTTTATTTTTGCATAAAATTCGTACATTTATATTGGCAATGCGACGTCATATCAGCGTCACTTATGACGTGCATTAAAACTTACAAAAATATCACTATAGCTAAGGTGTTTGTTGAGGAAATCACTGTATAACAACAGAAATTTCTTTGTGTCTACCAAGTGTCGCATTACCGTGAGCTACTCTGGAGTAAATGGACTGTAATTAGAGTGAGTGGTACTGGCAAGCACTTGAAATGATGAAATACGGGCTGTTTAATGTAACACTAGTCAAACTGTATCAGGTGTTTTTATTTATTTTTTTGTTTATTTTTTTGTTTATAAAGGTGTTCCTGACTCATCTTTTGAGAAAATAATATAATTGAGAAAATAATAATAAAAACATAATATGATTCTTTTTAAAATTTGCAATATCTCGATTGTTATAGCAGTTGTAGCAAACATTAAAGTATAGACACACTCTGCACCACACAAATTAATTGATTAAATTCGGAACAATTGTTTCGCGAATTCCTAGATTCCCATTGTCAATCGTACGACCGGATGATCTGAGAAAAACATTTTAATTCTAACGTGCCTTGTTTTACCCTTATTCTAAAAAATAATTACAAGTACCTACTTCTACTGCTTATATACCCTAAAACATGCAAAATATACGAAACTAAAACGAAAGGTTCTTGCCTATAACACAAAACATAAACATGTGTTCCTTTTTATACCAATAAATCTATCAAAGCTGAAGTGAACTATTTTTATAAATGGTTTCCTAAGCGTTTAATTCTCGCGGTTCGAGGTATTTCTCGCAAAAGTCACGAAGCCGATGTATCGGCTCTAAGGTAGTAAGAGAGTTAAGATTATGCCCGGTTTTGATTAGGTGTTGTGCTACACTTGACGATTCAATCCTTCCATACCGGTAATGAGCTATATGTTCTTTGAATCTGGTGCCTATCGTTCGTTTCGTTTGTCCAATATACTTAGGCTTTATCACAGACACCGTATGTGATTTTATAAATTCCCGACCTTTCCTTGATATCCGGTTTATCGTTCGAATTGCCCAGAAGGTTTCTGACTGTATTTTGGGAATAAATAAAAATTATACTCCTAACATTTTAGTAATTCAATTATTTGAATTTGTACTAGCAGTATGTCTTTCGGGGCTTGTAGGTCGTGGTCTTGAAATGGTGTAAGTCGACGTTTCGCCAGACTGGCATCTTCAGGACGATGTTAATTGTTCGCTAGTCATCTGAGGAATGATGAACCATCAACATCGTCCTGAGGATGCCAGCCGCAGTGTCTAGCGAAACGTCGACTTACACCATTTCAAGACCACGGCCTACAAGCCCGAAAAGACGTACTACTAGTACAAATTCAGACTCCGGCCGTGAAAGCCTACAGTAATATATTAATTCAAGTATTTGTTTAAGTGATTGCTTTCACAAAAGGTTAAATTTTGTGTTAAATATTGGTGGCCTATAACGTTTATGGACATTATCCTTAAAATGGATAAAATGCACTCTCAATTTAATAAATGCAGCAGAGGATTTGTGGAAACAAAAATGATTCTCAACTTTTTTTTATCATGTAAGTAGAATGTTATGATGAATTTGAATACCGTAATGAACGACAGTATCAACAATAAACCATAAAGCTTAATTTTAATTCTAAAGACAATAGACCACAATTACAGTGAAAAGAGAGAGAATGAGATTTTTTGGCATTAATTTGGATCGAAAGTTTCATTCAAGCTGTGTAGCTGTTATTACTAACGCTGGCCACGAGCGGTACCGCGCATCGGCGTAGAATCAGTTCGGACCGAGAGGAACGGTAGTATTACTTCATCTGCGGGGCAGTACGGACATTTTCGCTGCCGGTCATTTGCGCAATTGTTTATCTGTCCTAGAAAAATTATGATTTCGTCAGCAAAACGACTGCGGTCGGACAAACTTCGAAAATTTATTGCACAAATTCCAGACTTAATATATGAAGGTGCTAAAATTAAATGTGTAATCTGTAAAATCCCGTTAATGTGTTGGTCCAGACAACATTGTCTACGACACGTAAATAGTGAAAAGCACGTCTCAAAAAGAAATTGCGCACGAGACAATGAAAAATTTATATTTAATTTATGCGTTACGTTTATCGCATGTAATATACCGTTTAATTTACTAGACAAGGAACCATTTATCTGCTTTTGGAATAACTATTCGGAGTGCAAATTACCAAGTCGAACATCGTTACGAAGAATTGTGCCATCTGCGCGCGAACATATTGAACAAAAAATAAAAACGGAGTTGAAAGATCAAAAATTGTGGTTATGTGTCGACGAAACAACAGATCGGAAGAAACATTCTGTTCTTAATGTAATGGCACGCAAATTGGAACCTCATCAATCGGCACCTTCAATTCTATTAGTCTCTAAACGAATACAACAGTGTACTGCCGAAGTAATTTCAAAATTAGTGTTAAATACATTGGACAAGTTTGAACTTTCAACGAACCAACTCTTGATGTTAGTGAGTGATGGTGCTGCAAACATGCTTTCTGTAGGCCGGTCTCTTAAAAAGCATTCTGCTAATTTGTTACACATTACGTGTAAAATTCATGCTCTCAATCTTGTGGCGGATAGTATCAGAAAATGTTATCCTGAGGTAGACGCTTTAATAGCGCATACCAAAGCAGTATTTGTCAAATCACCGAAACGTATTCGCGAATTTCACAGACTGTGCCCCCGTATACCAGAGCCACCAGAACCTATTCTAACTCGTTGGGGAACATTGTTGCAGGCCGCGTTTTATCATAAATATTTTGACAATATTAAGAACGTGGTTTTACAATTCGATACAAAGGAAGCTGCCGCTATCCAAAAAAGCCAATCGAAATTGCAAGATAGTCAGGTTAAAATGGATTTAAAAATCATTCACGACAATTACTTCGGGCTAGCAGATGCAATGGAAAAATTACAAAATCCTGCGGTGCCGTTAGAAGAATCTCTACAAATAGTGCAACGTGTTCACGCACAGCTATGCGCGATCGAAGACGCAAAAAATATTTCTGTTCTAGAAAAATTTGAAAGTATTTTTGAAAAAAAATTCTGATTTTGGCATATTAAGACACATTTGTGAAGGTGCGTCAACAGAATCGTTAAGTTATTTGAAAGATTATTTTACTTACGCAAATATTACGTCACTAGATGTAGAACGTTCGTTCTCTGCATATAAACGCATTTTTTCCTCATGCCGTACTAGTTTTGCCGAAACAACTATGGAAACATATCTAATGTTGCAGATATTTAACAGACATTATTCACTTTGCGATTTCACGGAGGACTCTTAAAATGGTAAGTGTTTGAGCACGTGTTATTTAATTTTTATTTAAAAGATGAGCGAAATTATTTGCGGCAGCAAACATCTCTATTAGCAGAATAACTCTAGTGGAACGCGAGGCCTGGTCGACTCTACGCTACTGCGCGGTACCGCTCGTGGCCAGCTTTCGTTATTACAGTCTAAAGTATTCACATCGCAAGATGGAATGCTACAGGCAGCTTGTCTGAAAACATTATTATATTTAATATATTGTGATCTGTAAGTTAAACACGACATTATTGAAATTTTAAATGAAAACGATAACATTTGAGCTTATTGATTAAAATTTCGTGATTGATACGGTCAAGGACTTAAATGCTGAATTACAAAATTTATTTTTGGAATCAATTTGACACTGATTAGATGCGAAGATGTTCTTTTATTATATTCAGATTCATTGTAACAACATTCTACTTTCACAGTAAATATTGTAGATAAATAATCATTTTTGTTCCCACAAATTCTTTGCTGTACCGCTACTATTTTTCACAATTTTTTCAAATTAAATTTGCCACTATACACCACTTATATTTAATACTAAATTTAGCTGTTAATATTAAATCAATGCATTCCGTTCACGCAGATTAAAATCGGAAGCGAATTAGGATCCCACGAAAAAGGGCAGCATCGCATGACGTCATTCGGTACTGAATTTGGAAGCCGAGTCGGAACACTAACCACAGCAAAGGGTAGGTGGAAATATGTGTACGTTCGTTAATTGTTGTCTTTCTTCTGTGTTTCTACATCGTTTTTGCTGTTGGATGGTGATTTCTTCAACACTATGATAGAATGATATTCGATAAACATCGATTCCATGCCCTTCCTTTATCTAAAATTTTATAATTTATATGATTTTCGTTTACAGATATGACGCAGCAGCCGATGTGATTCGAAGGGAAATGGGAGTACACCAACAAAACGAATCCTATCAAGCAATGGGACGTTTGGCTGTAGCTTTAGTGCTAGTGCAATTAGGTCGAGGTGACGTAGTTGCTGCTGAAAAGGCCTTTAAAGAATGGGGTACGAAAGTTTTGTTTTCTAAAGATTATTAATTTACAATCAATTTTATAGGAAATTGTTGTGAGGTACCCGAGGTTCAAACGTTGGAAATGCTTTTGCAAGCTTATGATGAAGATGACCCCGACGGTATAAGAAAAGCGCTTAATAGTCCATTTATCAAGCACATGGATGTCGAATATGCGATTTTAGCCAGGGATATGGCCCTCTCGGGAGGAACGGCTGCTTCGCAGAAGGTTCCCGCTAAGGAAAACGCTGCTGCATCCTCCGTTTCACCTGCTACTCAAACGACAACAACTACCGAGGTACATATAACCTATCTTGTAATTTTTGACATATTCCAAGCAAATCTTGCAGGATACACCAACCGATGCACCCACAGAGGCTTCTGGCGATAAAGAAGAAGAGCCTCAAGACAGTTTTGGCCTCTGCTAAGCTAGTGAGAATAGAAACATTCCGTTGAAATTAACAAATTGATTTTTTTGTAAAGTTAAGATTAATATCGTCGAAGTGTAAAGTGTTGATTTATTCTATTTTATTCTTTTTTATATACTAATAAGGATTTTAAGCATGTTAAGAATCTTTGTGTTTTTGTATTGTATTTTTTATGTGATATTTACAGACGATTTATTTAATTTATGAATGAACACATACCAATACAACCCACATTCTCAATATTGTGGTAATAGTATTAAAATATATATATGAATATCGACACCCAATGCAGTCTAGCAATTCTTGTAATAAGATGGTATATCAATAGCAAATAATCCGTTGTAGTTATTTGTAATTATTATTATGGTTGCATCCCGTAATAGCAATAAATTTAGGCGCTTTATAGCATTAAATGTGGTTTTATTTTCAATCGTGATCACGTCCTGTATTTTAAGTAATCTATAAGTTGGTTACAAAATTACACCAAGTTACGGGACAGTCTGTATATCGTTCTTGTGTTTATATTGAATCAATAGAATTAAGTGCATTTGATATTCTCATTTATACTTCATATATTTTCAAAAAGTTATTTTCCTCCACGGATGAAACGTTTGTTTTAGCAGGTTGTAAAACTTTTCAAAATAAATCATTTAACCAAATATCATCGATATAAAAGTTGTAAAATAAGAAAGATACACATAGTAATTACAATAAATTAAAAATTCAAATATAGTTCCGATCTTCTATTGTTTAATTCATTCCTTTATTACAAAGATTCTTCGAAGTTGTCACCATTTGTTTGATGATGGGAATCTCGTCGCCCCAGGTCCGTTCTCAGTTGTACGTAAGTTACGAATATACCACGGTTCCGCAGCGGTAGATCTTAAATCGGTAGATACGGCTCTGTTCGGCTTCTAAATCTTCAAGGTGTCCTGTAGCCGCTGTACACCATGCTAGTATCTCGTTTGTGATGATTAACGCTGGCCACGAGCGGTACCGCGCATCGGCGTAGAATCAGTTCGGACCGAGAGGAGCGGTAGTATTACTTCGTCTGCGGAGCAGTACGGACATTTTCGCTGCCGGTCGTTTGCGCAATTGATTATCTGTCCTAGAAAAATTATGATTTCGTCAGCAAAACGACCGCGGTCGGACAAACTTCGAAAATTTATTGCAGAAATTCCAGACTTAATATATGAAGGTGCTAAAATTAAATGTGTAATCTGTAAATCTCGTTAATGTGTTGGTCCAGACAACATTGTCTACGACACGTAAATAGTGAAAAGCATGTCTCAAAAAGAAATTGCGCACGAGACAATGAAAAATTTATATTTAATTTATGCGTTACGTTTATCGCATGTAATATACCGTTTAATTTACTAGACAAGGAACCATTTATCTGCTTTTGGAATAACTATTCGGAGTGCAAATTACCAAGTCGAACATCGTTACGAAGAATTGTGCCATCTGCGCGCGAACATATTGAACAAAAAATAAAATCGGAGTTGAAAGATCAAAAATTGTGGTTGTGTGTCGACGAAACAACAGATCGGAAGAAACATTCTGTTCTTAATGTAATGGCACGCAAATTGGAACCTCATCAATCGGCACCTTCAATTCTATTAGTCTCCAAACGAATACAACAGTGTACTGCCGAAGTAATTTCAAAGTTAGTGTTAAATACATTGGACAAGTTTGAACTTTCAACAAACCAACTCTTGATGTTAGTGAGTGATGGTGCTGCAAACATGCTTTCTGTAGGCCGGTCTCTTAAAAAGCATTCTGCTAATTTGTTACACATTACGTGTAAAATTCATGCTCTCAATCTTGTGGCGGATAGTATCAGAAAATGTTATCCTGAGGTAGACGCTTTAATAGCGCATACCAAAGCAGTATTTGTTAAATCACCGAAACGTATTCGCGAATTTCACAGACTGTGCCCCCGTACACCAGAGCCACCAGAACCTATTCTAACTCGTTGGGGAACATGGTTACAGGCCGCGTTTTATTATCATAAATATTTTGACAATATTAAGAACGTGGTTTTACAATTCGATACAAAGGAAGCTGCCGCTATCCAGAAAAGGCAGTCGAAATTGCAAGATAGTCAGGTTAAAATGGATTTAAAAATCATTCACGACAATTACTTCGGGCTAGCAGATGCAATGGAAAAATTACAAAATTCTGCGGTGCCGTTAGAAGAATCTCTACAAATAGTGCAACATGTTCACGCACAGCTATGCGCGATTGAAGACGCAAAAAATGTTTCTGTTCTAGAAAAATTTGAAAGTGTTTTTGAGAAAAATCCTGTTTTTGGCACATTAAGACACATTTGTGAAGGTGCGTCAACAGAATCGTTAAGTTATTTGGAAGATTATTTTACTTACGCAAATATTACGTCACTAGATGTAGAACGTTCGTTCTCTGCATATAAACGCATTTTTTCCTCATGCCGTACTAGTTTTGCCGAAACAACAGTTGAAACATATCTAATGTTGCAGATATTTAACAGACATTATTCACTTTGTGATTTCACGGAGGACTCTTAAAATGGTAAGTGTTTGAGCACGTGTTATTTAATTTTTATTTAAAAGATGAGCGAAATTATTTGCGGCAGCAAACATCTCTATTAGCAGAATAACTCTAGTGGAACGCGAGGCCTGGTCGACTCTACGCTACTACGCGGTACCGCTCGTGGCCAGATTTAGTGATGATTGGTTTTATTATCGATGTAACTTTATTTCTAAATCGGATTGCTACGCATTTACTCGTGTTAATCTTGAGTCGCCAGTGTTTTGTTCATTTAATGAAATTGTCAGTCGCAGCCTGTAATCATCGTGTAAGCATGCTTGTTCTTATAGACGGAGTCAATGGCAACATTATTCAGGGGTCCCTGCGGAACCCCATAAGTAATGAATCTACTGGACGACTGTTCTTTGCCAATCTTGATGCTGAATAATCTATTTACCGTCTTCCCATCCTCCTTAGGTGAGGTCAATGAAAATCGCTTGTAGTGTAGATCTTCATTCCAGTGCATCTCTGATGGTGTCGTAATCCTAAGCAGCTGAAGTGTCGTACATAGTTCGGCCTTAAACCCGAACTGCTTCGCGGGGATGGCGTCCTTTTCCTCCAGCTCGTCTCCGCAAACTTTGACATGCGGGGAGTAGAGTTATCGGTCGGTAACTTTCAGGAAGCTGGACGTTTTCGTCGGGATTCGGAAGCACGACAACCAGTGCATGCTTCCATTTTTACCAGGAAGTAGCCGAGAGCCGCATGGCGTTTGTAACATTTGCTAATATTTCAAGCGGTCGTGTAGGAACCCGCTTGAGAATGTCATTCGTAACCTGATCATAACCAGGAGCTTTACCATTGGTGGATACTTCGTTCAATATTGTACTTGGCAATAATTTCGATCGAAAGGCAAGCGATTGATATTCGCCTTTATATTTCGCTCGGGTCTTCATTTGGAGCCAGCGCTGTAGATGTTTTCTAAAACAGAAATCAGAAATTTTTAGTGAACAGAGCCATCACCTTTTCCAATCATTGTTCAAGCAGCCTTCCCTGCGTTTTTTATTGGCCGGTTCAATACCGCTTTGTCCTCAGGATATAATGTTCGTCTGTATAACTTGGCAGCTGCTCTTTTACCTTGTATAACTTTGGATATCTCAGGAGGAATCGTAGTCTTATCGCCAATTTGCCGAGAAGTACTTTTCTTTCAAACTTCAATCGCGCTGCTAAGTGACCAGCAGCGGATCTATGCACTGCGCTACTACAAAGCTCCCCAACATCACTGCCGAGACCAACACATCATTTGGAGCGGAGCTGCATCCCACTTAACATGGCCGGCATGATTGATTTTCCCGCTAAGGACGAGTTGCGCAGCGACATTCGTTTTCTATAGGCAGAAGGGAATAGCGTGGCAGAAATTCATCGGGAAATGAGCCGCGAATATGGTGCACACTTTATGCTGCGTGAGAATGGTGTAGGAAATTTAAAGATTATCGAACCGATGTTCATGATCGAGGTGGACAAGGACGCAAGTCTGTTGCTAGTGAAGATCTTGTTCAGCTGGTTGACTAAGTGGTTCAAGAAAGACGGAGGTTTTTCATTAGTGAATTGTCTGGGAATTTTCCGGACATTCCTAGGTTGGCTCTGTACACGATCGCACGTTGCGTTCTTGAAATGGTGTCCGAGGACCACAAAACATGGCACATGGCTTCAGCATTAACCTTTCTCACACATTATGCCGTTGAAGGGGGAGCGTTTTTGAAATCAATCGTGACAGGAAACGAAATTTGGTTTCCTTATGACAATTCAGAATCGAAACAATCCAAACAGTGGATGCACACAAACTCCCTGTACAATCCCAAAAAAATCAAAACTAACGTTCGGCAACAAGAAGACCATGGCTATCGTTTTTTTGGGATCAGAAAGGTGTTGCTTGTGGAGTTTATGGAGTTGGGGACTACGATCTCTGCAAACGTGTATTGTTAGACATTACGTTGCCTGCGGCGAGGCATGCTGTCATCTGGAATTGTTTTGATTGCGGGACCGGTAGCGTAGTGCCTAGAGCGCTGGGTTATCAGCCTCGAGGTACCGGGTTCGAACTCCGAACTCGCAACACAAACAAATTTGGCGAATGCTGTGGATCCTCCTCCCCTGTTGGGGGATGTAAAAGCATGAATTGTTATTATTGATTGATGAGAACGCACGACCGCATAATGCTGCGACTTTCAACTTTTTCGACAGCTGAAGACAGGTCTGGATAGCGCTTTTACGACAACGAAGAACTTTAAGATGACGTGGAGACCTATGAAGAGGATACTGAAAAACTCGTCCACCGGTATAAAAAGTAAAATAAAAGTATTCCATATTATCGCACATTTATTTATTTAAGTAAAACCGAAGAAAACGTTTTACAAAATAAATTTCCATAGATCACTATGATGTCGGTAAATATAACAGTGAAATATTACATTTTTTTTTGATACATTCTTGTTTTTTTTTGTTCTTTTAATATATATTTATTAATTTGACCTATATCAATGGCAATAGTTTAATATATCTTTTAAATAGATGTACAATAGGGCGTGGAAAAAATTATAAGTGTATGTTTTTGGCAGTGTAAAACATGCTTACCCCGGCACATTCTAGCGTTTGGCTGTGAGAAAGAGGCAATTTTATGTTTACAAATCTATAATTTACTTGATTTAAATCATGAAGGGCTAAAATAAAGAATATTTAAACAAGAATTCGGGGTAAATGATCTAAGGAATATTTGAAGAAGATGGAAAAGTTACAAGCTTGTAGAGGTGTGCATTTAGATAAAGTACGGCTTAAAATACACTAACATGTCCTACGCTACCTGTCTTACGTGGGAAATATTCTAATTTGTACATTCTACCATTGCGATAACTTTTATAAGAATTTTAAATGTGACAATCTGAATATTTACCACTGATAGTAGATACACTCATGATTTTATCCAAAGCGCTATGTACTGCGTACAGGAATATTGACATTTAGACATAATACTACAAACTTAAATATAATAATATTATCATTAATAGTACACGTGTATAAAGACTTAAAACGCTTAAAAAAATATACATTCCAATTAGAATAGGTGGAATTGGTGGCCTCCAACTGTATTACTTGAAGCATTTCAATGATATATCATTTTTCTGTACGTGATTGCTAGATTAGTTGGTCGTGGTCAATCGTTCTTCAATAGAAGGAAAAAAATTGTTCTTTTGTATTGATTTACATCTCATAAGAAAATAGGCTTCAAGTAATGCAGTTTAAACTTCTAAAGATACGTTTGAAACGCAAATCGAATATATTCAATAACATAAATTAAAATTATAGAATGTGAGGGGATCGCAGTATAGTTTTTTTTTTGTCTTTATCTGTGTATGTATGATACAATCGTTATCATAATTAATCAAACGATAAAAATTAATCTCATCAAGAAGGAATATAAATGCGCTAAGTACCATTAATTTACTTAATCATTAATTGTTTAAACTTTCCCATAGTTCGTCGTCACCCCATTTGTTGTCAGTGGGAGCTTTCTTTTCGGGTTCGGGTTTTTTCTTCTCCTTCCTGTCTTTGGTCCGTTTCGTCGCCTCAGTTGGCGAGACGGCTTGGGAATCGTAAGAATTGTAATCCTTTATTTCCGATTGGTATCCCTGCGGTTCGTTCTGATAACCCCAATTGCCGCCGTTCCATTGGCTAGGCGATTTAGGACTGGAAGCTCTGCATATATTAGAAAAAGTAAAAATAAACTTGTGTCGGGGAATTCTAACGATCTATAATAATAATGAATGTATTGCTTTACTGAAATGGAGAGACTTAAATATCTTAACATCGATACTGTTATGAATAGTCTGGGTAAACAGCGGTAACAGTCAGTGTAGTAGATATGTGGTGCGGAGTCGGCGATTATTTATTTCACGCGTTCACAGCGTCAGTACTAAATCGATGCTGTATGCGAGTAGTTCTGTGTATATGTAGGCTGTCGTAACTTATTTCGTAATTGTACGCTTATGTTTGCTTTAAAAATGTCGCAGTTAGGTACGTCGCGAAAACGACCAATGGCTGACACAGTTAAATACTTTATAGTAGACATGCCGGACTTAATTTTTGATGGCATTAACATTCAATGTTTAGTTTGTAAAATCCCTTTAATGTGTTAGTCCAGAAGCCATTGTCAACGTCACATCGGAAGCAAACAGCATTCTTCTGCAAAAAGTGGCATACGAGACTAAGAAAAATTTACATTTGATTTATGTGTTACTCTTATTTTGTGTAATCTATCGTTTCGTTTACTAGACAAAGAAGCATTTGTCTCCTTCTGGAATAAATATGCGGACTGTAAATTACCTACTCGGACATCGATACGAAATGTAGTGCCATTTGCTCGTGAACATATAGAAGAATGAAAACGGAATTGAAAGATAAAAAACTGTGGTTGTGTGTGGACGAAACAACAAATCGTCAAAAACGTTCTGTGGTGAATGTAATGGTACGTACAATGGAACCACATCCACCGTCACCCTCCTTCTTACTTGCTTCCAATAGTTATAAATTGTACCGCTGATGAGATTTTAAAGGCGGTGTTGAACTCATTGAACAAATTTGAAGTTTCAACTAAGCAACTTTCAGTGTTTATGAGTGATGGTGCCGCAAACATGCGTTCTTTGAGCCGATCTCTTAAAGAACACAGTGGTAACTTCTTACATGTAACGTGTAAAATCCATACTCTAAATCTTGTGGCACAAACGATTCCTACATGTTTTCCACTAGTAAATGCATTGATTGCTAGTACAAAGGCAGTGTTTCTAAAGTCCCCTAAACGTACCCGACTATTTCACAAACTTTGTCCTGATTTACCTGAACCATCACAGCCGATTGTTACACGTTAGGAAACATGGTTGCAGGCTGCGTTTTACTACAACAAATATTTTGATCAAGTAAAGGTAGTTTTAAAATTCAATCCGGCAGAAGCTGCAGCAATCAAGAAAAGCCAGGAAATATTTCAAGATAATCAGGTTAAAAGAGATTTACAAACTATTCACAACAATTACTTCGGACTAGCGGAGGAAATAGAAAAATTACAAAATGTTTCGATGTCGCTAGTGGATTCTGTACAAATTGTGAATGATGTTCACGCACAGTTATGCGCTGTAGAAGGCGAAACAAATTGGTGTGTAATACGAAAATTTGCAAGTGTTTTAGAGAAAGACTCCGATTTCCTTATATTAAGACAAATTTGTGAAGGTGCGTGTGAAGATGCATTAAATTGTTTCAAAGATTATTTTAAATATGCAAATATAACATCGCTAGATGTCGAACGGTCGTTTTCGGCATTAAAAAACATTTATTCCGCACGTCGTACTCACTTGACTGAAACAGCTGTGGAAACATATCTAATGGTTCAAATATTTAACAGATGTTACCCAGTTTGTGATTTCACGGAAGACTTTTAAAACGGTAAGTGTTTCAGCACGTTTTATAATTTATTTCTTACCTTCTATTTTATGTGTAAACTTTTATACGCTCGCCACCCCTCTGGCTGTTACCCCGTATTTGCCCAGGTTAGTTATGAAAAACTGCATCGAGTCGTCTAAGAAATTACCAAAGTTTAGAAACACCGCATTATATACCTGCTAAAATGGTGGTATTAGGCTGGGTGTAAGTCTTTAAGGTAATGATTTCATTGTTAAGGGTCGTGCAAACCGGTGCAAGAAAGATAATTTAAACAACGGATACGAAAGATTAAAACTATAAACGTAGACAGAATGTGCTAGGCTATTTAGCTAAAAAAACTGCAAATGAGATTAATTAGCAAAATAGAGACCAAAATTGAGGTGGCAAACGAAAAATTACTGAAAAAACACATAGACAAATTGTGAAGCTTGTGAGAAGGGATCCATTTGTAACATCTTCTAGTATTGTTGGCGAATTCAACCCTAATATTAGTAGTTCCACAGTAAGAAGACGTCTGTTAAAAAACGATCTCCACGTTAAGAAGATCCAGAAGAGTGCCATTGTTAAGATTAGGACACACCAGGGCAAGTCTAGATTTTGTAAAAGAGCACACATGCGATGGACAGTTTGTACGACTACCTCCAAACACGGCACTTCTTCCATAGTTCGCAAAAAAAAAAAAAAATTTACATGGAGGCCCCAGTATTATTTTATTGGTCAGTTCCTTTTGGTACGGTTTTGGACCATTTTTTGGGATTCTCGAGATTATGCCAATAGCCTATAACCTAACATCTTGTTACTTTACGCGGACGAGAAAATGCCGCTTCGTTGGGTCTATCAACTAAGATAACCTGAAACATACGGCGAGAAGGGTCAAAATTTGTTTAACGGAAATAATATTAATGTATTATCTTGATCAGCTTCATTGCCGGATATCAACCCCATAGAAAACTTATGGGTTAATATAAAGAAAGCCGTGAATAACAAAAAACCGCTCTGCTTGGACATCTATTCCACAGGAGAAATATCAGCGGGTCACTGCTATTTTTATGCATAGGCATGGTAGGTACGTCAAAATATAATCAATTGTGTAAAATTTAATTGAAAACTGAATTTTGTTGCTTGTTGATAATGTTTTGGTGTCTACGTGTACAGTAATAATAAACTTAATTAATTTATAGATGTTCAATGGTGATTCGTTGCGAGTTGTTCATATTGGGAAGAAGGGTTGATAAAAAGGTCTTTTTTCTCGCAAAATTCTTTTTTGGGCTTTGACCCGAAACCGGTCGTTATTTAGTTATATTAAAAAAGAATTTTGCGAGAAAAAGGACCTTTTTATCAACCCTTCTTCCTAATATTAATTTACACTTGTTGCTACTGCTATTTTTATGCACAGGTTTGTACAAAGTACATTGTGCAAAACGTCCGATAACTATCGAGGTAACACAAAAAGATAGGTAAAACACTACACAACCAGCTTGGAAAGAAAATGCTACAAAACGTAATTTACATTTATAAAGATATATTTTTCTGAGTTCATAAGGAAGATTATTCTTATAATCTTAATACCTGTACATTCTAGACTTGTAGAGGTTGATGATCGGATAAGTGCATATCTAAATTTTCAATGTTATCATTATGTACAACATTATTTTCTTAATAAAGGCGATACAATAAAGACATTTCTAACATCGTACGTACACGTTGCGACACAGATCGGCTGTACATACAACATGAAGAAAACAACACAGTTCGACAACGCATTTATCGATTATATTCGCCAACACGAGTTCGTTCGACAGAGCCAGGGCAGATGCGAGAGGAGATATAGCAAGTAACGTTGTCGTAGTGCGGTTTAAAATTTTTATTTATTTTGTACATAATTATGTAGAGCATTTATTTTTCTCTTCTTTTATTTCAACAGAATATTTTTCATTTCTTATTTAGAATTACTTTTTGGTTTAGTATACGCCTCCTAGCAGCAACAACATAAATATGAGAACTCATTTTCAACATAATATCCGAATACATAATACGTAAATTCCGTAATCGTTCTCTGTCCCAATGAAGTTATGCCTACTGCATCTGTTAACGCACTGAAGGCATACGCTGCTGGATGAGACGAGTGTAAACGTAGTAGGGGGATACGTGCTCTGAGTCACAATCGCCACGGTGCACATACGTACATAGTATTCCACTGTTGTAATTGAAAGCCCGTATGTATAGCCGATCAGTGTCGCAACGTGTATATGCCTCATTTTTTTGCACAAATCGAAATTTTCAAAAAAGAATTTTTTGCCTCAAAGTTAAATTGGAAAACTATTAATAACATTTTTCTAAAAGCAAATAATTTTCTGAAATCTGTAGGTTCCCTTTCATTTATTCTGTATATAGTAGAGCTGTTATTTGGATATCTGGATCTTGGTGTTATCCGGATCTATTATCTGAGACCTCAGATCCGTATCTGCTATCCGAAACCTCGGATACGGATAGGTTGTCCGAAACCTCGGATCCGGATCCATTATCCGAAACTGAGGATCCGGATCTGTTAACGCGTATCTAGCTCCGTTCTCTGACAACTTTTCCAAGCAAATACTTGCAATAGCTCGAGTAATTATCAAACAATATAGCTGTAATAATCACCAGATTTATTAAACATCTATGTAATGCAAAGTAACTTTCAACTGTGTGCATAGAAACCCAGTATTATTCTGAATGCACGGGTTTTAAAAACCACGGCACTTTTTCTCCATATAACACAAATTCGATGTTTTCTTTATTAAACACTTTCTATACTGTAAAATAATAATGGATCCGGATCCTAGAACCGGATAGCAGATCCGGATCCGAGAATCGGATAGTTTTGGAATACACACGTTGGCTCAGTCCTCACCGAGGTGCGAGATATATTGTACGTAGCGCGATCTGGCATGCTTGCTTTATCACCGCTGGCCAGCCTCGCCGCGCGCAACTGCCGTAGCTCTGAGAGGCCTATCCGACGCACTCTCTGTTTGTCTGTACGCTCGTAAGGTTCTAACAATTGATCGTAGATTTCGAATACATTATGTTAGTTTTACAAACGCAGAGAAGATACAGATCATTAAATGTTATTTTGCCCGAAATTCCTACTAAAGCACGGCCGATCTATTTGCCGAAGAGTACGTGGATCGTCCTATTCCTTCGCATTTGACAATTGAAGGGATCGTCAAAGCCTTTAGGAAATTTGGCTGCGTGGTCGAAAATTGCCGTAAATGCCAACAAATAAACGAAGTATTACTTTTTCGTTCTCCTACATCGTATAGCAACAACAAAATTAATATAAGAAACTGTACTTTCTAATATAATTTGAGAATACAGAAAAATTACGCAGTAATTCTGTATTAATACATTTTGCCAGAAGACGTTGAATTATTACGTGATTGAGCGGACATGCGTGCGTACCGGTGTTTGCTTTAGGATGTACTGCGACAGGAATGAGACTCGAATGCGCAGTTGCCACTCACAAAGGCAATCCCACGTTCGTATCTGGACCAACGTGTATAGTATGTTTCGGATTAAACAATTTGTTTTGTGCAGTTTTGAGTGCTAATTGAGATTCTGCTGAGTAATATGTAACATTCTGAACAGTTCACAAGTTATAAGGAAAAAAACTTGACGCAGAATAACATTGAAGCAAACTCAATTCATGGTAGATCAAAACGATGTGCTAACATTGGTACAGGTCTCGCGTTGTAGGATGGCGAGTTCCAGCGCCGTCCGAAGGTACTGTCGGACATCGTTTGGGAAAATTCAAGTTTCAATGCAACATGTAGCGGCGTAGCTCGACTTATTTTTTAAATTATGTTAGCATAATAAAAAACGACTATAAAATAAAGTGTTGTATTTCTACCGCGCATCTGAAGCGTTCGCCATCCTATAACGTACAAACTGTAGTTATGCGAAGAACAATTCTTAATGCTGTAAAACTGCATCGATAGTATTTACTTAATAACGACCGGACATTAGTTGCGGTACATCTGCGAAAAGAGAAACAAAAATGCGATTTAGCTAGGCAAAAATCCAATATGGCGTCGAATTAAAATGAAAGAATGTTCACTAGTATCTCGAAAAACGCCATATTGAATTTAATTTTCTTTTTAGAATTGGTACCTTTGCGATTCTAAAAAAAGAAGAAAGAAAATAGCAATTTCCTCCAATACAATTCTGAACAGTTTGGACTTTTTCCAACGCATTCTCAGTGAGAACACAAACCTGTGCAACTTCGCAACATTTAAACTAATCTCCATACTCCATAGTAAGAAACTTTGAACCTACTTTGAACCTTGTTGGCTGCTACAACTCCAATCGTCGTTATTGTAGCTGTTTCCGGTACTAACTAAAGATGAACGTTCACCAGGCGATTGATAATTGTCACCACCAACTTGACCATAGCCTCCTGCATGATAGTCGCCAGCGGAGCCAGTTGTTCCAGTAATACTGGTCCATCCTTTTTTGCCAAGGTCGCTCATCTAGATTATAGAAATATGGACTTTCTATTATGAAAGTGATCAGTATTCAATAAATTATATAAACGAAAAACAAATATTGTAATTTGAACGTTGTCACAATTTCACAACCTACTATGATCGTTCTTTATTTAGAAACCGAAAGAATTGATATTAAAATTATACTATCTATGAATTTGTGTGTCAACTTCACATAGTTTACCTTATGCGCCAAACTTGTAACTTGACCTCCTACCTCTTCTAATATAGTACCCTCTTTAACCTATGAAATAATAAGATGGATGTATAAATGAAAAAACAAAGAAACTCAAATATGATAATGAGGATAACGTAAAAATAACTCCAAACAAGTGCATGTAAAAAGTATGCGAAATTAATTGAACGCAAAGGAAAATACCTTTCCACTAACATGTGAACTAATATCAGCTACCTTCTGTGTGGCAATTCCTCCATATTTCACAGCGTTTTCCGATGCCTTGCTAGCTATTTTCGTAGCCGATGACGAGAGGAAAGACCAGCCCTGTGGATAAAACAGGAAATTGGAAAAAGCATCATTTTAAAATATCTATTAGCATACATTTGCTAAAGAAGACAGAGTTGTATCGAATAATTCTTGCGATTGGCTTCTAGGAGGAACTTCTTTCGTATATCCGAAGCCGCTGTATTTTCCACCTTGACTTGGAGGTAAATCACTGTTTATATAGGAGAATAGCATAAAATATGCCGCAGTTGTTATATTATATATAATTATCGCTCATAAGTGTAGAGTCGCCGAAAATGCAATAAAATCTAGATCGATAAAGCAAAATAAACAAACTGAATCGTTGTCATGTTTCAGTGCCGTGCCGTGCTATGATACAGAGGCGGCTGCATCAGGCGGCACCGTAAAGGGGGGGCATAAGCAGCGAAATCGAAATACAATTTGAACCATTTAATAAGGAACACATCAGGAGAGTTCAGGCCCCACAGCTTTGACGTCAGCAGGCGCTGACGTATTTATATTTAGATCATATAAACGCGTTTACACACTAAGACCATCTCTACGTTTTGAATTGGTTTATCCAAATTATATTGGTTTTATTTAAAAAAAATGCTGTGCAGTGATATTTCCGTACTTTGTTGTGATATCTGCAGTGTTTTTCTAATGTTGTATAAGCAATAAAAACAAGGTAACCTAACCTAATATGGTGTCGATTGATTTGTTTGTGAGTTGCACTTTGTAAATAAAAGATATTATTTATTTTTCAACAGCTACAGATTCAAGGACCGGGGAAATTATAACTGTAAATTTAAAAAATCCTAGGCTTAAAAAAGATGCTATTCCAACTCAATTCCCTAACTGTCCGTTGTATTTGTATTTAATTTCGTCCAAATACATGTAAAATTACAAATAATAATAATTAGTCGATTAAATATTCACCACAAATACAGGATGACCGACGGGAACCTTACGTTTTTGGGATGGCTAGTACTCTGCCGGTAGGAGGAGTAGGAAGCCGAATTACTAAGCATTAATCTCGCCATTCGATGCCGTTTCAGTAGCTATGAAGCGGTGGACGGTTGAACATCGCATGTTTGCGTATGACTCATTTGTGCAGAATGGCGGGTCTGTTATTACCGTGCAGTGACTTTTTCGTGGGCGTCGTGGTACCGTTCCCAGCCGCAATACGATTCCCAGTTAGGTTAATAATTTACGGATAACAGGATCTATTGTGAAAATGAAGCCACCAGACAGCAAGAACACCAGAAAACATCGAGAGTGTGAGAGCCGCGCTGACTCGTAGCCCTGGGCGCTCTGCACGTAAACACGCGCGGGAACTAAGAATGAGCCGTGAATCAGTGCGAACAATTTACAGAAGACCTACAATTCACTCTTAAGGATTGTGTTGCTCAGAATTTGAGGAAAGAGATTATGCGCAGCGGCAAGAGTTTGCTTTCGAATGCAAGTACTTTTGGAAGACAATGAGAATGCAGTCATATTATGAGTGACGAGGCGCATTCATTTGATGGGATGTATAGACAGAATTTACGGTACTGGTCCTCTGAAAACCCCCGTATCATTCACGAAAAACCTCTACATTCAGAGCGTGTAACGGTTTGGTGCGTAACTACTCCATTCGGCATCATCGGTCCCTATTTTCTCGAAGACGAGAATGGCGCAACTGTTACAGTGAATGCCGAACGTTACTGCCGGATGCTGAACACTTTCTTGCGTCCCGAACTGCGCAGACTGCAACTGGATTTGGAAAATGATTTTTTCCAACACGATGGTGCCACCGCACATACTGCTCGTGTGTCCATGCAAGTGGTTCGAGGCATGTTCCCAGAAAGGTTAATTTCACGTTTTGGCGACATCCAATGGACCTCGAGATCACCTGACTTAAGCACTTGTGACTCTTTTTTGTGGGGGCATCTGAAATTACGCGTATATTCTCCCAGACCTCGCACATTGGCAGAACTGAAGGAGGCAATCAGGGAAGAAGTGGCTACAATCGATGGCGAACTGATCATTCGTGTGATGGCCGATTTTCAGCGAAGGCTGGAAAATTGCATTCAGGAGGATGGACACCACTTACCCGACGCAATCTTTCAAATGGCATGTAATGACAAACAATTTTGTGTATTAAAATAAAAATTTCCGTAAAAAAATAACTGTGTACTGTTCATTTCAAAAACGCCAGATGCCCGTCGATCACCCTGTACATCTTTCACGAAAACGGTGCTCGGTTGCGCGTTTGGTTTTTGCTTTGAAAGTTCGTTTTTCCAAAATAAAATCGAATTGAATGCGAAGAAGGGCTCAGTTGACGACTGGCATCCTCTTTAAACCGGAAGCTCTTCCAAACAAAAAAAAAAAAACGATTCTTTTACCGCTTAGGCTAATATAGTGCATGGAAATATATCGCCTAAACAGCGTGACGTCATCGAATAGCTGTCGGGTCTTATACATCGGTGGCAACGGCCCAGCACAATTTACAAGTATCGACATGTTTCAACACGTTCGCGAAATTGTAGACTTGTTGAAACAAATATCTTGTCAGATTTTTATCAATTTCAGATTGTTGAGTAATATTTTATTAGTATTTTTCTATGAAAAATAAAATAAGACACTTTTATAAAGCATGTTATAATATTTTTTTTGTTACACTACCCATGTCTGTTGTTACAGCAACTTTAGCAGCTCTACCATTCATATACAAGATGAACAGATATTTGGGTACTCCCTCTATACCACAAGCCTCCAACTTATTAAACGGATACTCTAAAACTGTGGCACTGGAACACTGAAACAGTTCAGTCTTGCTGCTGATGATGATAGCTTGGCTATCGAAACGTGCGTCCAGTACGAATTAAGTGTTGTGGTAAGGGTTTTAGTGAACTGTTTCACTCCAACTTATTAGTAACGCTGGCCACGAGCGGTACCGCGCATCGGTGTAGAATCAGTTCGGACCGAGAGGAACGGTAGTATTACTTCGTTTGCGGAGCAGTACGGACATTTTCGCTGCCGGTCATTTGCGCAATTGTTTATCTGTCCTAGAAAAATTATGATTTGTCAGCAAAACGACCGCGGTCGGACAACTTCGAAAATTTATTGCAGAAATTCCAGACTTAATATATGAAGGTGCTAAAATTAAATGTGAATCTGTAAAATCCCGTTAATGTGTTGGTCCAGACAACATTGTCTACGACACGTAAATAGTGAAAAGATGTCTCAAAAAGAAATTGCGCACGAGACAATGAAAAATTTACATTTAATTTATGCGTTACGTTTATCGCATGTAATATACCGCTTAATTTACTAGACAAGGAACCATTTATCTGCTTTTGGAATAACTATTCGGAGTGCAAATTACCAAGTCGAACATGTCGAGAATTGCATCCCCCGAACATATGAAAAAATAAATCGGAGTTGAAAGATCAAAAATTGTGGTTATGTGTCGACGAAACAACAGGGTCGGAAGAAACATTCTGTTCTTAATGTAATGGCACGCAAATTGGAACCTCATCAATCGGCACCTTCAATTCTATTAGTCTCCAAACGAATACAACAGTGTACTGCCGAAGTAATTTCAAAGTTAGTGTTAAAAAATTGGACAAAATTTGAACTTTCAACAAACCAACTCTTGATGTTAGTGAGTGATGGTGCTGCAAACATGCTTTCTGTAGGCCGGTCTCTTAAAAAGCATCTGCTAATTTGTTACACATTACGTGTAAAATTCATGCTCTCAATCTTGTGGCGGATAGTATCAGAAAATGTTATCCTAAGATAGACGCTTTAATAGCGCATACCAAAGCAGTATTTGTCAAATCACCGAAACGTATTCGCGAATTTCACAGACTGTGCCCCCGTATACCAGAGCCACCAGAACCTATTCTAACTCGTTGGGGAACATGGTTACAGGCCGCGTTTTATTATCATAAATATTTTGACAATATTAAGAACGTGGTTTTACAATTCGATACAAAGGAAGCTGCCGCTATCCAGAAAAGCCAGTCGAAATTTCAAGAGTCAGGTTAAAATGGATTTAAAAATCATTCACGACAATTACTTCGGGCTAGCAGATGCAATAGAAAATTACAAATCCTGCGGTGCGTTAGAGAATCTCTACAAATAGTGCAACATGTTCACGCACAGCTATGCGCGATAGAAGACGCAAAAAATGTTTCTGTTCTAGAAAAATTTGAAAGTGTTTTTGAGAAAAATTCTGATTTTGGCACATTAAGACACATTTGTGAAGGTGCGTCAACAGAATCGTTAAGTTATTTGAAAGATTATTTTACTTATGCAAATATAACGTCACTAGATGTAGAACGTTCGTTTCGGCATACAAAAAAACTTTTTCTTCACGCCGCACTCACTTTGCCTAAACAACTTGGAAACATATCTAATGTTGCAAATATTTAACAGACATTATTCACTTTGTGATTTCACGGAGGACTCTTAAAATGGTAAGTGTTTGAGCACGTGTTATTTAATTTTTATTTAAAAGATGAGCGAAATTATTTGCGGCAGCAAACATCTCTATTAGCAGAATAACTCTAGTGGAACGCGAGGCCTGGTCGACTCTACGCTACTGCGCGGTACCGCTCGTGGCCAGCTTTACTTATTAGTTAACACCAATTGATTCGTGGTAAATGTGGTTATTTTGACGGAAAGCTAATATAATTTTATCTTTGAGACAATTTGGATGTTTCGGAATCAAATATTGATGTATATTTGATTATATTAGTTCATTTGTCTTATTTTACGACTGTTTTATTCCTTGAGATACTCAATTAAACTTATGAGTGGTAATATACGTAACAAACTAAGTAAAACATTACTTACTCCCTTCGATTAGCATTTTCATTTTGTATTTTAGCAAAAAATGCTTCCTTTTGATCTTTGAAATCCATCGAGTTGTAATTTTGATAACTGTTACTGTTTTGATAACTACCAGAACATGACTGATATGAATCCGTATTGGAATAACTGTTGCTGGAACTGAAACTACTGGTAGAATTTATGGAATTGTAATTTTGTGCCGGTGATTTCTTTTCATCCCAAGTACTACCTTGCGCTAACGTAGAAATCTAAAAGAACATCGTAAATATTCGAAATCCACAATTTTAATATCAAAACGTACTTTATCCCTGTATAAAGCAGCTGCTTTCGTGTTATATTTCTGTTGTATCGACATGCCGTCATGATAATCTGATTGCGCTTCGAAGAAAACTCTAGCTTTTCGATTACCTCCGACTTTCATTTTTTCCAGTTCAATATCTTTCCATTTATCCATTGTAATCGACCTGACAAACGATAGATGTACCCCTAATCCTCTGTGCTTACCCGAGCATTCTAAACAAATCCATATACCATATGTTACAGAAGCCCATTGTGGATTATGGGAATGGCACTCGAAGCATTTCTGAGTGAGAAAATATCTAAAGTTGTTCGAAATATACGAAATCTATTAAATAACTTACATCATTTTCGCTATTGGGTTTTAATTCTTGCAAAACTCTACGCGTTCTCGGGCTTGCCATTCTTTTATTTCGTTCTGTTTCAGTAATAAATATAAGATAAAAATCTTAAACGAAATTATTTAAAATATAAAAACATCACTAACACCTACAAACACACAATGCAGAAATTAAAATTAAGATGCGGACCACTGCATTAAACGTCAAACGCACTGGTCCTGGCTCTTGTAGACGTGTTCAAATCTGTCATTAAAATAAAATGTTCAATATTTCCCATATTCCCTCTCCTATTCATTTTATCTCAATGAAATTAGGCGAGATTAATCGGTCGTTAAAAGTTAGATGGAACATTTTTGTGGCAAGATAATCTAATAGAAAAATTTTAAATGTTTGTGTTATAAAACATTTGTAGCAAACATTAGAATTTCTAATTAGGTTTTTTGTGTAAATTTTAAATTAGTGCCGAAGATATACCCTAGATTTCTATTCTTTGACAGTGAAGATTTCTTCATGATTTTTTTAATTGATGCTTGATTTACTTAGAAGGAATCTTTAACAATTTCTATTTTTTAATTTATTTCGAATATTAAGTAATTTTATATTTACAAAACTTAATTCCAGATAAAGATAGCTTTACACAAAACCAGTGTATATGACGCAAATGGGCAATGATTGAACATTGAAATGCATTGAACACACAAGTTCAACAGATGGCGCTATAATGCGAAATCATTATTTTGTGGTTTCGTTCCGTAATAACACTGATTTCATTGCATAGGGGGCGCCCCGCCATCGGCGTTTCGGTCTGATTTCGGCGTTAGTCTACGTGTTACGATTTTAAAAGTGGATAATACGAATTATTTATTGGGAGTAAACGTAGTCGCATAATAGTTGATTTTAGTTTGATTTTACTCGCAGATTGAAACGTATTCTCTGTCTAATTCACACATGATAATGTAGAAATCTAGAACTATAACACTAGTGCTTCTTTTATCAGTACCTCGTCTTCAAACTAAAGTGCTTTTATCTCTAAAATTGTATGTCCAAATAATAGCATGGGATTGATTATCTGTAAAGCTCCTGAATCTGTGGCACGTTTCACTCATTTAAATTCATTACAGGTTTCTATGATATGCCTAAATTTCAATTTTATGCAACTCCAGAGATTTCTCTACTTGCGCTTAGATGTCGCTAGTAAGATATTTTCATTATTTTACCTTTTCTTAATTAAAGCCTATTTATAATTATACAATAATTTTCTACGAATAAATATATTTTGAAAAAAGTGCAATTTTTAAGTGGCTTTAATCCAATGAACCGTTTTCAACATAGCAAAATTTTAGCTTTAAAATCCTACAAAAATATTGCTTCCGGACATGCGCACAACTATTATTGTTAGTAATATTGAAATTGTATGGTTAATTCAGCTCAAATAAGTTGGTAGCACCTATTGTTTTAATCAATGGTTACTTATTACTGAAATTTAAATCATATTCTACCTGGATAATTTTGGTGTCGCATTAAATAAATTTAACAAAAATAAATTATTTGTGAATCTTTTATGTGACATTGTTCTGAATAAACCATGAAACACGCTGAGCATGCATAGCATAATCGCAGCATTCCAACCAGGAATTGTCAAAATTCGCGGGCAATTTAAGTTGGCAGTTCTAGCATGGGATGTAGCGCGTTAAGAAATTAAGGAACGTTGCCTTTATTACCGGAAACACCAACTTAAATTATTGTGAAATTTAAAAATTCCTACTGAGAATGCGGCACATTACCGCCTGTGTTACCTAATTTAACTTAAAATAATTATACATCATGGAGATCTGAATTTGTAAGAAAAAATTGAGCAAATTCTAAATTATTTTGGATTTATTCCACAAGGCTGCCTTACAGGATTTGAAGGTGTGAATAAGACGATAGTTATATGTACTCACGTAAGTCAGTATTTGTTTTTAATATACAATTAACAATTATAAAATATGGAAATTATCAAAACACAATGAAATAACAATTTATTTTCGAAATAGTAAGATGCGGATGATTCGGCCTCTGCACTAAGCCTATAAAACAAATAAAATAAAAGTTATACATTGTACCTTTTTTGAAGTTGCGATTATATGCAAGGTGAAACATTAATAAAAAGGAAAACTTGCGATGAAAATAAGATTAAAGTAAAATGCAGGGATAAAAGAAACAACTAAAAAAGTTTATAAATATCAATTACTCTGTATCTTCTCTCCTTTCACAGACACCATTCGTAGTATTGAGTTTAAAACCTAACGGGCAGGCTGAAGATAACACAATTCTTAGAAGATCCTCAGCTCGGATCCCCAGAAGAAAGCAAAGAGAAACAAGTAGAATTCTAAGTTTTATTTCCATTGCAAAAACCGTATAAAATAGGTACAGAATATCAACAATTTAATGAAGCTTTTAACACTTACGCGCTCTACGGTGAAAATAAAATGAGTTTATTGGAAAGTTACAAACAACTAAAATACTTTTTTTTTGTTCGTGATAACACAGTTTATCCGGATATGATTAAATGATAATTATTTACCTAATTGGCTTCCTATATGCACTTTATAAGTAAGTAATTAGTGAAAGCAGTTATTGCTAATAATCGTGAGAATTAGGGGGTGGTATTATCGCCCAGTTCTTTGGATACACTCCGCGTCATACTATACCGATTGGGAAAATGAGAAATTAGCTCTATCGGTATTCCCTCCTCGCTCTCTCAACGTACATGCGAAGGAGCGTGGAGGGGACTGAGTGAAATCCGAGCAATTCCTGCTAGTACACTTTGAACAATGTTGGGATGTAGACCTATTGTGTGCAACAGCTCACGTAATAATTTGAAGTTACGGTCGCCTGGAAATGAGAGTTTCGCATATTTATTTTGTTGTTGCTATGAAACTTAGACAACATTAATAAGAAATTCTATCAATGAAAATAAAATCAGATTCTAATGAAATAAAGGAAAAGAAAAATCCGCACATACTGCAGTATACCTCGTAACTAACCACATCGGTAACCTTGAGCCATCTACTGCCGGTAACTTCTCCGCTTGAGAGCGTGGAGGGAATAGACATATGGCTAATTTCACGTTTTCCCAATCGGTATATACAGATTAACTAATTTATTCGAGGTATTTAAACTCAGGCAAAAAGCAGTCTCGATATTTTTATCTCAATATCCAATAAAAGAAAAGCTACAATAATGGAAAAGAAACCTAAAGTTAATAATTAAAATTAGGAGTAAGTGGATGGGCTAATGAAAAAGTTGTTTTTATACGAGGTGTGTTAGAAAATTAATAAGACTGATTTATTATTTACCAACATTTTAATTTTTTTCAAATAATAGTGTCCCTTCCAAAGTAAGTCGCTTGGGCAGCTATACACCGGCGGAGTCGTTGTTCTCAGTCGTGGAAGTTGCGCTGGAAGGCTTCAGCCGGTATGGCCTTTAGCATGTCCGTCACATTCTTTTGGGTGTTTTCCAAAGTCCCAAAATGACGTCCTTTTAAGACACTTTTTAGTTTGGGGAAAAGATAAAAGTCGCAAGGACTGAGATCAGGTGAATAGGGGTGCTGAGGAACCACAGGGATGCCTTTTGATGTCAAAAACTCCGTGATGGAGATGGCCGTGTAACATGGGGCGTTGTTATGATGGAGCATCCACTTGTCTGCAATGCCTGGTCTCACACGAATCACCCTTCTTCTGAGTCTTTCAAGGACACCCTCGTAAAAAACTTGGTTGATAGTTTGTCCTGGAGGTACAAATTCTTTGTGAGCGGTACCCTTACTGTCAAAGAAGCAAATCAGCATTGATTTGCTCATTCGAGCTTTCTTCGGTCGGGGAGAATTCTCAGTGTGCCACTCCTGGCTTTGCCGCTTTGTCTCAGGGTCGTATTTAAAAATTCAGATTTCAGCACCTGTGATCACACGAGTGAAGAAATCGAGGTCTTTGGCAATTCTTTCAAGAAGATCAAGGCACATGTATTTTCGAATGTCCTTCTGCTCAATTGTGAGGTTTTTAGGCGTCATTTTGGCATAGACCTTTCGCATGTGCAATTCTTCAGTTAATATTCGATGAACAGTGAAACTGTTCAATTGTAACTGGTCACTCATCATCCTTATTGTTAAACGACGGTCTGACCTCACAGGAGCCCTCACACGTTCGATGATGTCATTGGTTTTTAAAGGCCTCCCTGAGCGAGGTTCATCTTCCACCAGTTCTCGCCCACACAAAGATGGTTTATGCCAGCGAAAAACTTGTGCTCTTGGTAAGCAATGTTCCCCATAGGCCTGCTTCAACTTTTCAAAAGTTACACTCGCGCATTCTCCAAGTTTGACACAAAACTTAATGGCATAACGTTGCTCCAAATACCGCTGTTCCATTCTGTGTGACACACAACTTCACTGATAACGCTCTCAAAAATCACATGATGACAGTAGGAAGTTCAAACTCGGACTGAGCATCTGGAGCGGACTAACAAACATGCCTAGTGAGGGAAAACAACTACAGCATTGCCAGATCGCTCGCAATGGTGCCAGTTTCATTATATTTCTAACACATCTCGTATGTTACAGTATAATTAAATGATTTTTTTAATAATGTAATTAAATAGGGATTATATTTATGTAGTTTAATAACTTATGAGTTAATATTTGAGTTTATTTATCCCCTTTTTTATTATTAAATTAACCGGTATCTTTTGAAAATGTTTATGAAAATTTGTACGTTAAGGTGATATTATTGTATGGGTAAGTATAGTATCCGTATTTCGGTTCCGTCGCTACTATCAAGGACGACATGATTATATCTACTTGCACTAGGTGGCGCCAGGAAATATTTCAGTTGCTGTTTTTGAAGTTTATTAGCATAAACTGGGAGATGTAATAGCAATGTGGGTAGGAGCAAAAAGCGTTAGTGCTTTTTCTTCTCACATTGTTCGTGCCGGTTGTGATTCCGTCAATACCATAAGCTATATTCATCAGCATTATCTTAGCCCTGTTCATTTGACTTGTTTAATTTGATCAATTTTGTTAAAAATAGCATGTGTAGCACGTTTACAAATAGCGAATATATCAGTTTCAGCAGATAAATCTGATCCCAGCCGACTTCTAAAATATTAAGCCTATCGAACAGAAAACATACGCTTATCGAACAACATAGCCTGTAAATATGTTATGTCCTGTATAAATTGTTTGTGCTTGTGCATTTGTGTATTACTGGGTAGGTTTTGCAAGATTCATTGGCATAATATTAAAAAATATAATAAAAAAAAAAAATAATAATAAAAGGTATTAAAATAAACTCTTTATATAAAAGTAAACTGAACTGTATAAAATAAACGTTTTTACGTTTTAAATATTTTCCAAGAATATCAGTTCTTCTTCGCATCTCGCTAATCAGTCTCTCTCTTTGTTCCCTACCCTTTCTCATCTATTATTTTCTTTTCCCCATTTTTCATACATCCGCACGTATATTTCTCGATTTTTTATTTCTTTTTGATTTTTCTTTAGGATTTAAAGCACATATTGAGACATTCTCATTTATAGTATTTTGATTTTCTGCTGATGTTGAAGGTGACGCAGAAGATTCCCTGTAATAATTTTAAAAAAGACTGATAGTACATATGAACATAAAATAGAGAAAATAGGGGAACATTACTTCATTCAAAAACAAGTGCAGAATGTGAAATTTCTTGTCTTAAAATGTGTAATGTTTGAAGTGCTAAAAGAATCTATTTTATACAACTTACGATAATTCATGAATAATTCCACTTTCATTTATAAGATCCTCACGACCCATTATCATTTCCGCATCTATTACACAAGGTGGAAATACTGTACTTCTTTTTACAAATATATCATTCAACTCACTGCAAAAATATCCATTTTAGTAAAGCCCATTATTCACATATAAAAATCTTACTTTTCAAAAGCACACACTTTACGCCCCCTACCAGCTTTTTTATTATTATCAACTTTATTTTTATATGCCATTTTTAGGCTTCTCCATTTGATTTCACATTGAAGAGCAGTATAATTGTAACCATATTTATTTATCTCATCCCTTATTATTTCCCACATCCTTTTAAATATTTTTATTTTCCTTTCCTCTACTAATTTTTGTTTTATTTTGTACAAATCTACCAATAACCTTGTTGACTGATTTGTCCAATCTGCAGTTTGCTTTTCGTTCAATAGATTGTAATTATTATCTATTGTGTTTTCATTTTCTGCGTTCTCTTGTGTATCTGGAACTATTAATTTCAAAACTTTGTCTTCTATACGTATTGTTCCGTTTTCGATATCGACAATAGTTACCGGCAACTTATAGTCGCCCTCTGAAATACTAATCTACAGTTTCCAAAAGAAAATGTATTATTGCCTACCTTCTGTTTACAATAAGTAATAACCACCAACCGCATCTTTCATGTAAGCATCAATTATTTTGTTTCACATTGCCATCTTTTTAATAACTCAGATTCACCTAAACAAAATACAAAATAACCTCAAAAGTTTAAACCTTACTATTATTGCCCAACACTTTAGGCTTGAACAAATATAGCTTGCTGCTTTGGATATTTGCAATTCAGCAATTTGCTGAATGCAAACGAATGCGTGTTTAAAATACCTGTGAGCAGCTAAATTTCTAACGAACACAAGAAAATTGACGAATCTGATATTGAGCACTTTCAGCAACGCAATCTCTTGGTTATTGTTTCTAGGCACTTTTTCACGTGTACTTCTACATTAAGTCCACTTTTGTTTGAACTTTATTCTGTAGATAACCTCTACTTTAGCCTTTTTAAGATCACAAGCAATGTGAATAATTTACTGGATTATGTACGGATATGTAGTACTGTTTTAAACAAGGTAAGCGTAATTAATAATGTGCATATAAATAATATACATTTCAGGAATACTAACAATAAGTAAAAAATGCTTTATTTTAAGAAAATGAAACTATCGTTTTAAGAACAATATCTAAACACTTTCTGGAATTAAGAAAACTATTTACTGTACTTAAGAAAATATTGTTTTGTGTTATAATAGGAATTTATTTATAGTAAGAATCGCTTTTTCATATTTCCTTTAAGATTTTCTTGAATCAAGTTAACAAATGTCTTGGAAAAAGAAACGCTTAGAAAATATTTCTTTTAATTTAAAACAGTTATTGCTTTGAATTAATGCGGACAGCGGATAGAGAGAAGTATAAAAGTAAATTGTACTAAGAATCGCCTATATTTGGTATTATTAATTAAAAATCGTACGCCCTACATTTAAAATCGTCTCAATTCTCGCGATAATAATTAAATTAAACGCGGAGACATAATTACAGAGTGCACCATCGGTCCGGAGAACTTTCCTAATTGGCAGGTTTCTACGTTTGATGCGCATTTCTGAAAGCACGCGGACCGCGTCCTAAAATTTATAATACACACGCCGAAACGCCTTCAGCGGGGGTCTAGACTTTTAGCCCTAATCCATGCTAAATATTTAGAGGAAAGGAACTCGAAAATCTTAGTAATTTTAGGAGGGTGCGGGCTAAGCTATCATTATCCAATTTTATTTATCGCTAAAGCAATAAAAACGGCAGGAATTATGATTTTTATGGTTCAGGTAAAAGTACACGCGTAAAAATTTTTCAGGATAAATGTAGAGGGAGTTAGAAGATGCCCTAAAGCTACTCGTAATATGTTTGCAAATAAAACTAACAATTTGACAGTAAGAACTCAAATTGGAGGTCATACAGAGATAGGAGAATAGTGTTTTATTTATAATTTACTTGCTGGACAAATTCACATTACACATAAGATACTGCTTTCACATAATTTATAAGCAATAGGACATCAACTGTATATCGTCTCACTCATGAAGTAGCATTGCGTCGTAGATAAGGCCTTTTATAGGTTAATAAATTAAAATTATCTTTTTAGTCAAATATAGAGCCACTCAAAACGTAACGACACACCGTAGATAACCCAAACCATTCTATTGGGTATTTATTATTATTATTATTACGAAAAGATGAGGTTTCCCTCTTAAAATTCGAATAAATTGACACCTTTTTCAACACTCGCTCCCACGAGCAGCTTATCGACGGACGATTTCGAAAAATTAGTTCTTTCCATTCGAACGGAGGATTATCTGTATTTATGAAGTGTCAAAATATCTCCCAATTTAATTCCACGCCGTTAGATAGAGACAATAGTGCGTAACGTTTTTTTTTTATCTTTTCTTGACGGTGATGCGAGGTGAGAAGTACCTGCCGATAGGTACCGCCTTTATCGGTAAAATATGACGACGTTGTCGGGCAAAGACATGTCTCTCTTACGTACGGCAAACATGGGCTTTCTATAAAGTACATCGGATGCAGATAAAGGCACTTAGGTCCCTGTATTACCATATAAACGAGCGTTTCGAGTTATTTCTATTTATATTTTATGTTTGTGGAAGAGTGTAAATAACAACGGTTCACTTAAATTTAACGTCAAGAATGCTTTGAACTGTTGTCATATGGAGAACTGTCAAAACCTTAAAAAAAAACAGCTTGTAAAATTAATTCTTCGCAAATTAGTTAAACAATTATAGGAACTGAGGGTTCGGAAGTGTTCTAAAACACTTTTGCGGCAATTTAAACGCATTTTAATATCAACTAATGAGCTTTAAATGAAAATTAAAACTGAAAATTGAAAATAAACCTGAATTTTATGACGATGTCATGCAAACTCTGCGTTTATGTGACGTTTACAGGAAACCTGCCTACTCTTAGCCACCAACCATCACTTCTACAATTTATAGTACGATTTGAAATATTAAACACTTGGAAACTTGGAACACAGCCAGATACGTGTTACCTCGATGAAAACTTTTGATAATCTTCTTTCCATAATACGAGTAAATACCCCTGCAGCATCTGTTATATCTGGTATATCTCCCTTAGCTTCAGGAGTCTTGATTTACCTTAGGTCTACCACTTCCAGAACCAAGAAAATGTTCTTGATGTTAATACAAAGTGTTAAATGGTACACCATTGTTTGCATATATAGGAGTATCTTGTTCCTAGCAAAATTATTTTAAATGTATCCAAGAACCCATCTCATCCTGAATACCACTGCGAAAGTAGGAGGTAGGCGCTATAAATTCTCGACTTCACAGACTTATACAGGTTCAGCGTGTTCGAACTCAGTTGTGTCATAGTAGCAGATGTGTGAGGCCTACACTATGTATATTACGGCTCAAAGAGTAGTAGTTTTTAGTAGCCAGCTAAACAACGTGACTAGTGCATGAAAGTTTCTCAGGTAACGAAAATTGAGTACCGCGCGGTCATTACATTTTTAACAAAAGAAGGGCATACGCCTAATCATATTAAACAACGTTTAAACGGCGTTTATTGTGATTTATCTCCTTCATTTTCCATTGTAAGAAAGTGGGCAAAATGTTTCCCTTTGGGGCAAGAATCCTTTGAAGGTGATAAGCGCCCCGGTCGATCAATTGAACTGATAACGTCTCAAAACATTTCAATTATTGAAGAAATTATATTAGCAGATCGCTTTTTGAAAGTGAAGGAATTAGCAGTGATGTCTAACATTTCTGAAACATGCATTCGCCCTGCTCTCCAACGTGAACGTCCGGTTGAATGTGCGCGCTCGTTTTTATACATGTTTGGAGACGATCCGAAACCGATTTTGGAGACCATTGTCACAGGATATGAAACAATGGTTCTGTATTATGATCCTCTATCCAAAAAGGAATCGATTGAATGGCGGTGACCCGATGAACCTCGTCCCAGAAAAAACTTTAGATTACTTTTACAAGGGTATGGCATTGTTAGCTGATCCTTGTAATAAATGTATTGAAGTTAAGGGAGATTATATTGAAAAATAAAAATTGTTATATTTTACCATTTTTTCTATATCAGGCCGAGAATTTATAGCGCCTACTACAAAAATCTCCTCCTCCATGGAAAATATCATTTTTATATCCATGTAGTATTGAGAAGTACTGTCATTTATACAGCGTGTCCCCGGATTAACGCATGGATAGGTAAGGCAGACAGAAAATTAATGAGTAGAGTTGCTCAATTTGCGCCTACAGCCAGTGGCGGGCGCATAAAGGTTTACACAAAATAAATGGTCAAAAATAAAATATAATACGTGCTCAAACGCTTCCCGTCTTAAGAGTCTTCCGTGAAATCGCAAAGTGAATAATGTCTGTTAAATATCCGCAATATTAGATACGTTTCCACAGTTGTTTCGGCAAACCGAGTGCGGCGTGAGGAAAAAGTGTGTTTATATGCAGAAAACGAGCGTTCTGCATCTAGTGACGTTATATTGGCGTAATTAAAATAATCTTTGGAACAACTTAACGGTTCTGTTGACGCACCTTCACAAATTTATTTTAATGTGCTAAAATCAGAATCTTTCTCTGAAATACTTTCAAACCTTTCTAGAACACAAACATTTTTTGCGTCTTCTACCGCGCTTAGCTGTGCGTGAACATCTTGGTCATGTTTAACAGATTTCTTTAATGAAAGTATCTCTTCAGACAGAATCCTGTTTTGTTTGGATAGATTGTTTATTTCTGGTTTTAGTGGATTAATAATTGCTTGAGTCAGTAATTGTAACGCTTCCTTAATTTTAAATGTTATGAAGGTATCAATACCACCCACCTTCTCTCGTTCAGGGATTTTTCTTTCTTGTATTGCTTCAATTCTTTCTTTATTTGCATCCACTGAGGTTAGATCCTGACCAAATGTTGCACATGTCCAGTTGTTAATCTCGCCAGAATCTTTCATTTTGGCAAATGTTTCTCCAATGATGTTACTACATCGAATATGGAAACCTTTACCGCAAGCATTTTTGCACACTCGTCAAGTATATCAATTTTCCTCTCGCACACTTCACACTTTATCACCATGTTAGCAGTATATTTGCGTAATTAAAATAATCTTTGGAACAACTTAACGGTTCTGTTGACGCACCTTCACAACTTCACTCAATGTGCCAATCTTTCTCTAAAACACTTTCAAACCTTTCTAGAACACAGAGCTGTGCGTGAACATGTTGCACCATTTGCAGAGATTCTACTAACGACACCGAAGGATTTTGTAATTTTTCTATTGCCTCCACTAGTCCGAAGTAATTGTTCTGAATAGTTTTTAAATCCGCTTCAACCTGACTATCTTGAAATTTCGACTGGCTTTCCTTGATAGCCGTAGCTTCCTTTGGATCTCATTGTAAAACCACGTTCTTAATATTCTCAAAAATAAAACGCGGCCTGTAACCATGTTCCCTAACGTGTAAGAATAGGTTCTGGTGGCTCAAGCATACGGGGGTACACTCTGTGAAATTTGCGAATACGTTTTTGGGATTTGACAAACACTGCTTTTGTATGCGCTATTAAAGCGTCTACCTCAGGATAACATTTTCTAATACTATCTGCCACATGACTGAAAGCATGAATTTTACATGTAATATGTAACAAGTTAGCACAATGTTTTTTAAGAGACCGGCCTACAGAAAGCATCAGTCATAAACATCAACAGTTGATTTGTTGAAAGTTCAAACTATTCCAATGTATTTAACACTAACTTTGAAATTACTTCGGCAGTACATTGTTGTACTCGTCTGGTAGCTAATAGAATTGAAGGTGACGATTGATGTGGTTCCATTGTACGTACATTACATTGTACGTTACATTAACCACAGAATGTTTTTTACGATCTGTTGTTTCGTCCACACATAACCACAGTTTTTTATCTTTCAACTCCGATTTAATTCTTTTTTCGACATGTTCACGATCAGATGGCACAATTCTTTGTAACGATGCCCGACTTGGTAATTTGTAGTCCGAATATTTATTCCAAGAGAAGACATATGCTCCCTTGTCTAGTAAATTAAACGGTAGATTACATGCAATAAAGGTAACACATAAATTAAATTTAAATTTGTCATAGTGTCGCGACGTAGGCAACATTTTTAAAACAAACGTAGAACTACGAAATAGTATTTACGGCAGCGTACATGTGCACACAACAGATCTGGTTGAGACTCGCAGTTATACTGAGGGTTGTATCGAACCTCCGACACTGCCCGTTGGCGCTAGTGAGTAACTCTATTAATGAGTTGAAATTTCATCTTTTGGGGTTCAGCCATGCTTGAATAGCAAGTAATTTATGCCATAACTTTATTGCCGAAAAATCAACTAACTTACAAAAAAGGAATTTTTTGAATTTGTAAAATGTTTTTTTTTATAGGAGATACGATAATAGGGCTGTCAAAAAGCAATGTTCAGAGTAATAAATTATGCTAATGCTTAGTGTGTAAGCATGACTGAACCCCAAAGAGATAAAAATTCGATACAATAATTTCCTGCCTGCCTTACCTATCCATGCGTTAATCCAGGGACACACTATATATATATATGTACGTAGGCATCAATGAAAATAATAATATACCAAAAAGTACCAGTACGCCAATGACAACAATAATGAGACAAAAAAAAATGTTAATAAAAGTATTATAAACTTAATCGGTTTTTTTAATCACATTGTATCATATTTTGGGGCAGATTTTTATATATGCAAGCGAGAAACAAAACGATGGCATAATTACGTTTAGAAGTTTACTTCTTAACTAATCTTGCTTCTTCAGATGGAAACTGATATAATTTCATAGCGAAATACCTCTCGCGAGGTGAGATACGTGTAGATATTCTTTTTTAGCGATATTTGTTCGCGAAATTAATGATACTATAGTTTATGCATGCGCGAAGCCGAGATATACTCACATTTTCTGTTCCAATTTTACGTCCAACATCAATTAGCCGCACACATGAAAAACCCACAAGGATCATCAAATGGAAAACACTCGCGCGTGTAATTATCGTTCGAAAATAAATAGTAGGTCACTTTAATAAATTTTGAACACCTACAACCCGTCAATTTCACAGCTCAACGGCTTGACAAATGGTTTATTACGAAGAGAAAAATAACAGAAATACTGCAATGGTACTTTTTTTTTGTATAACGTTTTCGTTTTATTTTATTTCTGTTTTTTTTCGTTCTTCTATTTTATTTTAAAAAATATTATGTATTCTTTTTAAAATTGGCTTTAAGAGTAATATAGATTAGCGGCGGAATGTGACTTTTTGACGAGGGAGCGCGATTGTAAAGAATGATAAAATCTTTCTTTTAGCTTACAATGATCTTTGAAAAAAGCAGGAATTGCTGATAAATCATTAAAGAATACGCGCATTGCACTGGTGAGCACAGCAGTGAATATAATGTGCACAAGGAGCTAAGTGTAGTACGATCAATTCTGAGCATGTTTTTGCAGATATGCAATTCAGTTTGCACAACTTGAAGCAAGCTCTGCGACCATTTCCCCAAAGAAATTCAAAACAGTTATGTTAATTACAGTTGGATACTGAATCCGTTTTTAGACAATTCTTTTCAGCACGCTGAGATTGCAACAAACATGAAGGAACAACTTATTGAAATATCAAGTGAATGTTAAAACTAGAATTTTTTTCGCAGAACCCAGATCAGTTTTGGACCAAAAGAAAGCAAGAATACCCCCAGCTCGCAAACGAAGCTGTAAAGTGTTTGGTTCCATTTGCAACATCATATTTCTCGTCTATGACTGTCATCAAAACCAAAGTGAGAAATCGTCTCGAACTTGAAGATATCATTGTGTGTGTATCAAATACAGAGCCCAGATTTGAGATTCTAGTTTTTGAAAAACAGGCACATACGTCGCATTAAGATTCTTTTACTTTATAATTTTTTTTATGTATAAAAGCGTTAATGTTTTCGTTTATGTTCCACAAGGTGCACGAGTAGTCAAGTTTATGTTCCTGAGTATACGATAAAATTTAGGTTAGTTAAGTGTTAAAGCATTATTTTTTTATATGTTTTCATTTACGTTTCGCAAGATGGAAATAAATGTCTTAGTAAGGCGTTTTCTTTTATTTTGGGAATCCTCTCGCGACCCCCTCAGTTTTTTAACGCGGCCCCCCGGGGGCTCGCGACCCACACTTTGAAAACCATTGCTATAGACTAAGCAGAAGTAGAAATAGTGTCAATTATTACTAGAGTTTGTTAAAAAGGTGGTACCGACAGTGGCGTACCGCATAAAAGTAGGTACGTAATATACAATATTAGCGAAAAATAATATTGTTACCTTTTCCTGTCGTTTTGATGTCCACTGTGGCAATCAGCAACCGCCCTGGTAAGCTGCGTAGAATTGCAACATCAGCAACGCTTCCATTGTCGATACATTCAGCCGTCGACGGTGTTGTGAATACGTTGTCGTATACCTCGAAAATGATCGTTCGACATCCAGTGAAGTAAGATTTGCAAATGTCAGATGTTCCTTTTCCTCATCTGGGCACCCTTGATTTTTCAGTTATAGACCGAACCTTTTGTAAATCGGGATTTTTCGTTAAAATTGCACCAAATTTTTGAGCAACATCGACTCCTATAGTGTTCGTCAAGTTTTCTAGAGCGGCTTGTAAATTGTTTATGCAATTTAATGCGCCTCGTGCAGATAAGTGACTATTTTCTAATTGCTCAATAGCTTGTGCAACTACAGAATAGTTCATGGGAATTTCATCTATTTGTTGTTGAACGTCAGAATTGGAAGAAAGTTGCTGACTATCTCGAACTGCTGCAGAATCATTTGAATCAAGTTTCAAGATGACATTTTTCACTTGTGAAAAATATTTCTGATAGTAAGATACTGCCTGGAGCCATGTTCCCCATCGCGTTATTACAGGCTGAGGTGGTGGTGGTAATTTCGGACACAATTGTTTGAATACACCGATGTGTTTGGGAGATTTGATGAACACTTTTTGGTAGATGCTATTAACTTATCCACCATCGGATACTTCTTTCGAATGGTTTCTGCTACGAGGTGACATGCGTGAATGAGGCTTGTTATGTGAAGAAGAGTCGGAAAGCATATTTTCAACATCCTACCAATTCTCAGCATTGTTACAGCTCCGTCAGTAACGAACATTGTGACTTGGGTTCCTGTGATACAAAATTCTCTCAACGAATCTTTTATTATCTTGACAACGGTTTCTGCATCAGTTTTCTGAATCCTTTTACTGGATAACAACAATGAAGCTGGTGGACCATCACGTTTTAAAGGTCGCGCTACAACATGAATGACGCTGTGCTTCTGAGCATCAGTTGCTTCATTCACACATAGGCAGATTTTCTTATTTCTCAACTCGTCTTCTATACATTCCTTTACTGTACCTTGCACACTTGGCAAATTGTATCGTAATTGCATAGATGTTGGCAGCTTCCATGAGGGAACGTACTTAACCCAAAAAAGACGAAAGTGTTCATTAGATACTAGATGTTGTGGGATGTTGCACACACTTAACATAAAAATAAAATCATATAAAAATTGCCAGTACGGAACACTGTTTTTTGAATTCAATACATGACGTTTACTTTTACAATGTTTTCTACATTCAAACCTATCGCGACTTAGCAATCCGCTATTGCATATTGTGCAATAAATATGCGGACTTCTATATTCTAATCCAGGGAAATGCCTGAGATATTTATTCACATTCGAAGGGAACGTTACACCCTTTGGGCGTCCCATCTCCGCGTACTTATTTGGCGTGCAGCGTGCAACGTACTGTCGCTTTGAACTCTCTCGCGGTACTGTCGAGATCGAGTACGAGTTGAAAATTACCCCTACCCACGCCGCTACCGCTACGCTACTGCCATCCGGTACCACCTTTTTAGCAAACTCTAATTATTACGCCTTAGCATATCATGAAAAATTATTTAATTTAAAAAAAACCTTTTACCCTGTTCAGGAATACAGGAATTATATAATTTCTGGGATATTGTAGGTTTTATTCCATAAGTTCTAATAATTTCTATCTCTTGTTTCTTCCGATTGACATAACCAAGAAACAATGTAGAATATTCAATCTCTAACTACTGTTACTGTTGACAGATGAACACTCCAAATGGCCTACGCCGACCTCCGCTATTATATTGTTTGTATGTAACTTGAGTTTGATCAGAGTTTGTCTCCTATGAGTAGAGCGGGCCAAGAGCGCCACGCGCCAGGTTCGCAATCAGGCTGCCGGGCGCATATATGTATGTAAACATAGGTAATTTAAATATGTAATTATTAGGACGAGGAGCAAAACCACTGTCTATTACGTCGTGAAGACGCGCAAATATACACCTGCAGTTTGGGTGTTCGTTGATAAATAGGGCGTTGTTCACAGTGGGCCACTACAAAAAAAAAGTTCATTCATCGACGGCTACGAACTAACAGCGCGCTTATTCATTTACGGATGACGCGCTCTATTCATCAACAAATGACAAGTCTGCAGATGTTGCACCACTTCGTGGCATACTAGAAACAAGCGTCGGTGTGCTCGCTTTAGTGATTATGTCTAACGTAACTATTTAAAATAAACGGCCATTACCTACGAAAGTTAATAAATTTCTTAGTGAATTTGTGGATTTACACTACAATGGGAGTACAATTTTGTGTAAAGTTTGTAAAAAGAAACTACTGTGCTGGAGCAAACGTGATTGTGAAAGACATATAAATAGCGCACACCACAGAAATAAAAGAAATGGTGTGTCACAACAACGTCAATTTCAATTAGAATTGCTTTTAACGTTTATGGTATGTGGTCTACCACTTCGTATACTTGATAAAAAAGCATTTCGAAAATTCTGGGGTACATACAATACCGAGTGGATACTACCATCTCGGACAGCGTTACGGAGAGATATTCCACGAATACGTGAGGACATTGAAAATCGAATTAAAGCCGAATTAAAAGATAAACAGCTGTGGCTATGTCTTGATGAGACGACAGATTGCAAAAAAAATTCTATTTTGAATATAATAGTGCGCGTATTAGATCCTATTAAACCAAATTTTGCAATTCTATTAGCCAGCAGAAGATTAAAACAGTGTACTAGTAAAGCAATTACGGCCGTAGTTCTCGAAACGTTACAAAAATTTCAAGTGTCAACCAGTCAACTGTTGTTGTTCATGAGCGATGGTGCAGCAACAATGTGTAGTGTAGGCCGTTCCCTTAAAGAAAAGTGTGAAGGACTTTTACATGTTACATGTAAAGTCCATGCTTTACATCTTGTGGCACAAACTATTCGAGAGTGTTACCCGGAGGTGGATGCATTAATAGCAAACACAAAAAAAGTGTTTCTCAAAAGTCCTAAGAGGACTAGGGCATTCCACAGGTTATGCCCTGGTATTCGAGAACCACCACAGCCCATTCTTACGCGTTGGGGAACGTGGTTAAAAGCCGCTTTTTATTATAATGAACATTTTCAAGAAGTCAAATCCGTTATTTTGCAATTCGTCCCTGCCGAAGCTAGAGCTATTAGGATGAGCCAGAAGGGATTTCTCGATATTTCTGTTGAAACACATCTAAAGAATATTAGCAACAATTACAAAGGGTTAGTAGACGCGATAGAAAATTTGCAAAATTCTGGATTGTCGTTGGTAGAATCAGTGCAAGTCGTGGACGAAGTTAGTACTTTGTTACACAGTATAAACGATGCAACAAGTGGACGAGTTTTAGCTAAGTTCGATAGTGTTTTAAAAAAGAATCCGGACTACACGAGATTAAGACAAATGTGCGATGGGGCATCTGCAGATTCCTTGACTAAGTCTAAAGATTATTTTAATTACGCCTGTCTTACTTCGGTAGACGTGGAACGGTCGTTTTCGAAATATAAGAACATTTTTTCGTCTCGGCGAACATCCTTCACCGAGGCAAATGTGGAAACTTATCTGATGGTGCAACTTTTTAAACAAGCCTATCCGCATTATTAAGAAGGATAGAATTTATTTATTATATCTTTATTTACAGTTACATTATTAAGTACAACAGAATAAAAAAAGCGTTCAGTTTCTCAGTTATTTCCTTATTACAATTTTCAATCAAATAAATAACATAATGAAAATAAAAACACCACAGCGTGTACATATATATATAATAATTATATATATATTATAATATATATAATATCCGCTCTAATTACTAAACATTATTATTGCGTCAGCTTTTATTTTTTTACTCTTGTGTATTAATTTCGAAATATCACATATCTGCTGTGACTCACATATACGCTATTTACAATAAGCGGCCGTTGCGCCTGATTCCGATTCTGTTGGATGGCGCAATTTGGCCCGCTCTACCTATGAGGCCAAGTTCATCCAAAGAACTCACAGCAATTCCATCAAATTTGTTCTTCTTATTATTTAACCTTATTTTCATCTGTTTTGTTCGTTGTTGTTATTTCTTTGCTTTATTGAACTTCATTGCGATTAATTAGTTATGGTAGGTTGGTCTAAATTTGTCAATTTTTGATAAACAATGTGCTTATTTTCCAGTTGTTTACGTCGTTCATACAAAAACTTAGTGGTCGGTACTGTACATTAGTATATATGAATAAATTAATCAAGATGACCGGTTTTCCTACTTATATTTATACTATACTTCTTAAAAACAATTATAGATTGTGATATCATCATTTTTATTCGTATGAGATCATTTCGATTCAGTTTATGTCAAGCAGTGCCAGCGATAGGACTCATATCAAACGGAGAAGATACTTAATCTAAATCGTATTCCATTTAACATTTATTAAAGTAAAAATTGATAAAAAAATGAAAAAATTTCAAGTAATTATATTGTGTTGCGTTTTAGGAAACCAATAAACTGATATTTCCTCGATATCGACGATTCCTCCATAATCCCAGTGTTCAAAGACATGTCAAGGAAAATTTTAGCAGCACTGTTTCTTGTTCTCGGATTGGCGATACTCGCTGATCAGATTGACGCGAAGAAGAAGTGCGCTCCTGACGAATTTTTGTCGGGAGTTACATGTCTTAAGATAAACAACTCAGCCCCTCGTGTAGTAAACGAAGAGGGAAGCGCCATAATAAGACCGAGGACATGCCGGAAAGGATATGTGTCAGTCAAAGGAACTTGCATAAAAGTGAAATCTCGATCCTAAGAATCGAAATATATTAAGCAATTAATGGAGAGCTATCATATAAAACGCAATGAATCTTTTTTTATACACTTTAAGGTTAGTACATTACATTTATTGAGGACTTCAGATACATTTATTCGTGCCATTAGAAACTGCGTTAATTTCTATCAAAAAAAGTAATTTTAAAGTTCAAGGATACAGTCAGAATACAATAAATTGATATTCTACGAAAATTTTTAAATTCGTATGTTTGAATTTTCTAAATCTAAACTAGAAATTAATGCTCGCGAATACAAATATCGGGAATTTTTCATCTCTGGACATACGTCTCCAATGCTTTTATATGTTTTGTTTTATACCTAACATAGAAAAGAAAGGTGTTACCGAAATATAAAAAAAATAAACAATTTTCAGTCTGTAAAATTTGACAGAAAATGTCATTCTTTTGTACCAACACCGTTAAATCTAAAAGATTGAAAGTTTATTTATTTTTCCTATAGTACAGGCTAGGTAAGTTAGTCATTACTGCTCTGATTGGAGGGACGTAAATGCGATTTACGGGTTAATTACCATGGTTGCCCTTGACAGCGGAATGTAATGGAATTTTACGTCCCTAGGGACGCAAAGTAATATTACATTAATATAACAATATCAAATGTTTTTGTAAAATACTAATTTTTTCTTTTTTTTGGGCCGGTAGAAAGAAAAATATAAAATGATATTGGAATACTGGTCCGCAACACTGCGCTTACGTCCCTTGTGACATAAACAACAATTATTTGTTTATTTTATTTTTGTTAGTATAACACCTCGATCAGCTTTATGTTCTGTCTAAAAACAGAAGATGCATTAAAGCATTGAAACTTACAGTTTACACAGGCACGGCAGGTAGAATGAAAGAAAATGCAAATTTTTTAAAATTTTAAGCTGTTTTCGAAAGGACGAGCGGCACCTTTTCGTTTACATGGAGTAATTTCGATAAAGTTCGAAGATGTGATTGACCAAACGCTTTCCAAGATCATTGCATTATTCTATACATTCTTCAACGTGGTTGGGATAACTGGTTGTTTGTGCTTATGTTGATCTCATTACGTGAAAATTAAGGAGGTATAATGCATAAAACAAAGTAAAACGAGTGTGTTATAAAGTAAAATAGGCAGAGAAAATATGGAATTTATAGATACTTCACTTTATTATTGTATATTAGAGTGGTCGTTTTATAGAAAGGCATAAAAGCAGGTGAAATGAAAGAAGCACATGATCCAGATATTAAAAGATTACATAAACTCTGCCGCTTTCATACAGTGTTTTAGTAAATTGTTGATTAATGTTTACATATTTCAAAATGTCTCAAACTATTAATATTGATGAAAATTTCATAGACATTTTAATAGATTTAGTGCCAAATTTTTATTAAATTCTTTTTACTTAACATTCTTTAAAATGGGTTTATTGTGTCTGATGCGATAGCTCCCCACTCATGATTTGTGATTGCTGTTTTCTTTTAAAACGTCTTTAAGCATATTTTTACATACATATTGTCTCTATCAAACTACTTTAGATCAATTCAATTACATACATACTACAGTGTTTGTATTTTATCCTCTATTTTCTAATGCAGCTTTCAGATTATAACTTTACGATGTACTTTTTTTGTGGTATTAAATAAAAATATAGATAAAACGTGATTGTAAAATTATTTATTATCTAACCTGTAATAAATCCAGCGCTCAGACACAACGCCATCTTACGTTAAGCAGCCCAAGAACTACTCGAGAGTTTGGCATCTGTACTCCGGTTTCTATCGCTACTTTCTAGACGGCATAAATATATCTCTTGGCATTAGGTGGCGCCAAGAAATATATTTTAGTGTTAAACGGATACTCTAAAACTGTGGCACTGGAACATTGAAACAGTTCACTAAAACCCTTACCACACTTAATTCGTACTGGACGCACGTTTCGATAGCCAAGCTATCATCATCAGCAGCAAGTTTTTATTTTTACATTTCTAATTCTTAATCTATTCTTTCCTAATAGTATTATAGACGACATCTTCAGGGAATCCGTTAAAGTTAGAAATATTGATGATTTCTTTTAGTTCATTTTGATATCTATCTTTCGTTAAAGGAAAATTGAGTAACCGGTGCACCAAAAAGTTAATAGCCGAAAGTTTGTGTTCATATGAGTGATTAGAATCCTGTAAGATGAATCTATTATTACTAGTAGGTTTCCTATGTACGTCTATTTCTAACTTATTTTTATTTCTTATTACTAACATGTCGAGGAAAGGAATCCTGTTGTCTTTTTCTTCTTCTCCTCTTGATAGAGGGAAATTTTGACTTAAGTTGTTCTATGAAATCAGTTATTGAACATTTACTGATGTCAAAGATGCAAAAAATGTCATCGACGTATCTGATCCAAAGCCGAGGGAAATAAGCGAAAGTATTCTTCAGGTCAGTTTCAAATTTACCCATAAAGAGGTTAGCCATAAACGGAGATAAGCTGTTACCCATTGCTGTTCCTTCCGTTTGTTGATAAAAAGTGTTGTTAATTTGGAAAAAGTTTTGTTTCATGCAAAGTTTTGTCAAAGAAATGAAGCTAGTAACTTCCTCTCTATCCATTTAGTTATCTAACAAAAGTGTTTCTAAATATTCCAAAGTTAAATCAACTGGAACACTAGGGAACAATGAACTTACGTCAAACGATACTAAAATTTCTTTGTCAGTAAGCTCAATGTCCTTAGTTTTTTCAATGAACTCGTAAGAATTTTTAATAGCCAAATCCGGAAATTGTACAGGTAACTGGTTCAATTTGTCAGATAACCACCTGGAAAGTAAGTAAGTTGGACTGTTGATATTCGAAACAATGGGTCTCATGCTTTTTCCGGGCTTGTGTATTTTAGGCAAACAATACATCCTAGGTAGTACTGGGTTTGATACCGTTAGTCTAAATCTAAATTGTCGCTAATGACAGCCTTACATTCTAACATGGTCTTTTTGGTTTCTGTAATCATTTTAGACAAAGGATTTTTTGATAATTTTGAATAAGAACTTTGTGACAAAGTGGTGTTGACTCGACTAAAATAATCTTCTTTGTCTAAGATGACTACAGTGTTACCCTTGTCGGATTTTAAATAAAAACAATTTTTGTTTTTTAGTCTTCTAGCAATGATTTGATCTTTTCGTGCAATGTTAGGTGCATTCCGTTGCATATTTTCCAAAATTTGACTTTTACAAGCGGTACGAATAAAATTTTTTGTGTTATCATCAAAATTACTGATCGCGTTTTCTATGCCAACTATAATTTCTTCAACCGGAGGCTTATTAAATTTCAGGTTGTATTTCAAACCTTTGTTTAATAAGTCGATCTCTTCTTTGCTAAAAGACTCATGTGACTCGTTTTTAACTAATGCAGTTGGGTTAATTATCTCGGCAGGTTTCGGTTTGTTAGTGGTGACTAATTTGGAAAACTTTTTCTTGAGAACCTTTTCTTTATCTGAAACTTTCTTAGCAATAACGTCTTCAATCCTGTTGAGATAATTAATCCATTCAAAATATTCTAAAATACATGGGTTGTTACAAAGTTAAATGTAAACTATATGCTTCTAACTGTAGTTGACTAATTTTAAAATACTGATACTTAATTTCTGAATTTAACCAACAACTTTTGGCCGAAGGAATAGCTCTATTAGCCGAAGTTGATTTACTCTTGCAGTTAATTTGAATGAAATTCGGAAAAACATTAAATTTTCTACAATCTTTCAGAAATTTAATATCAGCATTAACTAGACTAATCTTACTTCTTACCTTAAAGGAACGGTTGAGTAAACTAGACCGGGAAGCCATCACACTAAACGGATACTCTAAAACTGTGGCACTGGAACACTGAAAGCAGCAAGACAGTCTTGCTGCTGATGATGATAGCTTGGCTATCGAAACGTGTGTCTAGTACGAATTAAGTGTTGTGGTAAGGGTTTTAGTGAACTGTTTCATATTTTAGTGTTATTTGTGGAGATAAATGGCATAAACTGAGAGGCGAATAGCAATGGTGAGCAAGGGAATGTGCTTGGAGCAACGCTGATGACGCCGGGTAAGCAGAAACATGTCCGTTAACTAGCGCACTTCACTTCTCACATTGTTTTTGCCGGGAGTAATTCCATCAATACCATGAGCTATATTAGCATAATTTTTAGCTACCTATAATGATATTTTTCATTTAAGAATACATTTTTATGTGTGGCACCATGGTAAAGTACTAATCCATTCGTCCACATTTTGCAACCGCAGAAATAATTAAATTGCATATTGCATAACTAATGCGATCAAATTTACCAAACTTGATTCTTTTTTTTTAACATTTACGAATGTGATGGGGCCTCCTCATTCCGGCATAATTCCTCCTTATGCTAAAGCGTTTGTGGGTTCTTCCCTTTATTGCAAAAACATAAATAAAAAAAAATATCTTCATAGAAACAGTGATGACGTCGCAACTAAAAAACAATATAAAACCTGTTCAAGAATTTTTTCAAAACGCATTTGGTTTGAGAGATAATGAATTTATTCCATAGCTTACGAATAAACTGTATATGTACGAGGGTAAGTCAAATATTGTCTACACTTTCGCCATAACAAGCTTTGAAGGTTATCGTAGTGGCGGCCGCTTGCGCATGCGTTGAGTTGGCGCCTCTCTGGTCATGTGTGCGGAATTTAATCACGATCGCGTTATTTGTCTGCTAGCTACAACAGCATAAGTATGTCAACTCCGATATTAGTTTGTACCAAAGCGGAACAACGAGCGGAGATCCGATTTTTGTGGTCAGAGGGTGTGAAAGGTGTTGAAATTCACAGGAGACTTTTGTCACAATACGGGAACAGTGCTTTATCTCGTAAAAGCGTTTTTTTGTGGATCGAAGCGTAACACAAAAAGAGGGAGCTGGACGGCCGTTAATCTCGAGCAGCGACGACAACATTCAGCAAGCTCGAGAGATGGTTACAGCAAATAGGCGAGCTACCATAGGTGAGGTTGTGTCTTCTTTAAACATCAGTCACGGCGAATAAGCTGAAACCAGCAATTCGAAACAAACGCCGTGGTCTACTCTCAAAAAAAGTTTTGTTGTTGCGAGACAACGCCTGTCAGTACACGGCCCATAACACCGTAGAAACTATCAACAGGTTGGGCTTTGAGACCCTGGAACACCCTCCCTACAGCCCTGATCTCGCTCCCTCAGACTTTCATCTCTTTGGATCGCTCAAGGAAGCTTTGAGAGGTCGTCAATTTGCCTCAGACGCAGACGTTCGGGATGCGGTGCAGAAATGGCTTCATGACCAATCGGAAATCTTCTACCAGGAAGGCACACGGAAGCTTGTGGTTCGCTGGACCAAGTGCGTTGCTAAAGGTGGAGACTATATCGAAAAATAATGTACCTGTTGTACACCTATCTTTGTTTAATACAGTTGTAGAACTAAAAGTGTAAGTAATTTTTGACTTACCCTCGTATATGAGCAAGGCTATATGTGTAATATATGTACATAAAGAATACTTTTGCCATAACCGCATGAAATATGTAAATTAGTGATGAAGATTGATATTTATACATCTAGAAAACAAGTGTCGCTCGTGATATCTTCATATTTACTTGATAGTCGTTTATTACGCTTTAGTTTAAGCTGAGCTGTATTCGTAGTAAGACGTGTCTTGGCTAACCACAATAAGATTAGGTAATTTACATACATCGCGCTAGTGCTGTGTTTTTCTTGTATATTTTAAGGTAAAAGTTGATAAAACGACGACAAAACAGTTCAAGTAATCAACTTGCATTGCGTTTTAGGAAGTTAATACCGATATATTCCCAATTCCTCACCACAAATAACCGCAGAAATACAGTGAGACATGTTTAAGAAGTTATCGATAGCGTTGCTTCTTATTATCGTATTGGTAGTACTGACAGAGACCGATGCAAAGAAAAAATGTGCCTCTGATGAATTTTTAGTGGGGGTCACGTGTAAAAAGATAAACAGCAACGCAACAGAACCTCCCTCCTATGCTCTCATACGAACCAAGTGCCTAAAAGGATTCGTCCGAATTAATGGTAAATGTATAAGAGTCAGAACATTTACATTCTCTAAGTAAATTCAATGATTGAACGACTTATTCGTGGTTAGTTGTGACAATATTTATGTATTTAAGAAAAATTGTTATTAGCTAAATTATTTTCGAATTTAATTTTTTTTTTAAGTATATAATCTGTTATATTTTTAAAAGTTGTTTTATTTAATGATGTATTTTAATTTCTTTTTGTATTATTAAATGGAAAATGTTGCTTATAGATACTGAATTTAATTAACATTAATTTAGTGAATCTGTATTAAATAAATATTTTCTTAGGATTAGAAAATCAAGAAAGTCGAAGACAGAAAAATGTTTCTTCCAAGTAGATCATTTAGTTTTAAGCTAAGAAAATATTCACATTAAAGGTGGGAATGAAAAAAATGGTCTAGATCTCACAAAGTTCTATTGAGAAATTAGGCGACCAGTTCGTGTTCAAAAAACAATGATTAGTGGAGCCCGGTAACAGAGAGCCGTGCCATAGCCGTACCTGCCTAGTATACAAAAATAATAGTAAGAAAATAGAAAAAAAATATCAGAACTAATACATAATTATAATATGTGAAAAGTAGTGAAACACTCACCCTTTTAAGCAGCCTTGGCTACGGAACAGTAAACTAGAAATACCATTATCAGTATTAACATCATATGGATAAAAGTGGCAAAAAGTTGACACCATTAAATGTGTTTCCACAGTTGTCTCGGTGAGCGATGTTCGCCGTGGTGAGAAAATGAGTTTATATATTATACATGCATGATTAAAATACCCTTTGTACTTAGTCAGTGGATTATTCGATACACCATCACAAATTTGTTTTCGCGTGCTAAAATCGGGATCTTTCTGTAGCACACTCTCGATCTTTTCTAAAACGCGATTATATTTTACGTCATGTATAGTCAGTAGCTGTGTATGCACTCCGATGATAACGATCTATTTTGTAATTGGTCTATAGCGTCAGCTAATCCTTTATAGTAGCAACGAATATTTTTTAAATCTGTTTCAACGGAAATATCTTGAAATTTCGACTGGCTCTCCTTAATAGCTGCAGCTTTGGCAGGATTGAATTGTGCAACAACAGCTTTTACTATTTTGAAATGTTCAGCATAATAAAAAGCTGCCTGCAACCATGTTCCTCAACGTGTAAGAATTGGCTCCGATGGTTGACGAATACCAGGACAACACTCTGTGTGAAATAATCGTAGCCGTTTGGGAGATTTCAAAAATACTTTTTAGTGCTTGCTATTAATGCATCTACCTCGGGAAAGCATTGTCGAATGGTTGCTGCCACAAGATGTAAAGCATGCACTTTACACGTAACATGTAAACACTTGCAACCATGTTCAAGAAGAGAACGGCCTACCGAACGCATTATCGCTGCGCCATCGCTCATAAACATCAACACTTTATCTTTTGAAATCTAAAATTTTTCCAACGTACTAAGTACAACCTTCGTAATTGCTGCAGCAGCACACTCTTGTAGTCTTCGGCTAGCTAGTAATAGTGGTAATGTAGGCTTACTAGAGTCTAGTATGCGTACCATAATATTTACAATTGATTTTTTTTTACAGTGTGTCTCGTCAACACAACCAAAGAAACTGTTTTTTCAATATGCGTTTCATTTTCTTCTCCACGTCATCGTTTACAAATGCAACATGCTTACATGCCGTTTACTCCATTAGCAACCGCAACTCGGGATTGTATTTGTCCCAAAAGTCCTTAAACGGTTGTTTATCGAGTAAGCCTAGTGGCAAATTACAGTTTATCAACATAAGAATTACATTAAAAAATGCAATTCTCGGTGGCATGCCCAATTTTCGTTTTCTATGCTGTGCGGAATTTATGTGTTTTGTACAGTTCCACTTCTTATCTGACATTAAATGTATTTTGCACACTTTACAAACTATCTTACTCCCGTTGTAAAACAAATCGGGAAGGTTAGAAATAAACTTTTTTACTATGTCTTGAAAGGGTCGTTTTTTAGCCTTCGACATGTTCACTAAAAAGTACAATTAATAACTACTTCTATATCAATAAAATCAACACGCCCTATCCGCTATCCAATGCTAAACTGAACTGAGTGATGATGATTTGTCGTGTCGTATCATAATCGACCTCATAACTGGAAATTTTTTTTGGAGTATAAATAGATCTTTAAGATTATTACTCGAACGCTTTACCTCACAAGTTACCCATTTATCCTTAAAATCGCTCTTAGAGGTTTTCCTTTTTATTAAAGGAAAACGTTGTTCAAAGTACTTTATAAAAACTTCAAAAAAGAAATCGAAAGCGAGATTTACATCACTGTACAAAAAGAGTTGATCCCAAGATAAATTATTTAACAACTTAATAAAATTTAATATATTGGCATTGGTAAAATTTCTAAAATATGCACATTTTTACCGGAAATCTTTGTTAGATCGAAAAATGGTAGCACAGCCAACAACGCCCTATGATCACTCACAACGGAATCCATAGCAAGAACATCTTGTATTTTTGCAATGTTAGAAAAAACGTTGTCTATAATAGTAACACTATTGCCCTGTACACGAGTTGGTATTTTTACAAAATCTATTAAGTTAAATGTGGACGCAATATCCCGTAAATAACGCACCTGACGAGAATTATTTTGAAAATTTACATTAAAATCTCTGACTAAAATAATCTTATGCGCAACATTGCAAATCATCGCTAGTAACCTATTCATATTGCTAACAAATATTCATAGAGTCCGTTTACTTTCGGAAGACACCAGCGCAAAGACGCATTTTAGGATTAGAAAGAGAACTTGGTGCTAACCGAGAGAAATAGCTATGTATTTCTTATCTACAGTAAGACCAACAAACATTTACCTCATTTCGGCGTCAGTTGTTGAATTCGTTTCGTGCTCTCTACTTTTAATATTGTTATTGGCGTACTATTTATTAAAAAATCAATTTTTCTCAAAACTATTTTGAATTAGGTGTAATGTTCTACTGTAAGTATTTTGTTTTAAACAGATTTTAATTAAGTTGTATTAAATAATTAAGTTACAGGTGAAAATGTCCGAATCATCGAACATCGCTAAGAAGAGACAAGTTTTGCATGAGCAATCACGAAACAGTGTTTTTAATGTCTACAACTATTTTAAAAAATATAAGACAGAAGGTATGATAATATTTTTTTTAAGTATTTTTAATACTATTTTTACATATTCATATATCAGTGAAGTCATTATGTTTGCTTACAGGTAACATTTTAGGTATTGTTAGTGAAGCTACGGGAATATCTAAAAGTACTGTTGTCAGAATTATTCGAAAGAGTAATTCTGTAGAAACAGAGCAAAGTGGCAGTTCTTCAAAAGACATTCACCAAAATCTTCTGTGGATAATGCTGGGGAAGCAGTTTTACGTCAGGTTATTCACAATTTTCACATAACTGACAAACAGAAGCCTACATTAGATGCTGTATATAATAAAATACAGTCAGATGATACCATTGGTTTTGTAGGCAAGCGCAGCTCTTTAAGAAAGTTAATATTAAAAGTAGGATTTAGGTACGCACTAACATTTAAATTTATTATTATTTTAGTAATTAATATATTTATCAAATAGCAGGTGGAAGAATACTACTGATAACCGAAAGCTTTTGATGAAAAGATCAAATATACGTGAGCTAAGATCCTCATATATCCGAAATGTTACAAATTATCGGTTACAAGGTCGACCAATCGTGTATACAGGTGAAGCAAAATAAATTTTTATTTGATGTTCAAAAACTAAAGTATTGTATTTTAGACGAAACATACCTGTCACATGCCAGTCACACAACTCCGTATGACTGGGTTGATAACTCTAACAATGGACTTAAGTGCCCTATATCAAAAGGGAAACGTTTAATAATTGTACATGCAGATACATTAGTAAAATTTCTTCTAAAATTTTTAGCATGTACTGTATATTTATTCTTTTTGGTAGTGAACATGTATTTATTAATAATGCCTTGTTGATCTATAAGTTCGGCCAAAAAAGTGGAGATTATCATGACGATATGAATTTCATAAATTATAAAAGGTGGTTAGAAAAACAGTTGATTCCAAATTTGCCACCTAAATCTGTTGTTGTGATGGATAATGCAAGCCACCACAACGTTCTCGCAGAGAGTATCCGTTTATTATGCTAAAGCGTTTGTGGATTCTTCCCTTTGTTGCAGAAACATAAATAAAAAAAATATGTCTTCACAGAAACAGTTATGAAGCAAAAAATAACCTGTTTGAGAATTTTTTTCAAACGCGTTTGGTTTGAGAGATAATAAATTCATTCCATAGCTTACGAATAAACATATATCACACATATAGCCTTGCTTATATACATATACATAAAGAATACTTTTGCCATAACAGCATAAAATATATAAATTAATAATGAAGATTGATATTTGTACATCTAGAAACTTGATAGTCGTTTATTACGCTTTAGTTTAAGCTGGGCTGTATTCGTAGTAAGACGTATCTTGGCTAATCACAATAAGATTAGGTACTTTACATACATCGCGCTACTGCAGTGTTTTTCTTGTGTATTTTAAGGTAAAATATGATAAAACGACTCCAAGACAGTTCAAGTAATCAACTTGCATTGCATTTTAGGAAGTTAATACTGATATCTTCCCAATTCCTCGCCACAAATAACCGCAAAAATACAGTGAGACATGTTTAAGAAGTTATCGATAGCGTTGCTTCTTGCTCTCGCATTAGTAATACTGACAGAGACCGATGCAAAGAAAAAATGTGCCCCTGATGAATTTTTAGTAGGGGTCACGTGTAAAAAGATAAATAGCAACGCAATGGAATCTTCCGCTAATGCTTTCATACGGATTAAGTGCCGAAAGGGATTCATCCGAATTAATGGCATTTGTACAAAACTCACAGCTTCTAAATTGTCTAAATAAATTCAATGATTGGACGAATTATTCGTGGTTAGTGGTGTCAATATTTGTATATTAATCGGTTAAATTATTTTTATTAAATGGAAAATCTCTCTATTCAAGAAAATTGTTATGTAAAAACATTGAAAAATGATTGGTTCGTTTGTGTTCATGAAATAAAATCATCGAAGTTACTATCACTAATTTTATTCTAACTTTCTAATGATAAAGTATATACTGCTCGGAGAGTTGAGAGTAGAATCTGTGTATATATATTGAATATGCAGCTTCATTCTTAAGTACATAGTTACATACATAACACCAGATGCCCATACAGCGTATAGTTAAAAATAGAGGAAGTAGAATAATACGGGTTATATATGATTTCTTAAGTCCTAAGAATATTATGGTCAAATAACTTTCTAAGATAGCAAAAGATACAAATTTTATTCTTTAGACCACCCAAAAGCAATGTAACACTATATACACATGTTAAAAGGAACAATAGGACATATTGAACGCTTGTACTTAAAAATCTAAGGAGAAATAAAATAAAATCTAAGAAAAGAAAGGAAGGGTATTACCAAAATATTTTTATTTCAAGACTACACAAGCGTATAATATAAGAAAATAATATTCTTGGATTAAATAAATATTCTCTTAGGGTTAGAAAATCACGAAAATCCAAAACAGAAAATTGTTTCCTCCAAGCAAATCATTTTGTTTTAAGTTAAGAAATCATATTAAAGGTAGGAATGAAAAAATGGTTCAGATCTCTCAAAGCTCTATTGAGAAATTAGGTTTCGTGTTCAAAAAACATATGATCAGGCTAGCTGCGATGTTCAATAAAAGAAAAATTACAACAACGGAAAAAAAACCTAAAGTTAATAATTAAAATTAGGAGCAAGTGAATGAGCTAATGAAAAGGTTTTTTTTTATGTAACAGTATCATTAAATTATTTCTCTAATCATGTAATTAAACATTTATTACCAAAATGTTAGAGGATTGAATACAAAAACATTTCTCTTTTAGAACAATCTTCTTGTCTTGCGATAATTATAATATTGTCATATTGAGTGAAACATGTGCTACTGACAATTTATTAAATTTTGAACCGTTCAGTGATGATTTTGTGGTGTTTAGATGTGACCGTAGGGTCGGTCGTGTTGGCGGAGTTCTTGTTGGAATTAAATCTTAATTTTCTTGTGATAAAGCAAATATAGAAATGGATGCAGATCTAATAGAATATAATTGCTTTACTCTGTGTTAAATTAATGGTTAATGGAAAAGTTATGCATATTGTTAGTACATACATACCTCCTTCTACACCCGCATTTGTCTATGAACAATTATTTCATAGGAGTTATTATTTTTTTTTACAAAGGAATTAATTTTCGTGGGTGATTTTAATATTATTAATTTAGATGATATTAATGGAACTGGAGAACAAATTTTAGTTTATTTGTTGAATCTTGTTTGAAAAGTACATTTTTTTTGTTAATTTTGGGGCGCTGAATACAAAAATTTTTTTATTTTATTTTTAACAAAATAATAAAAAATAGATACTTTTACACTTTTACAGTCACTAAATGCGCCGTCTTTTTGTTATTCTTTTGTGAATTGTTTCTGGAGCATCTCTAACAATTTCCCTGTTAACTTTTCTCCATTGTTGATATATCCTGATGGAAGCGTTCGCCGTGCTCATCACTTATAGCTCCGCAGTTTCCAGGAAAAAAGTCCAGGTGTGAGTGTAGGAAATGGATCTTTAGAGACATATTGCAACCCATTTTTTGATACGATGACAGCATAGTTTCAATAAGAGTAACGTATTTGTCAGCTTTTTAATTTCCCAAGAAATAAGCGACCACGAGGCGAAAGTCATTCCAAGCATTTTTTTCAATATCTGTTAGAGTGCTGTCAAAATGTTCGTCTTTCAGAATATTTCGAATCTGTGGCCCAACAAAAATACCTTCTTTAATTTTTGCTTCATTTAGCCTTGGGAATTTCTAAAGCAGGTATTGAAAAGCTGGCCCATCTCTATTCAGTGCCTTAACAAAGTTTTTCATTTGGTCCAATTTAATATGCGGTGGTGGCAACAAAATCTTTTTGGAGCCTACCAATGGCATATGTTGTACATTCTTTTGACCTGGCTCTAATGATTGTCGAACAGGCTAGTCTTGTCTTTTGTAATGAAATGCAACCGTTTTTTGGGACAGGGAAGGACTATTGCTGGTCGACTTTTTGCCTCCTGGGACGACAATAAACTCAAACAGGTATTGCGATACGCTGACCAAACTCAGACGGGTGATCAAGAATCGCCGGAGAGGAAGACTACAGGTGTGACGCTTCTTCACGACAGCGCTCGGCTGCACGTCTCTCGTCAAACCTAGGAACTGCTGACAAAATTTGGCCGGACTGCCATACCCCACCTCCCCTACAGTCCGGACCTAGCTCCAAGCGATTACCACTTGTTTCCAAAATTAAAGGAACACTTGGGTGGCGTACGCTTCGGGACCGACGATGAAGTCAAAGAAGAGGTTATTCGATTCTTGAAAGGACTGGCGGCAGAATTTTACGACATGGGGATACAGAAGTTGGAGGACCGTCTGCAAAAATGCTCGGATAGAAATGGCGATTATATCGAAAAATAGCCTAAGTTTTTACCTTTAAAACGATGTGTAATGTTAAGGAAATAAAGAATGCCGTCTATTTTTAAATGGGAACCTTATTTTACGATCATCCCTCGTATTACGATAACTAATTCAACTCTATTATTAATGGCTCTTCAATTGGTGACTGTTGATTTAGAAGCTTTTCATTCGGTCTTGACTTGTAGCCTTGTTATCAAAAAAAACAGTGAACCTTTCATACTCGAACACAAAGGTTATCGCACTTAACTCTGTTTGAATAGTATTATCTTATATATTGAGAAAAAGAGAGAATAATTTCGCTTATTTATTTATTGCATATTGTGATAATTTCGATCGTATTTTTAACTAGAGATTTCCTATATGCTAATATATACTTTATATATTTACTGATTACACTAATGATTGTAATGAAATACAATAATACATAATATTACATGTTCCTTAGGAAATTTGTAATCTGCGAACGTACAACCGCAGATTAGAGAAATAGCAATTTCCTTTCTTCAACACGTCTCAAATAAAGGTAGTAACGTTCTTTCCAGTTTTGTGCGGATAATCAGTCTATTTAGTCTGTTCCTTTTACTTATACGTACTCGTTATTAACAATTATTCACAATCTTAAACAAGGTATGTGTTCGTGCATATATATATACATATACAGGGTGTTAAAAAAAAACGTTTAAATATTTAAGGGGCATATATTACGATCAAAAACAAGTAAAAAAGCCCTAATGAACATAGGTCCGCAAAACAACCGTTTTCCAGATAAGTGCAATTGTTTTTTTTTTTTTTTTGCATTTTTTAGCGTTACAGAACACAGATGTTTGAGATATCCTCGTTCCATTTCAACACAGGATATACATCTTCTTAAGAGGGAACTCCGCACCCTTTCCGAAAAGCCCGGTTTTGCTTGAATCGTTTGACAACATTGTTCAATCCGCTGTTGCAATTCAGCAAGATTATTTACTGGTGTTTCGTACACTAAACTTTTCAAGTACCCCCAAATACAGAAATCTAAGGGATTTAGGTCGGGAGACCTAGCAGGACCCCTTCGACCTATCCATCTCCTATGAAATGTTTCGTTCAGGTGCTTCCTAACAACAAGCGTAAAATGCGGCGGTGTCCCATCTTGCATAAACCAAACATTCAATCTCCGATTTAGAGGGACATCTTCCAAAAGTTCGTACAAGGTGTTTACCAGAAAATTAAGGTATGCAGGACCTGTTAAAGGTTGTGGCAAAACAACCGGTCCTAATAACTAATCTCCTAAAATGCCTAGCTAGATATTTAGACTCAAACGCTGTTGATGTCCGGATTCAAGAACAGCATGCGGATTTTCGTACGACCAAACGTGATTATTGTGGCAGTTGAAAATCTTTAGTGAAACCGGCTTCATTAGTGAAAAGGATGTTAGAAGAAACATTCTGGTGTTCAGCAGGTTTCCTTAAAAACCACTGACAGAATATCTTTCTTGCTCGGTAGTCAGGACGAGTAAGGGTTTGTACCCGTTGGGTATGGTACCGATATAAAAGTTGTTGGTGGAGAGTTCTCCAAACAAAAGGACTACTTACGCCTACTTCAGCCGAAATTGTTCTCACACTAGTTTCGGGGTTTTTATCTACTATTGCCAAGATTTGTTCTTCAACCTTGGGCATACACACTGACCTTGGACGTCCGCTTTCGTAAGCGCGTTTTTTGAAGGAACCACTATCCCTAAACCGCTGGTAAACGTTTCCAAATATCACATGGGAAGGCCGTTGACGATTGGGAAAAGTCTCGTAATAAATGCGACGCGCTTCCAAAGCGTTCCCATCGGCACGACCATACATGAAAACCATGTCGGCCATTTCAGCATTTGAATAAGGCATTGGAAATCGGAAACTAATTTCCCTTGGGTCGAAAATAAATTCCCTAGCAGAAAACAGCTTATGAATTGACAGCGAACTGATTAATAACGAAAATGTCATATGAAAACAAAATGTTTTACTTAAAGTTGTTGTTTTTTTTTTATTAAATTAATTTTTTACTTTAGAGAAAGTCGTGGTTTCTATGACTAAAGCAACCGAAAAAAAACACACTAAACCGATAATGAAAATTGTGGCTTTCGTTGATTTTCAAAAAAGACAAATGCACGGATCACGAAAACGGTTGATTTGCGGACCCATGTTCAGTAGGGCTTTTTTACTTGTTTTTGATCGTAATACATGCCCCTTAAATATGTAAACGTTTTTTTTTAATACCCTGTATATACATTTATTTATTTTCAAGTAAAAAAATACGATTTTCTTCAGAAAAATGAAATTCACTTTGTGTTTACTCTTTATCGTATGCATTGCGACCAATTTATTCATCGAAACCAAGATCCTAAACCTCGTAGATCCAATCTGTGCTAAGGGATACTTTAAAGCTCTATCTGGCCCTCGACGTGGTCGCTGTGTTCCAAAGATCAAAGTGATGTTTACACGATAAAATATTCTTATCTCTTGGATATCAATGCAGGATGTATCACAGAAAACTATCGATTTTTGAGATATTTGTGGCAAAGAATTAGTGGAAGAAGGTATGGCCATCTTTAAGCTTTCATTAAAACGTTAGTCTGTAATGCAATTTACTGTGGAACACCTGCTTATGATTTATACTTTTAATATAATTACAATTAAATATGTATTTTAGAATTCAAATACATTGTTTTTCTTCTTAAATCTTGTTTTTCATTTAGAATGAGTTTAATATTATTTAGGGCAGGGTTTCCCAATCTTCTTGCGTCGACCACTTTTACAAGAATGACTTTTTCATCGACCCTCTTACATTTTCTGTGTAATAGGCAGCATAGAACATAATTATTAATCATAATAGAAATAATTGCATATAAATAACTTGTTTTCAGAAACAAAGTCACAGGTTACAATTGCACAAAGGCTCGAATTTAATTAATGTGATGGTTGTACTTGATATACAGCCTGTCCCACCGAGAACTCGATCGATTCATATATGAAAGAGTATATATTGGAAAATTCTGAAAACCTGTACTATTAAACTAAAACATTTTTAATAATCTGACACATCCGGTTATACCCGAAATATCTGTTAACTTTGTTATTTTAAATGGAACACCCTATATATTATTACATTTTTTAATTATTCATTCAATTTTAAGATTTATTTGATAAAACGACTATCTTGCTATTTCTAACCATATTTGAAATATTTGCATTTTTTGAAAGTTTTTGACAATTTCTTTTAGATGCTTCCCTGTGGAACACAGGTATGGGCGAAAGACATTATTGGATATGCTATGAAGTATCCCAAAATAACGGTTTCCATGTTGGCATCATCAGCAATAGGTTTATGATTTTGAATTTTAGCCTTGACGGATCCGAAGATTTTAAAATTCTGTATTATTCGTTTAACTATGTTTGGTGACGTCTTCTGTTTTTTTTTTTTTGTGGGCACCGAGCGGCAAAGGTACCGCCTGTTCTTGATATCACTTTATTGCATTCTCCATAAATAATACACAAATTTAAATAATCTTCGTTCCTATAATTTGAATGTGTCGGCGTTGTTTATAATTGAAAGATTTGTGACATTTCAACAATCCTGGATTGTTTTCTAATGGTCATGACTAGAGTAGGAGGTAACGGGAAGCCGTGTCATAGTCGTACCTGGCTAATGTACAAAAACAATAGTAAGAAAATATAAAAAAAATAACAGAACTAATACATAATTATAATATGTGAAAAGTAGTGAAACACTCACAGTTGTCTCGATGAGCGATGTTCGCCGTGGTGAGAAAATGAGTTTATATTTTGAAAAAGAGCGTTCAACATCTACCGATGTTATACATGCATGATTAAAATACTCTTTGTACTTAGTCAGTGGATTATTCGATACACAATCACAAATTTGTTTTAGTGTGCTAAAATCGGGATCTTTCTGTAGCACACTCTCGAACTTCTCTAAAACGCGATTATATTTTGCGTCATGTATAGTCAGTAGCTGTGTATGCACTCCGTCCATAATTTGCAGACTCCAATAATGATAACGATCTATTTTGTAATTGGTCTATTGCGTCAGCTAATCCTTTATAGTAGCTACGAATATTTTTTAAATCTGTTTCGACGGAAATATCTAGAAATTTCGACTGGCTCTCCTTAATAGCAGCAGCTTCGGCAGGATTGAATTGTACAACAACAGCTTTTACTTTTTGAAATTTTTAAAATAAAAAAAGCTGCCTGCAAACCATTTTCCCCAACGTGTAAGAATTGGCTCCGGGGGTTGAGAATTTTTTTTACAATCTGTTGTTCGTTAAACACAAACCAAAAAACGTTTTTTCAAATGCTTTTTCTTTTTCTTTTAACGTTTTTTTTTTCGGGCTCAAATGAAACATGCTTATTTTGCCGTTTCTCCTTGGAAACCGCAATGGGGGTTTGTATTTGTCCCAAAAGCCCTTTTAAACGGTTTTTATCGAGTAACCCTAGTGGAAAAACATTTTATCAACAAAAGAACACAAAAAAAAAATGCATTTCCGGTGGCAGCCCAATTTTCTTTTCTTTGCAGGGGAATTTACGTGTCTTGTACAGTTCCACTTTTTTTTGACACAAATTATTTTGCACTTTTTACAAACTATTTACTCCTTGTTAAACAAATCGGGAAAGTCAGAAATAAATTTATTAAAAGTTTAAAGGGTCGTTTTTTAGCCTTCGACATATTCACAAAAAAACTAAAATTTAATAACTACGTCCATATAAATAAAATCAACACGCCCTATCCGCTGTCCAATGCTAAACTAACGAGGATGATGATTTGTCGGTCGATATAATCGACCACCCCCCCCCGCCCACCTAAACACGTCAACCCCCGGTGCGATTGCTCTTCAGTTACCGGGCTCTAATCATTACTGACCCCATTAAAATTTAATTGAGTCTCAAGGGGTCGATACCGGCCCCCTTTGGGAAACTCTTTTTTAGAGCAATATATTCCAGTTTACTTTAAATACTTCATTTATTTTAAAAATAATAATAATAATAATAATAATAAAAATAAAAACAACAACAACAAATAATAATAATAATAATAATAATAATAATAAAAATATTTTATTAACGGGCCTATGCAAGCTAAGAAAAGTCAAAGAGAAACAAGAATTTTATAGAAACGGGGTGCAACGCAGCTTCAACATTTTAGAGATTTCATGTCTCAACGTCACAGGGGATGCTATTTGTTCCACACGCTCAAGGGGTTTTATGCTGGTGATCATTTAAAGCCGTACTGAATGGGCATCCGGAAGATCATTGCAAAAAAGGGGTATCCCGGAATGGTTACGGACGGCTCGGGAAAAGAAGGGTTTTGGGAAAAGGTTGGCATTTTGGTCTCAACGTCACCTGAAAATCCTCAGGACCCCCAAACCCAAAATATTTTAAGCAAGATTTCTGCTTTAAACCTGTGGGCCATAAAAAACCCCGAAAAAAAGGGTACGAGGCGCAACTATAAAATATACAGCGACAGCAAACAGTTTTAAAGGCCTTAAAGCCTACACATACAATCTACCCCGATACACGAATGTGTATACAATTTAAGGAATGGGCGAAAAAACCACGTTTTTTGTGGTCTCTAAAAAGGCCCCATAAAAAAAGCAATTAAAGCTGGGGGGACAACAAGATCCTCGTATGGGGAAAAGTTCCAGGACAAAAACAGGCGAAAGACTTATATAGGTCGCCAAAGACGCAAAAAAGCGCTATCGTTCAGCAAAAGGGATCTTAGATTACTGGCAGGATTTCTGACAGGCCATGTAGCCCTAAAATATCATTTATTTAAACTAGGAAAAGCTGAAGATCAAATCTGTCGTCTATGCCAAGAAGATCTGGAGATGGCAGAACACAGCCTATGTAAATGTGTTGCCATTAGTCGCACACGACAACTACATTTCAGTAGGCCATTTCTTGCACTTACTGAAGTGAAGGATGCAGATCCTTGGGTAGTACTAAGGTTTATTAAAAGCCTCCAACTATTCTAACACATATAAGGACATTTTGTTACAATAGATCTATTAAGGTCGCAGTGCGTTTATAGCTACATATTCTCTTTAAAAGTCTTACATTGTCTGCAGAAGGATAACCATAACGTAGAAAAGTAATACTAGTAGACTTGGGATCAACAACTTCCATTATTGATTATGATTCATAGTTGATTCATATCCGACATTGGGGCGCTGCAGTTGTTCAGCTTTAGCAGCCCCATGTGTTAGAAATACACGCGGAAAGAATGCCTAGTAACAATAACCAAAAATTAATGCTAATATAGCTCATGGTATTGGTGGAATCGCTCCCGGCAAAAAAACGTAGTAGAGAAAATAGTGCTAACACATGAACATGTTTCTGCCTACCCGGCGTCATCAGCATGGTTCTGAGCACAATCTTCTGCTGCTATATTAGTATTAATTTTTGGCCATGTGTTAGAATTTGTCCGGCTTTCAACGTACAAACGTTGATTTGTACTCCTAGATTATTAGCACATATTTTAGATTTTCTTCTCTAGAGAACACCATAATTAGTGAGAGATTAAAACTAAGCAGAGGTATATAAATATTGTATCTGTCATTTTCATTGTGTGTAACATTTTCGGGGCAGAAGCTTTTCAGTATATTTAGAACGGTATTTAGAGCAAAAACTGCGTAAATTTTTTGATCGAAGGGAGTACCAAAATGAATATATTCTTTAGTTTGTTTAGAATGTTAAATTTTATATTTGGCTAAGAATAAGTCTAACTGTAACAATTTTTGGCAATATCTTGTTCCCGTTCTAATTGTTAATATTTATCATTTTAAGTCATACTATTGACATGTTTTACTTATCAGAGAAATAAAATAGTGATTATTATTGGCAAAAACAAAGGAAGCCTATTCTTCCGTTAGTTCATATTTTAAACGAACGGAAGTGTAAAGTTATTATCTTTTTTTTTTAAATGCAAATTCCTAACCACAATCTATGTAAAAAGATAACGGATTACCAATAAAATTTAGTATTTCATAAAATATATTAGTTGATTTTATGACATACCTACAGTATTATCTCTAAAAGCAGAAAGGTTGCTTTGAATCTTCGTTAGAATTCTTCTCAATTGGTCCGCTACTTTTGCTGTGGTTCATTACGAGGTAGCCAACATTTATTCTAAGGTAAGTTGCTACATTTTACTAGTCCCAATAGTTTTCTTGTTGAATAATTTTCCTTTTGGTTTTTAACATATCTTGACCATTACATCATCCGAGTTAACAATTTTTGTTATTTAACTGTCGAATGATAGTAAAGCTTTTCGTTGATATTGAATCGACAAGATAAACGTTAAATAATTTTTATACAGTGCGGTCCTAAAGTGTCCCCGCCCCATGCTAACTCTTGAACGACAGAAGCTAGCGTTTTAGAAAAAAATAGGCCGGTTCATGCTAAAAAAACAGACATATTGTCTATCAAAAACACATTTAAGTAAACTTACCATAATTAATTAATTTCAATAAAGTGAGATTTGACAGTCTGGCGTCACAAGAAACAATTTGGCGTTCTTTCCTAGCCAACTTTGCGTAACAACAAAAACAGATTACCAACACCTCTATTGCTGCATATCGTCATATTTCTTAAGTTAAAGTATAACATATGTGATATCGTTGGATTCGCCTTTAGATTGCCCTTCGGAAAACGTAAAAATATATATAGTGTTATATTTAAAATAAGAAAGTTGACGTCACTTCCGGTGATACCGGAAACACAACTGAACTGCCTATAATGGCAAAAGTTAGCTTACGAAAAATAGAAATCGACATATTTCTTCTAAAAACGTTAGCTTCAGTCGTTCAAATGTTAGCATGGGGGGACACTTTAGGGTCACACTGTATACTTTCACCTCTGTTACTTCACATAGTTAAATTTGCTAGAAATGCTAATTCAAATTTTGACAATTTTTTACTGTTTGCACCTCATTATGATTTGTTAATTTTTTTTAAGTATAAAACTTTTGTAACATAGTTTCGTATGTTTATTTCTAACAGATTTCGAGACATTTATTACTATATTTTGTCCTCAATTGTTCTCATATGAAAATATATTTCAAAAAATTTTTACGGGGGTAAATTGCATACATACTAAGCTCTATCGAGATATGTATAAAAACGCCTTTAAAATCTACAGGATGCTCAGTATTGAACATCCAAATTTTTCCAAATTCAAACATCGGAAACGACATTTTTTTAAAAAGCACAATAATATATATTTTTTATTTACCATGTAGCAAGTTTATATTCCAACGTTTTTATGTAATAAGTATAGGCCTAATATTCAAAGTGAAAGAGTATTTACACTCTAAAATGAATTGCTTAGTTACCGTGACAACAGCAAACAAAACTGGACATTATCGTTTTTAAAAATCCTCATTCAAAATTTCAAGTAGCTAGTTAGGAAATAAGTTTCATAAAAGAATGTTGTTCATAGGGTATTTAAATTGTGTTACATGTTATTCTATACTCTTGGCTTCCGGCTGGGAACCGCGTCGTTGTCGTAGCTTTTGCCGACGTTTCGTCCACACTCTTATGTAACATCTTCAGCGCTGTAACTGCACATTGACTGGGGGTTGCTCTGGATTATTCATTTCGGAGGGGTTTGTATAGGGCTTGTTTCATGTCAATGAAGCGGAAAGGTTATGCATAAATGAAGCGGAAATGTTATGCATCCATGAAGCGGAAATGTTATGCATCAGTGAAGCCTGGCGGTTGCTAGGAGGTTTAATCAGTTGGGATTTCAACGTGTGATGTAAGGGATAGCCATCTTCGTGGTTTAAATTGTTGGGATGTTTGAAAATCTCTATTGATTCACGAATTTTTCTACTACAACAGTGAGGATTGCGAGGTAAGATGCGGGTAGAGTTAAATTGGATTTGGTGGCCAGTTTCCAGTCTTTGCTCAGCTAATGCGGACCCCGCTACACGCAACAACTGCGTACAATGCCCGTGCTCAGTAACACGAGTGCTGATTGATCGCTTTGTTTCACTAATGTACACACAACCGCACGAACATGGAATCTGGTAGACATTAAGGGCTTCCAGATGATTGCAGTCTTTGATGGGAAAGTAGTCTGCGAGCTTAAAATTGGGTTTGAAGATCGTTTTTATGTTGTTCCTGAAGAGAGCCCTGCTGAGGCGATCGGTGACACCATGTATGTAGGGCAGATACGCTTGCTTACGGAAATTAGGGTTAGATGAGGGGAGTCGTTGTGGAGAAGGGTTGGTGTAGCGGTTAATGGAAGTTTAAATGTCTTTCCTAGAATAATTACTGCGGATCAAAGTTTCCAAGTGGTTCAGTTCTTGAGGAAGCGAATTGGGTTCAGATATGGAAATGGCCCTTTAGATGGGAGAAGTGACAACACCGCGCTTTTGGGGTGGATGATGGTGTGAGAGGCCATTGAGATATCTATCTATATGTATAGGTTTTCAGTAAACGGAATATTCCAGCGCACCGTCAGGGCGCCGGTGTACGAGAACATCTAGGAAAGGATGGCAACCGTCCGATTCGATCTCGATTGTGAAGCGTATGGGATCGTATTGGGAGTTCAAAAACGATACGAAATTGTTTAAAGATTCATAACCATGGGGCCAGATGACAAAGGTGTCATCAACGTACCTCTACCAACACTTTGGCTTAAGGTTGTAAGATAATAGGGCTTGTTGTTCGGAACGCTTCTATAAAGATGTTGTTGTGTGTAGCCGGGCCCGCACTGGCTGAACATAGACTTGAAACTGGCCACCAAATCCAATTTAACTCTACCCGCATCTTATCTCGCAACTATTATAGTAGAAAAATGGCTACCTTTTACATCACACGTGGAAAGCTCAACTGATTAAATCTCCTAGCAACCATCACGCTTGATTGATGCATAACATTTCTGCTCCATTGACCCAAAAAAATCCTTATATAAACCTCCCCGGAATGAATAATCCCAAGTTAGTGTACAGCAACAGCCTTGAAGATGTCTCATAAGAGTGTGGACGAAACCTCGGCAAAAGCTACGACAACGACGCGGTTCCAACCCGGAAACCAAGAGTATAGTATTATTGACGACCGCGGAAGCCTACAGATTCATGCTGATATATTTATGTTTACATCTGACATCTGACACAGTATTTTAGCAACTTAATAGTAAATTTCTTAATGCAACTATAAGCTAATGAAAATTACTTTATTTTTGCTAATATATTTGCCCTTTAGTTCTATCTAAAAGCTATTAGTCATGAAGAAGTTTTACAAAGACATAATATATTTCAAATTGAGAATCAGAACACAAGATTTCAAATTTGCTGCCAACCTAACAAAATTTGGCCGTTTGGCATTCCGTAGAATTACTTATTATTATATTACTTTGTTTTATATGCATTATTTTAAACGTGTTTCCTTGTTTTCAGAAATGAGACTCTATTGGTTAATCTTCATCCTTTGCACTGCGTTCGTTACGCTTACCGAAGCTAAAAAGCGGTGTCCCAAGGGGTATTTCCTTTCAAGTGGACAGTGCCGGCCGATAAAAGGCGCCTATGTACGCAAGGAAGATTACCATATAGTCGCTCCTCGTTGTCTGAAGGGATACGTTCTTGCTGGTATAAATGCGAAAAAGATAAGGGCCCAAGGCATCGAGAAGGAAGTCATAAGATTCTCTAATAACTTATACAGTATATTACGTATTATTTATCTCTGATGACGAATGGCGTCAAAAATCAAACCTGTTAAAAGTATCTTGTTCTGATAATGTTATTTGTCTCATTATTAACCACACAATTTTTAATAAAGTATAAAATGTAGCCTCGTAGTTTTCTCTTACAAACTTTTCCTTTGTATTAAACACTTTCCATCAATTCGTAATCATTTGCTCATTTGTCAATTCTTCTGAGAGAAGAAAAATGTTTATTGCAGCAATGCCCGGTCGATCCACTTTTAAAAACGCAATATATCATATAAGTAGAGTTCTGGCCTTTAGGCACCAAAAATATGAAAAAAAGGCACAATAAATGTAAAAAAGGCACTTTAAGAATTTTGAAAAAGGCAATAAACAATGAAAAAAAAACAAATAAGTTTTTGATTTCATAGATATTACTTTATAATTTTAATTTAATATACAGTCCTGGCCAAATTACTTGAAACACTCAATATTTTGTAGTTTTTTCATAATAAAATATAACTATACATGTATTATATTTTTTAATTTTTAAAATATATTGTAAAAATATGTAACATATGTAAATATTAAATAAGTCAATAACCCATGATTTTTAATAACACCCTTAATTCTTCGGGGCATACTTTTAATGCAAGATATGATTGTCTCTTTTATATCTTTATCGTTCTCCCATACATCCTTTTTATTTTCATTAATATTTCCTTTGTAGGTTTTCCTTTCCTATACCTTACTTTAGTCATTCCATACGTTCTCGATGGATGAGGTCCGGTGAATTTCGGCAACGTAAAAAGGTATGTGATTGTCTCAAAAATTTTACCTTTTTTTCCACATGGCAGGAGCATTTTTCTTGCATAAATAAGCCCCCGTCGGTATGCGAGTCTTGGCTTAAAATAAAAGGGAGTAACGTGTTTTTTTTCACATTTATTACTTCCTCTTGACCATTGTACCTTCTAAAAAATAAAAGGGCCGGGGCCTCCCATAATCATCCCAAATCATTACCCCCGGAAGGTGTTTTATAGTTCGAAGAACCGTGGACTCGTGAGAGTTCCCGGTAGTTACGAATAATTGTGCTCGCTGACAACCCACACTAAGCACTCGTCCCAAAAAAAAACCTGTTAAAAAAGCAAACATTTAATTTAGTAAAAAAGGTTGTTAATTTTCACCTTTTTTTCCCAAAACTCGCTGTTTTAAAAAGTCGATATTCTCTTGCAAAGTTGAGACGACAATTTTTTTTTTGTTTTAAAAAGCGGCTTTTTACGGTCTTCGGCCCATTAGGCGTTTTTTCGCGAAATCGGCGCCGACAGTTCTGCTCGAAATCTCTTTTCATTTTTTGAAAAATTTTTTTAAATCTTTTTTAATTGTAGCAAATCTATGCTCAAAGCCTGATGAACAATTTCAGGGGTCAGATTCTTCAAAGTTTTTTTTTTCCGACCGCACTTTGCCGTCTTTGCGTGTGTGCTACCCTTTGTTTAATTTTTAGCTAACGCGATATAAAGAAGGGATACTTCTGAAATTTTGCAATTTTCGTTTGTGAAGTTTTTTTATTTAGAAGAGCTTTTTAAGCGGTTTTTTTGTTCACTTGTTAAATTTTCCCCCGGCATTTTCTACAAAAAACTCAAATATTTCAATTTTTTTAAAATTCCAAAAAATTTAAATTTATAAAGAAGATAAATAACAAATTTTTTTTTGGCAATAACGATTATCAAACAAACCTTATCGATACTCCAAAAACTTAGCTTCTATACGTTATGACAAAATTTTTAAAAATTTTTTTAAAATGGACTTGCTAAATGAAAGTTTTAAAAAATTTTTATAATTTCTATTTTTCTTTTTTTAAAAAAAAAAATTTTTGATTTTTATTTTTTTTTCAAAACATCCCCTTAAAAGACGGATTTAAAAAAACCCCCAAAAAAAATTCAAAAAAAATTTTGGAGGAATTTAAATAAAAAAAAATTTTTTTTTAATTTTTAAAATTTCCCCCCCTTTTTTTTAAAAAATTAATTTAAAAGGAAAAAAAAGGTTGGGCTTTTTCAAATTTCCTTTAGCTGTGCGTTTCTCGAAATGGGGGGGGGGGTTCCCTTTGGGAAAAAAATGAAAAAAATTAAAGAAAAAGTCGGTAAAAGTGGGGGTTTTAAACCCATGAAAAAAATAATTTAGGAAAGGGGTATTAAAAAGAAAACCCCTAAAAATTTGAAAAAAAAAAACACAAAAATTTTTTTTTTCAAAAAGTCTAAAAAATTTTTTTGGTGAAAAATTTTTTTTTCGGGTTAAAAACTTTTAAAAAACACATAGAAAAAGGGGGGGTTTTATTTCCGGTTTCGGGGTAGGGGCCCAAATTTTTCCCCCAAAAAGAAATTTAAATTTTTTTCACGGTTTATAAATAGTTCTTTTCGAACGCCGTTGTAATACGTATTGACTATATAAGTCGACTGATTTACAAGTTTTAATGAGTTTTCGGTCGGACGTTGGTCCACGGCTGCCGTCGAGGAAAGTATGCGCGCCCGGCGAGAGACCGCGCCGAGCTTGAAAGTAATTTTGAAAGAATTTAGATTGAAATCTTTATAAGAACGCCCACTCATCGGCGAGGTGAGTACACTCCATGACCAGCGCTTATTACGAGGATTGTTCGATTGAAATATATTGCGATAAAAGGGGGTATTGTTTTGTGGCAGCATGAGCATAATAATAATAATTTTTTATTTTTAGTATATTTACAAATTTAATTATATGGATATAATTTGTTTCCTCCAAACCCCTACCTTAATCCAGGGAATCCTCCCGCACTCAGTGGTACGGTCGCCATTCCCGTTAGTCACCCACGCGCGCCCTCTAGACGAGGGGCGACTGCCACCACGGCAAGTCTCCTCAAACAAGCAACATTTCCTCTCGTCACACATACCTAATCAAGCAAATAAATCTGCAAATTTGCATGTTAATTACATAATTTTGCAAACCATAAGTGAAATATAAACATTGATAATAAATTAAATAAAATCACACTTCGGACAGACTGTAGAATAATTGGAACAGTCCTAGAAAACCGTAGGGCATCCTTAAGAACAATTCATAACACAGGACAAGGCATTGACATATCGGCACGACAATCCGTCGACGATGATAAAACCGGCCGAAGTGCAAAAGTCCACCAAAAACCAAAATAACTCCAAAAATGAGAAAAGCGCGGGAGAAGGGTTTAAAAAGTCACAGAAATTTATACAGGGATGACTGGAAACAGGATATGATAAATAAATATTTTTGTGAAAAATTTTACAAAACCCCACCACAACACTTAATTCGACTGGACGCCGGCCTGAGGAAAGCCAAGCAATCATCATCAAAAAGAGAAGAAGTGGGTAGTAAGGGCTTTTTAAGTAAAACGTTTCAGTGGATCCAGTGCAACAGGTTTTTAGATAAATTAAATATTATTGTGTTTAAATAATTCTGCTTGGAGATAGAAACACAACTCACTATTTTATTAGATAATTTTCAGTGACGAGTGTCGTCCCCGAATCTCTCTCAGGGGGTTTTACGTTCGTAGAAGAATTTTCGAAAAGTACAGACCACAGCGTATGGTAGACACTGTTAAACGCCCTCCTTCAGTGATGATATGGAGTTGCATTTCGGCAAAAGGTCCGGGCCCCATGTATTTTGTGATCGGAACTATGCGACAAGAACAGTATTTAACGGTATTGGATGGTGTTTTAAAATCGTATATTGAAGAGATTTATGCAAGACGGAGCACCATGCCATACCGCTAACTCTATCAAGTACCTTGAGGAAAAAAATATCCCTCTTCTTCCTTGGTGTGGTAACTCCCCGGACCTTAATCCCATTGAAAATTGTTGGGCACTTTTGAAAACAAAAGTAAAGCAGTTTCCACACCCAAATGTAGGAATACTTAAGGAAAGAATTGGTGAAATATGGCACAATGATCCGGATATTAAAGAAATGATTTCCCGGTGCATTGAGAGAAATGCCAAGACGAATACAAGAAGTAATAAAAAATAAGGGAGGAACTACGAAATACTAACAATTGGTGACTATTTTCAAAACTATCACAATATTTATATTAAAAACGTTTCATTTTTAAAGTTTTGAAATTCTTTGGCCACCTATTGTATTTGTTACTAACCATAATCATAATGATGTTCCTATAGTACTCTTTTTTACTTTTTACACAAAAATTTCTAATTCTGCATATAGCCGTCCTCTTACTAATGGTTCGTCTGACCATTCTTGCGAAGCCACGGTTCTTGATGAGTAATGAAACACTAAGACTTGCGCTTGAAGAAATGTAACACGTAATAAGGGTTATAACAGTGTGACTTCAAATGGAAGCATTGAAAGTGAGATTTATATTTTACAATCAAAAAGGAACCATTTTTTTTTGAATACAAGTGCATCAAAAAGTCTACTCCCACACAAAATTTCGAAGTTCACCTAATTTTCAAAGGACACCATGATTATTTTTCGAGGTCCAAAATAGCAAAATTTATTAGCGATTTTTAAAAATCTGACAACTAAAATCTCGAAGGTCCTAAAATGGCATTAACCAAAATTTCGTTAAAATATATTGAATTGTCGTATATTTACTTTGTCAAACGCAGCTGTCATTCGAGCACATATAGTGTATTCAGCATGGCCACTGGGTTTAAATTTGTGAAATTGCTCTCTGGCGGATACTAACTCTTTTTCAGAAGCCACTTTTCCTCTGCGAGCCCCCGATCTTCGTAATGGGGGTATTAAATAATTTAATTAGGCCCAGACAACGACAAATATGGGGTAATGGGGACGAAACTCCTCTTCTGTAAATTTTCCTTTTCGTAAATCTATGAAAATGTTCCTACAACAAACAACAGGGTAAATTCACAGGCTTTTTCGAGCACAATTTTCATAAATTAAAATATTTTTCGCAACGTTTTTGTCAAGTACGTCGGTGAAATTTATTATTGGACAGTGCCAGTAGTATAGCTGGGGCCGGTTCTGGCGCAAAAATTCCATAAGATTTAACATAGGGTCCAAATTTACTTTTTATTCCCACCACTATTACCTCGGTCATGTCACAGGGCCCGTGACTTCGCATGCCCCGTCCTTTTGGGCAAAAAATTTTGAATACGCGGGTCAAGTGTACCAAGGGGTCTTGAGGTGTACTTGGCTTGAGCGGGGTGATTCGATTTTAGCGTTAAAACGGCCGTAGCTCTTACGGGGGCTGAGATACCGCTCGGGGTTGGGGATGACTCTGTGCGCGCGAGTAGTACAGGTATATTGCATGCTGTTAGGCATTTACACACAACCATAGATTCAATTTTATTTCATAACCAGAACAATAGTTAATTTCCATTGTCGTAGTAATGAAGTCGCGGTTATAGACCTTAAATTTGCTTCGGGTTTAACCCAAACCTCGTATATCTGTAACGCTGGATGGAACCAAGCTGTTAAGACTGGCAGGTTTTCAAGAGAGAAAAGTTGTTGTTGGTTGTACCATGTAATGTACGTATGTCGTACAACTTGGTACCCCCTACTGCTGCTGCACGTCGCTTCTTTAATATGTACTACGGCGTACATAATGATAATAATAACATAGTTGTTGGCATGTAGCGGCCATTATTACGTCGAACAGAAGGATTTCGTTAACGTTTGATTAAAGTAATTTTCGTATTCGTACGTGAAGCGACAGGGGGCGAAGTCTGTATAACTCGATACGTACATTGGGAAATTCGAAATTTAAAATTACGATCTCGTTTTCTTCGTTTCATAACGCGCGAGGTGTTTCTTTGAGTAATCCAGCTAGCCATGGTGATAGTTTGTAGTGTGGCAGTATATTTTACTTCCTTTCCTCTTACATCTTTGTATGCTACGGTTGATTCTGCTACACCTAAGAATAATTTTTTTTTTAACACATAACGGGTAACAATTAAAATGTAACGCCATAAATTAGAAAGACAAAAAAAAAGTTGGAAAGGCCTAAATAATGTTATTTCTTTATTTGAACACATGGTCCTGGTGGTTCATCACAATGTTATTCTTTAAAAGTCGCGAAAACGACCAATGTTGGACAAAGTTACAGAATTTATAGCAGAAATGCATGACCTAAATTATGATGGCGTTAAAATTCAATGTGTAGTTTGTAATATCCCTTTAATGTGTTGGTTCAAAAGGGATTGTCTACGTCACGTAAATAGTAAACAGCATTCTTAAAAAAAAATTGCACACGACACTATGACAAATTTAAATTTAATTTATGTGTTACCTTTATTTCATGTAATCTACCGTTTAAATTACTAGACAGGGAAGCATATCTCTTCTGTTGGAATAAATATTCGGACTGCAAATTACCAAGTCGGGCATCGTTACAAAGACTTGTGCCATCTACTCGTGAACATGTTGAGAAAAGAATTAAATCGGAGTTGAAAGATAAAAAACTGTGGTTATGTGTGGACGAAACACCAGATCGTAAAAAACATTCCGTGGTTAATGTAATGGTACGTACAATGGAACCACATCAATCGTCACCTTCGATTCTATTAGCTTCCAGACGAGTACAACAATGTACTGCCGAAGTAATTTCAAAGTTAGTGTAAAATACATTGGAAAAGTTTGAATTTTCAACAAACCAACTGTTGATGTTTATGAGTGATGGTGCCGCAAACATTCTTTCTGTAGGCCGGTCTTTGAAAAAACATTGTGCTAACTTGTTACATATTACATGTAAAATTCATGCTTTCAGTCATGCGGCAGATAGTATTAGAAAATGTTATCCTGAGGTAAATTCTTTAATAGCGCATACAAAAGCAGTGTTTGTCAAATCTCCAAAACGTATTCGCAAATTTCACAGACTGTGACCACGTATGCCTGAGCCACCAGAACTTATTCTTACATGTTGGGGAACATGGTTACAGGCCGAGTTTTATTATCATAAATATTTTGAGAATATTAAGAACGTGGTTTTACAATTCGATCCAAAGGAAGCTGCGGCTATCAACGAAAGCCAGTCGAAATTTCAAGATTAGTCAGCGGTTAAACGATTAAAAGTTTCAGAACTAAATTTTGCGGATTAGTGGAGGCACAAAAAAAAAAAAATTATAAAATCCTGCGATGTCTTTTAGGGGAAATTTTACAATATGCAATATGTTCACGCACAGCTATGCGGGGTAAAAGACGAAAAAAAATGTTTGTGGTCTGAAAGGTTTGAAAGTGTTTTAGAAGAAAGTTTTCTGATTTTGACACGTTAAGACAAATTTGTGAAGGTGCGTCAACCGAACGGTTAAGTTGTTCCAAAGATGATTTTAATTACGCAAATAGAAGAACGTTCGTTTTCTGCATATAAACACACTTTTTCCTCACGCCGCATTCGGTTTGTCGAAACAACCGTGGAAACATATCTAATGTTGCAGATATTTAACAGAAATCATTCATTTTGTGATTTCACGGAAGACTCTTAAGACGGTAAGTGTTTGAGCACGTATTATATTTTATTTCTGGCGATTTATTTTGTGTAAACTTTTGTGCGCCCGCTACTGGCTGTTGGCGCAAATTGAGCAACTCGAGTTATTAATCGACGCCAAAACTCTTACTTATTTCGCTTAAACTGCTTCAACCGGGCTTTGGAAATATAGTTTAGCGTCCAACGTGGCTGAAATTTTCAAAAATATCTTTCAACGCATGCGCATTATTTTTCCTAAATATTTTTTTTTTTCTTCTCTTTAATTGTCAATTCTAAAATTTGAATTTGATAAACAAAAAAGACCCTTTTTTTTATTACACCACTTTGTAATTAAAAAAGTTGTTTGGGGGCCCCTCCGTATTTCTTCGCAAGCCCGGGCGTTTTTAGTCATACGGAATTACCAGGACGCAGCGGGTATACGACAACAAATCCTATTCGGAAAGCAAAGTTAATTGCGTAAAAACCTGGGCGATGGGAAAAAAAGGAAATCACGTGCGGGGGTGCCCCAAATGTGTCAGCGGGAGATTAACGGATCAAGCCACGCTCCGCGTAAAATATGATCTGACACCGCCCTCTATTACTTCGTGGCGGCCAAATAAAAAAAAAGCGTCACGAATCGCCCGCGTCGCAGTGACAACATCTCGCGCCAGAATGTTTACATACTTTGAAGCTAGCAAAAGTATTTGGTTTTTGCATTAGGTGCGCAGGGGAATAAAGGTTGGAAAGTATTCTTTCAATTAAAAAAATTTTGGGAGATACATGTTATGGTAAAAAAATAAAAAAAAAAAAAGCAAAAAATGTCAATCAAGTATGGGCAAAATTGAAAATTTTGGGGAATGTTACAATCCAAAATGCCCCTCGATGAGATGAAGCATAGAAATTTCGAAATAATAGTAATAATTAGAGTAACCAAAAATTTCGGACTCGCATAGGCGTCGGTATTACGGGGTTTAAAATAAAAATACGAAAAATTTTAAAAAACTTTTGTTGCTAATTATTTAACAAATTAGAGGGGATCAGGGTGTGAAACTGTAAAATTGCTCATTGCATATTTTCCACACTTTCTTTTTAAACCTTGTGCGTCGACAAAAAAAAAAATTCTTATACATAGAAAAAAGATCTCTCCACATTAAAGGGAAATTACATTTTGCATGTAGAAACTGTTTTTTAAAACACTTTTAAAAGTCACTATTCTTACACTTATTATAAACGGCCTCTAAAGTATTAAAATCGGTTTTCCTTAAAACATCTTGCCAACTTTTGACTAGCGCATAATTCTGGCGTATCATTTAATGTGTGCAATTTATTTTTTACACTCTCACTAGTCTAATGATTCCTGCAATGAAATTTCAGTAATTGTAGTTTTCTGAATGGCATCTAAATACTGTATAATGTACATATTGTTTTATTTTCAAAATTTGAGTGAATGTGAAAATTCTTCTTTGACTTTCTCTAATTGCTTTGGATCATTCCGATTAAATCGCATTATAACTGATTGAATTCGTTGAAAATGGATCAAAGAGTAAGGAGCTGATGTTAGCAAGTTACCCCATCGCGTCAAAATTGTTCAGGAGGTTTGGAATACCTGGACAAAATTTCCGAAGTTCTTTTAAATGTTTAGGAGATTACGAAACACTGCTTAGCTACTGCCCAATCACCGCAACGTTTCCGTAATGTTGCGAACAACGTCACCAACTAAATGCAAGCATGCAGCACGAGGTTAGGCATAATCAAACATATAAAAGCAAATTAACAAAAAAAATAAAAAATAAATGAAAATCAATAGAGAGACTGAATTTGAAAGCTGAGAAACAAGATGTCAATATTGTGGTCAATATCACTAGTACATAGGCGCAAAGTGTTTTCTAAATTAACATCTGTAAGCCGAGACGATGCTTATTTTTATTAATTTCATGTCTGTAAAAAAAACTGAGTCACATTATACGTGCTTCCGAATGTGCAAATACTATTTTTCTTGCGAAAAAACTCTCAGCTGTGGATACTTATATTCAGGTAATGTTCTGTAAAATCGTAGTTCACATCATCAATGTAGACTCAAATATGAGTCTCTTGAAGCTCGATCAACTCCATTTGTAGGTGAAAGCGGAGCATCTTCCACATTACACCTACACGGATTTGTAAAAAATATGGAAAGTCTATCCATATTCCTAAAACGGCAAACCGTTCAGTGAATTGCTCTGACAGTTAGGTTTCAGTTCTTCAGCAGAGCGACCGTAATCAATGTTTTCGTGACGGATAATGTTACAAAATGAAAAAACAGTTTTACTTCTCATTTGTGTTTCCCACAAGGCGAATTTTATTTGGAAAAGCTTAAGATGAACTGTACAGCCTGATTTACCAATGCCCTTGTTTCTTGGAAGCTTTTTGAGTTAAGGGCGTTAGGTGTCTTGTGATGTCTACCAGAAATGCCAAGTCAACGAAAAAAAAAAAAAAAAAAAAAAAAAAGGGCCCCCCCCCCCCCCCCCCATGGGGTGGAATTACAAATTTGCGGCAATGTTTCTCTTTCATTTCCATAAAATCAGCAATTTCTTTCTAAGGTCATAAATCTTTTAGCATTTTGCCTTTGCTTAGCCACCTTACTTCGGCAAATAGTATGTCACATCATCGTGTTCTGAAGAGGAGTCATCCAAAAATGCTTTAAATGGCGAGGTTAAGACCGCGGATCTAATAAATTGTGGTATTTAGACCCACATCCATAACGTTCTTCAGTCGAATGGAATTAGAGCACCAAGTTTGGTGGGAATATGCAATGCTCGAATTATTAACACATTTGCCACATTCATAGCGGTTGCTCTTTCCTCAGAATTCCGATAAGAAACCTGTTAGTGACGACCCATGAAGGCGCACCATCTGTGCACACTCTCAAATAATTTTACACCACTGCAAACCATATTGCTCAAAAGTAACTGTGCACCTCGGCAAAAAAATTCTTTTCCAGTAGTGGTCCTGTAGCGAGGCCGTAAGCCAAAATCCTCTGTCACTACAAATTCTCATCACACTCGTATAAAATAGCTAAAGTGGACTGTGTCAGATAAATCTGTACCCTCGCATCAAGCAATCGAAAATGCTTGAAAACCAGCCAGTCTATCAAGTCAAGTTTTTTTGATATCACTAGCCATCATACTTATAACGTCGAACACATACGTCGCGATAAGCTCACTTTCTCAACACTTTTTTCTTTTATGGACACAAAAGTTCGCAAACATCTACTGCACTCTTCAACAAAACTCTCCCTCAGAATATGACTCGATGTTTTCGTATTGGGGAACTAACTATAAAATATCTTTAACAACAACTGTCTAGATTTGATCTTGGTGAATGGAAAATTTCTTGCCGATTCCTAATCGTAATGAGTTTTTTAATTTATCCTTTCTTAACTGCCCGTAAAGTAATTTTATATTGAGTGAAATGCTTGCTGGAGTTTAATTGCCGCTTCATATTGTATTCTTTTAAAACAGAAATTGTTTTATTACACAGCAAACACATAGGTTTACCACTATGCATGATAAAAAAGTATTCTTCAGTCCATTTGTTTTGGAATTGACGACATTCTGTGTCCACTTTCGCTTTTTTAAACCAGGGGACATCTTGATAATTTTTTTTCTTCTGAGCTGAATTTGCTGAATATTCCCGCGTCGTTTCTATCAGTTGTTAAGAAGTAATGAGTTGACACGGGCGCGATGAGCGGTTTATATATGTAACCGCAATAAGGCAACTAGAATACTCTCGATCGTACGCGAATATGCGATGCTAGCCGCGTTATGAATGAACAGTCGGCTCTGGCGCGCTTCGAGCATCGGGCGGCTTCCCGAATGTTTATCTGTTTGTCTTCTTTCTAACGACATTTCTGACTCGTCTGGGGCGTTCCATTGCGTACGCTAAAATATTAGTTATCGATTCTAGTCTTTATGATTTGAATAAATACAGTTTTAGGTTGGTTGACGATAATTACAAATAAACTATGTGTGCTAAATCCTTAAATTTTTTTGGCGCGTTATTTGAATTTCTTTCGCGGGCCGGATTGAAGCTGGTGGAGGGCCAGATCCGGCCCGGGGGACGGGGGTTGCCCACATATGATGTATAGCAACGTAAGTATGCCTTCTTATCTAAAATGCGTTCTGGAATTCTTGCCGTATTGTAGCTTATACAGTGTTCTGATTGCTTTGTTTCCCAGAATAAAGATTGTAGGGATTTTTGATCAAGATGACGGTATTCCGTACAAAAGGCTGCTTTCATTACTAATTTCGTATTTAGCACATGATAAGAGACGTAAAAAAATCATAAATACGAGGGTAAGTCAAATAGTATCTACACTTTCGCCATAACAAGCTTTGAAGGTTATCGTAGTTGCGGCCGCTTGCCCATGCGTTGAGTTGGCGCCTCTGTGGTCATGTGTGCGGAATCTAAGCACGATTGCGTCATTTGTCTAACAACGAGCAGTGATTCGATTTTTGTGGTCAGAGGGTGTGAAAGGTGCTGGACGACTACTTGGCGAATAAGCTGAAACCAGCAATTCGAAACAAACGCCGTGGTCTACTCTCAAAGAAGGTTTTGTTGTTGCAAGACAACGCCCGTCCGCCACACGGCCCATTAACGCCATAACGCCATAGAACTATTAAACAGGTTGGTCTTGAGACCCTGGAAACACCCTCCCTACAGCCCTGATCTCCCCGCTCCTTCAGATTGTCATGTCTTCGGACCGCTCAAGGAAGCTTTGACAGTCGTCGATTTCCTCAGACACAGATGTTCGAGATGCGATGCAAAAAGTGGCCTTCACAAACCAAACGAAAAACATTCTACCAGGCAGGGCATACGGAAGCTTGTGGATCGCTGGAGCACGTGCGTTGCTAAAGGTGGAGACTATATCGAAAAATAATGTAACTGTTTACACCTATCTTTGTTAATACAGTTGTAGAATGAAAAGTGTAAGTAATTTTTGATTTACCCTCGTACACATCTTGGCATTCGCACATATTATTATTAACCCATTTACCCATTTAGACCAATATAATCGCTTAAAAGTATTTAGAAGCCAATTTCCAACGGTGTAATATTCCTAGATGTTCATTAAAAGATGATCGCCTGCATAAAAAAGAAAAATAGGATCGTTCACAATCTACGCATAAGCGGAGTAGATATAATAACATCGGCTTCAATAATACGGCCAAATTTCGTCAGCAACGTTCAATATCTAAAAAACTTCATTAAATCTCCGAAAACGTGTCCGTGATATAGGACGCGACGAACACGAGAAAAAAAACCTATTTTTAAACGGCTGTAAAACCGCAAGATGTCCTCGTGTACCGTATTTTGTGTCCGAAATGGAACATCAGAACGAAAATACCTAAAAAACAAATGAAGCTATATCATCAAGTCGCTACAGGAAAGTTTTTAGTTCTTTTAATACGTAATTAGGACCCTTCTTAGTAACAAAGACAAGATGAGGCCGAAGATCACTGATTTAAACAGTGTGTCTTATTTGCTTTAAGGCAAATGATAATCTATATGCGCACGATATATTGCATAGCTTAAAATCGTACCTTAGTAAAATCATCTTACCAAATACTAAAAAATACGTCATCTTGGCATTTTCAATATTAAAATAATTAATCAAACACGTTATATCGCTCTACTATACACGGTGTATGTAATTTCGTTACCAAAGTCACTAATCCCTCATGTAATTTCGTTACCGCTTCTTATTTACCTGGGACTAAAGAAATATTTTACAATAATCCTTCATGTAATTTCATTAGCGTTGATCAGTTACCTAGAATTTATTATTTCTGGAGTCAAGAAAAAACTTCTCAAGCTAGATATATAATTTATTATTACATATTAAAACATTTTGTTAATAATAATGCTACTAATATTTAGGAAGCGCGCATTATGAAAAATATCACATATGAAAATTATAGTCGCCAGGACAATGAAATGATAAACATTAAAAAAAAATTAGTTGCTTATGCAAACCGTTTTTAACTTTTCAATGGTACAACGCTAAAATTTGACGATTTTCTAAACTTTCACGTTATGGATCTTAGCTGGATAACTACTTGCTTTAATTTTTAGTAAAGTGTCAATTGAAATTTTTAAGTGTTTCGAGAAAACACGTAAAAAGATTGAATGGAGCTGATACAAACTTTATAAAATGGCTATGAAAGGATCACAAGCATTTGTTGTAGACTAAGATCAAAGACGTTTCTCCCAAAATATGTAGGGAAATATAGCTTATTCTGATATTACACGTTGTCTACATATTACCGGATGCAAGAGATACTGTAATCTGACGCACTCTTTGTCTTTCTGTGCGTTCGTAAGAGACTTGGATTTCGAATGACATATGTTAGTTTATACACCGCGGAGATGGCACAGATCATTTAAAGGTCATTTTGCGAATGCCGTAAAAATGCCAACAAATAGACGTACAGCCTCAAATCCCTCTAAAAAGCATCCTGAGCGGAAGGAGTGAGAAGTGCGGTTTGTTAGTAGTTAAATGCGCGAACTTGGATTTAGCCGCATATTTCAGACGAAATCGGTGTAGTAGAAGTACTGTGAAACGTATATTGAAAACGCAACAAATACAAAAGTTACAAAGTTCAAAATCGCCAGGAGAGTTTCCTCCTTAATAAAACATTGTTAGAAATTTCAATTTATTTTGTACAAGTATCGAATTATTTTTCTTTAGTTTAATTGTATAAGATTCGTTGTTTATTTCCTACTTAGAATTTTACTTTTTCGTTCTCCTATGAATAGAAGAAATTGTACTTTCTAACACAATCTGAGAATACAGAAAATCCGCAGCAAAACATAAAAAATCTAACTCAGTTAACTACATGAGTATGCGGTTATAAAGTATTATACTAGATAATATTGTATTAATATGATTAATAATAATAAAAACAGTTTTTCAATATTTTGGGTTTGATTTTGTAAGAAATCGGCTGGTTTTCTCTCCCTTCCTTCCTCGAAAACTAAATATAAGTTGCCCCACTCTAGCTCAGATCCGGGTACTGCCCTTGCGTTGGGGAGTGACGCTCTATGTTCTATAACGTTACTGTTAAAAGAATATTGGTCTCGCTATCACATAATGATTTGCCTGTTTTACGTTAGTAAATTAAACATGGAATTTATGCTTAATGTAAATAAATCATATTGTTGCTTAGTAAGAAAAGCACGAACTCCATTCTTTAGCCAAAATGAGATTTAATGCCATCATAACTAGTTTGGGCAAACAGCGGTAACAGTCAGTGTAGTAGATATGTGGTGCGAAGTCCGGCGATTATTAATTTCACGCGTTCACAGCGTCAGTACTAAAATCGATGCTGTCAGGCGAATAGTTCTGTGTATATGTAGGCTGTCGTAACCTTATTTCGTAATTGTACGTCTGGTTTGCTTTAAAATGTCCACAGTTAATAAAACTTTAGTGGACATGCCGGACTAATTTTTGATGGCGATAAAATTCAATGTTAGTTGAAAATCCTTTTAATGTGTTGGTCTAGAAGAAACATTGTGCACGTCACATCGAAAGCCAAACAGCATTCTTCTGCGAAAAGTTGCATACGAGACCAAAAAAATTTTACATTTGACTTAGGTTACTCTTATTTTATGTAATTTATCATTTCGTGTTACAGGACAAGAAGTATTTGTCTCCTTCTGGAATCAATATGGGCGGGACTGTAAATTACTAGTCGGACATCGATACGACATGTAGTGCCATTTGTTCGGAAACATATAGACAAAAAAGAATTGAAAACGGATTGAAAGATAAAAAAACTGTGGTTGTGTGTGGACGAAACAAACATATCGTCAAAAACACTCTGTGGTTAATGTAAGGTATGTACAATGGAACCAATCGACCGTCATCCTCCGCCTAATTGCTTCCAAAGAGTTATTAAATTGTATTGCCGAGAGATTTTTAAAGGTGGTGTTGAACGCATTGAACAAATTTGAAGTTTCAACTAAAAACTTTAATGTTTATAAGTGATGGTGCCGCAACATGCGTGTTTGGGCCGATTCTCTAAAGAACACAGTGGAGTAACTTCTACATGTAACGTGTATAAAATCTATATCTTAAATCTTCGGCACAAAAAACGATTCCTGCATGATGCTAGTACAATGGCAGTGGTCTAAAGTCCTCGAAACTACCGACTATTTCACAATTGTGTCCGATTACCTGGAACCACACAGCTGATTGTTATACGTAGGGAAATGGTTGCAGGCTGCGTTTATACAACAAATATTTTGGCCAAGTAAAAGAAAGGTAGTTTTAAATTCATCCACAGAAGCTGCAGGAATCAAGAAAAAACCAGGAAATATTTTGAGTTAGTCAGGTTAAAAGAGATTTAAAAACTATTCACAACAATTACTTCGGCTGCGGAGGGAGTAGAAAAATTTACAAAATGTTTCGATGTCCGCTAGTGGATTTCTGTCAAATTGTGAATGATGTTCACGCACATTATGCGCTGTAGAAGGCGAAACAAATTGGGTGTAATACGAAAATTGGAAAGTGTGTTCAGAAGAAAGACTCCGATTTTTCTATATTAGACAAATTTGTGAAGGTGCGTGTGAAGATGCATTTGTTGTTTCAAAGATTATTTTAAATATGCAAATATAACATTCCTAGATGTCTACGGTCGTTTTCGGAATTAAAACATTTATTACCGCAGTCGTACTCACTTGACTGATAACAGCGTGGGAAACATATTCTAATAATTCAACTATTAACAGATGTACCCCGTTGTGATTTCACGGAAGACTCTTTAAAACGGTAAGTGTTTTCACACGTTTATAATTTATTTCTCACCTTCTATTTATGTGTAAACTTTTATGCGCTCGCCACGCCTTGGCTGTTACCGCATATGTTGCCCAGCGTTAGTAATAAAATGCATACTCGTTGCCTTAGTAAGATCTCGCACGTAACTCAATTTTTTAGCCGAAATGAGATTTAAACGCCATCATAACTGAAAAAAGGTTTCAGAATTATGTTTTCCCAAAAATCAGTAAAATTATTCAAGAATAGCCTTTAAAAGGAAACAAGAGTTAGATGTGATCATATAAAACCAAACAGTTTTGTGGTCTTCTGTAAAATCGACTTTTAATGTAGTTAAACGCTTTATCACTAAAGCCGCCGATGTTGTAGATTAATTTAGTCAGAATAATTAATCGTTTCTTTTTTCTGAAAAAAAACTCATCCATAATGATACAGAGTATCTTTCTATTATTTTGGGTAGACTTAGTCTCAAAATCTCCTTTGAAGCCTTCCAATTTTCGTGTAGTGGTAAGGAAATGCAATTTGCCAGAATCTACAAAATGATTGGCATTCACATCACAAAGCAATATTGGTCATTTGTGTCGCTAACAATATAAGATTCTTGTAAATTAATCTTTAAAATTTGATATTTCCTCGGCCTTTGTAAAATCTGTTTTCACTTTTATCAAGCAATAACGAATGTAAATGTAAAATTTGGTGATTTAACAGTACAAAGTCTTCTACCTATTCGTGTTCTTGCTTATTCGTTTTGAAAACATCGCACCGCACCCGGTTCGAATTGAATTTAAAAGCAAACGAAAACCGCACAATGTTACCACATTTAATCGCTACGTATTCGTAAAAAAATGCTGCTTGTTATATAGCCATCCTTCAGGGCACCGTTGCAGTTTATTTTCCAAACAAAAGAAAACTCGCTCTAATTATAGACGATAAAGTTCGAAAATAGGCACCACCCTTTTCTACGTCGCTTTTACGAGTTCGATCCCCTTCGAGGCAAATAGTTCGGGAAATGGTCGCGGATGGAACGGTCGATGATTGGCACGGCATTCGGGCCTGCGGGCGAGTACTGCGGTGGTGGATCGCAAAGGCGCCGAACAACAAGAAAGAAACGCATCGTATACATGCCATACTCTAGCGCTTGGCATAGCCGTCCGTTTACCGTCAATACGATGATTTAAAATAATTAAGGGCCGCGTCTGTTCGAAATAGGTGACGTCGACGTCACACATCAACTAGATATTTTATGAACGCTTTTAATGTAATGTGATTATAAAGACAGGTCGATTATCTTTGAAATCAAAATTTATCCAAGCATTCGATATATACCCTGAGAGAATGTTTAGTAGCCCTAAAAATATTTAATGACATTAACAAGATAGAAGACAGATGAACGTTTATTTGTAACAATCCCGAAAACGAAGATTCCTGGAATGTCAGTGTAGTGTAAATCCACAAATCCACTAAGAAATTTATTGTAACTTCGTAGGTAATGGCGTTATTTTTAATAGTTACGTTAGACATAATCCACTAAAGCGAGCACACCGAGCTTGTTCTAGTATGCCACGAAGTGGTGGCAACGTAACATCTGCAGATCGTCATTTGTTGATGAATAGAAGCGCGTCATCCGTTAAATGAAGACTGCGCGCTGTTAGTTCGAGCCGTCGAGGAATGAATTTTTTTTGTAGTGGCCCACTGTGAACAACGCCCTAATTATCAACGAACACCCAAACTGCAGGTGTATATTTGCGCGTCTCACGACGTAATAGACAGTGGTTTGTCCTCGTCTAATAATTACATATTTAAATTACCTATGTTTACATACATGTATGCGCCCGGCAGCCTGATTGCGAACCTGGCGCGTGGCGCTCTTGACCCGCTCTAATCATTACACTCCTGAAGGCAAGGCACAGTCAAAACAGTGGACTGCAAAGGTTGAATTGGTTCCGAAAAAGGTGAAGACTGTTCTATCGGCGGGAAAGTGATGCGTTACATCATTTAACTTGAAGAACTAAAGTGGCTCGCTTTAATAGCGTCGAAAAAAACCTTTGAGCTGAATTCAGCAAGGGAATTTGATGTGCCTATTGATGACTGGCTTAATGTTCCGCGCAAGCAGCTCCTTCCCAAAATTTCTCAAATAGTATCACCTCACCCAAGGGCCAGCTTGCTCGTCGGCGAGGGAGTGGGCCAATTCAACTCATCAATAAAAATTACAGATTGCAAGGCACCACCTGCTTGAAATAATCCCTGTCAGGTGATTGGGGTAAACAGGAACCCACGAAGATGGTGATAAAAATAAATTATTGAGGGAAGAGAAGGCGTTGCGGGATAATTTACTTCAAATAAAAGAAAAACAATTCATAAATTCGGCGTATGAGAGAACTCCTTTAATACGAAAGCGAAATCAATAAATAAGTTTATTAGACACGTATTAGCAAATATGTATCCAAAAGTTATAATGATAGCAATAGCCAACGCTTCGATTCACAATGATCGCGACAATAGTAAAATAGTAATCTAAAACGCCAACATGAAATTGTTCAAAAAGTAAATTGAAAATAAACGTGTAGGTACAAAGCAAAATTGATACAAAAGATCAGGTCGAAATTAATGAGTACAAATTAGTTATAAAATAATTACTCTAAAGTAGATTCACAAAAAAGGTAACAAAGGAAATTTCTTAAATGTCAAAGTATGAATACATGTTTGTTATGGTTCACGAAAGGTGCTGACTGAACAAAGGTAGCGTTGCCTGCCTCTAAAATTTTTCCCTACAGCTTGAAGGATTATTAATTAATTCCAGAAAGATAAAGCAAAAAGGTAAAGGCCACAGAAAATCCAAAAACAGGGTAACCAAAAAACGGTGTAATCCAAAAGGTTAATCCAAAAAGAATATCCAAAAAGTGGCACAACAACAGGCAGATCTAAAAACATTAAGCCAAAATCAGGTATATACAAGAAGGTTATGATCCAAAAATGTGGTACCGATCAAAACCCCCTAAAAAAGAAATAAACGAAACCGAAATTACAAATCAAAAGCTTACCGTTGTAAACGAAGAAAACGATTTATAAGATAGGAATAAAAATAGACCTGGCCCCAACGTGGCAATCAGACTGGGTTGTCGAGACGCAGCATTCAATCTTGCTAGCAGTAAACGAAGCCATCCTCTCCAATATTCAAAACAAAAACTAAAACTAGGTAACGGAAAAACGGAACTTATAGGTAGGTTCCATAAATATCCACTCAACGTGATAAATTCAAAAAAATTACAAAACTAGGAAACCATACCGTGGTCACTAAAGTATCAACACTCAAAAACAATGGGCCCACAAGTTATAAATTAACGACAAAAGGGAGGAATACAGTGGGAAATTTGCAATTTTCCCCACTCGGATACACGATAGAAACTACATGGATCAACACTTAAGTTATGAAACTGAAGATGCTAAAACTGAAAATTTAAAAGGAGCAATACGTAAATAAGGTCTCGTAAAATCTAACTAAATCAGGTATTTGACACATAACCTTACTAAATGTAAACACTCCAATGAATAGAAAATATAAGAGAAAAATACACGGGGTTGCCTAAGACACGGAAAAGGGACATTGTATAGACACCTCAAGGAATAAAAGATAATAATTTTAACTATAGAAAATTAACACCAATGCCAAAATCAAATCCGAAGAAGTATCCGGTAACTAAAGTATAGGAAACAATTAATATTAGGGACAAATAACTAAAAGGACATGCCCATAAAATAACAAATCCTCCAACAACAGGAGCAAAAGTAATATCGCAATAAACTAAAATGTCAAAAACTAACGAGGGGCGAAGGAGGGTAAACCCGATAAATTTTAAAGGGCAAACATAGACCAAAAGATTTAACAAATTAAGGTAAGCGAAACTATATGCGTGACTGGAATTAAGAGCTTGTCATATAGGTAAGAGAAAAAAAGAATGCTAAACTGCTAAAATATAACGACAATTGTAGGATCGCAGAAATAAAAAGTACGCCCATTACACATGCTCCCAACAAAAAAAAGTAACATAGTTGGAAGAATGAAAAGTTATCAATTTTTGTGGAGGATACTTGAAAAACAAGTACTATAAGTCGATCTACTGTTGATGTTATGCATCAAGCAAACTAAAAGACAACCTATGTATTTGTGAGTTTTAGAACAAGCAAAAGTTTTATAATTTTTTTAATAATGATTAATTATACGTTATACGAGAAGGATATTCTGGGAATTCCTTGAAAATTTTATACGTACATTGGTTTCGGTAAATAATTACCACTTGTCGAAACCAAGCGTGAACTTGTCAGGTAATAGTAGGTCTGGTTTAAATGCTCAAGCGGACTCTTTTCTTGTCATATAGCACCTTTGACGTTTTCGTAATAATACGTTAGCGTGGGAACATGTAACTAATATTAGATTTTTTTTGATTAAATTTTTGAATTACACATTAGGAACTGTTAAGAATATAGCTTTTAAAGTTACTAATTATGTTGATTTAGCGAAAAATAATCTTAAGGAGTGTATTATACATATAAATATAATTGAATACATGTTTAGCAGTTCGTTTAGAACGAAATTTAGCAACGCAGCCCCCCGAAGAATTGGTGATTTAAAGCAGATACGATATTGCAGATGTGGAAACTGAAGAGGAAATTCATCCAAATCCCCATTCGTTGCTTTCGTCGATTACAAAAATAGTGTTTGATGATTAATAATAATAATAATAATAATATTAATAAATAAACAATAATAATAATAAATTATTATAATAGTAATAATTAGGAGTAACCTAAACTGCGGAACTCGCATAGGCGTCGGTATTTTACGGGTTAATAAAGAATACGAAAAATTCATAAATAAAACAAACCGGTAGAGAAGCAGGCATTAGTGTCGACCTGAATATAAATCATGTTAAACCGCGCTGAGAGAGATTTCGTTTTAGTTACCGTTGAGCTGTTGCAGAGATTAGTCGAACGGTCAAGGTTATGTACTTGGTCGCTTTTGAAAATATAGCTGGTGTTTTTTGTGTGTTGCAGTATGATACCAAGTAACATAATTAGTGTATCGTTTCATATAGAACTTAATATTTACATACCTAAGCAAAAAACAATGCCTCGAAAGATTTGCCTACTAATGTACAAAAGTATATGTCACTTTTTCCCCATTAAAATATGACGGTATGCAGTTTTTGCTTAATATGCAAGTTCTTTGGCGCAGTGGACAGAAACTGATTGCCAGAGGCATGTCAATGGGTATTAAGCATATGAGAATGCAAGAACTGAATACCTTATACACTATTCCTCATACATTTATTATTATGTGTACCTTTGTATCTTCGTTGTCGTTGGTGAGAAAAAGCAGGCTTTAAAACGTTTGGCGACAATTACGTTCCAAAGTACCCATTACCCTCACAACACAATTACAGAAAAATTTGCCGCGAATAAAAGAGATCTAGAAAAGTGTGAACCGTGATTTGTGTTCCAAAAAAATAGGATTACCGTGGAGAGATGACCGATATAAAGAAAAACAATATTGTGAAATGTATATAGCTCGCGTTTTGTCTAGCGAGAACACAGCATCTCCGATATTTGTTACTTGCAAAACGTGTTCAAACAATGTACCGCGGAAAATATTAAAAAGTGATAATGAACGCTTGAAAAAATTTAAAATTGCCAAGATCAAGTTGTGATGATTGTGATAGATAGCGCCGCAACGATGTTAAGTGTTGGGAGATCCTTAAAAACATATATTTCCTAACTAATACATAAACCTGCGTGCTGCATGCTTTGCAGTTAGTTGGTGAGTTGTTCGAAACATTACGGGAAACGTTGATCGGATGATTGGAAGACTAAAGCAGTGTTTAGTAAATCTCCTAAACATTTAAACGAACTTCGTAAATTTTGTCAGGTATTCCCAGAACCCCTCAAACCAATTTTAACGCGATGGGGTAACTTGGCTAACAGCAGCTTCTCTACTTGATCATTTCAAGAAATCAATCAGTTATTAATGCGATTATGGAATGAATCCAAGCAATTAGAGAAGTCAAAGAGAATTTCAAAAATTGCTCAATCTTTTAGAAGATTTAACAACAATATGTACCAATTATACGCAGTATTTACAGATGCCATCAGAAAACCACAAGTACTGAATTGTCATTGCAGGAATCATTAGACATAGTGGAGAGTTGTAAAAAAATAAAATACCACAAATTAAAGGATACTCAGGGATTATGCGTAGTCAAAGGTTGGCAGATGTTTTAAGGAAAAACCCCGATTTTAATACTTCAGAGGCCGTTATATAAGTGTAAGAATAGTGAACTTTAAGTGATTTTGAAAAACAGTTTTCTACTGCAAAGTAATCCTTAGATGGTGAGAGATCGTTTCTATGTATAAGAATTTTTTCTTGTCGACGCACAAGGTTAAAAAGTAAACTGTGGAACATATTGCAATGATGACAAGTTACAGTAGTTCACATCCTGATCCTCTAATTTGTTGAAAATTAGCAAGTAAGTTTATTTATTGAATTTTTCGTATTCTTATATTAACCCGTAATACCGACGCCTATGCAGAAGGTCAGCAAGGTTGAGCTTACTCTACTAATGATTCAAAGATTTAACAGATGTTACCCAGGTGTTGATTTTATGGAAGACTTTAAAACGTAAGTGTTTAGCACGTTTTATAATTATTTTCTTACCTTCTATTATGTGTAAACTTTTATGTGCTCGCCACGCCTCGCTGTTACAGGCATATTTGCTCCAGGTTATAATGAATAGTTTCAATACAGGCATGAGAATACAATTAAAATAATATTGTAAGAGGACGTCATAATGTCAAAATGAAGAAAATCGAGTCATAAACACGACTTTTTTTGAATTATTTTCACGCTCTTGAAGGAAATTTATTCATAACACTTTGTAATTTTGTGTAATAAACCTATTTGGAATTTTGAGGGAATGTCATAACGCAAATATTTGCTGAAGCGAAACAAATGCAAATCATTCTGGACGCGTACATCTCCAGCTTTCCCAGAGTCATTAATTCGCCCTATCTGCGATTCGAGCACGTAGCTTTTCATTAACGGCGCGTATCGAACGGATCCGCTCTAACTATGGAAGCTATGGACGTCAAGACGACGCGCTAATTCTTAATGATTTTATGTCCGTGACGGAAATCGCGAAGTTTTCAATCGCGCGGATTTATTAAGTATTTATCAAGCAAGAGGACCATTGATCGTCGTAATATTTAATTAAGGAACATTTCTCTTTCTCGGTATAATATTGATTGCTTCTATCGCGAAAAAACATTTTAAGGATCCATAAGCTGGGCTGCTATCAGGGCTTTTAATATAAGGTTTAAGCGAACAGTTGCAAAGTGTATAGGTTCGATACATGTGTATACACTTTATAATTATTTATAAATAAAGAATGTTATTAACAGTTTATGGTGTGTAAATTAGACGTAGGCATTGGATACTGAATACCGGATCATTTAACCATAATGATTTATCAATAAAAGAGAGGTCAAGGAAAAACGAAAATTAAAATATACAACATAGTATTTATAGCAGTCCTGATATACGGAGTAGAGTCTTGGAACCAAGAAGACAAAACGTAACAAAATAAGAAATAAAACAATCAGAGAATCAGGGTGGTAGTCATTGGTAGAGTTGCTCAATTTGCACCAACAGCCAGTGGCGGGCGCATAAAAGTTTACACAAAATAAATGGTCAGAAATAAAATATAATACCTGCTCAAACACTTACCGTCTTAAGAGTCTTTCGTGAAATCACAAAGTGAATAATGTTTGTTAAATATCTGCAACATTAGATATGCTTTCACAGTTGTTTCGGCAAACCGAGTGCGGCCTGAGGAAAAACTGTGTTTAAAACACTTTCAAAGCTTTCGAGAACACAAACATTTTTTGCGTCTTCTAATGCGCATAGTTGTGTGTGAACATGTTGCACTATTTGCCGAGATTCCACTAACGACACCGAAGGATTATGTAATTTTTCTATTGCCTCCACTAAAACGCGGCCTGTAACCATGTTCCCCAACGTGTAAGAATAGGTTCTGGTGGCTCAGGCATACGGGGGCACAGTCTGTGAAATTTGCGAATACGTTTTGGGGATTTGACAAACACTGCTTTTGTATGCGCTATTAAAGCGTCTACCTCAGGATAACATTTTCTAATACTATCTGCCACATGACTGAAAGCATGACCTTTGCACGTAATATGTAACAAGCTAGCACAATGTTTTTTAAGAAACCGGCTTACAGAAAGCATGTTTGTGGCACCATCACTCACTAACATCAAGAGTTGGTTTGTTGAAAGTTCAAACTTGTCCAATGTATTTAACACTAACTTTGAAATTACTTCGGCAGTACATTGTTGTGTTCGTCTGGAAGCTAATAGAATTTGATTGATGTGGTTCCATTGTGCGTACCATTACATTAACCACAGAATGTTTTTTACGATCTGTTGTTTCGTCCACATATAACCACAGTTTTTATCTTTCAACTCCGATTTAACCCTTTTTTCAACATGTTCACGAGCGGATGGCACAATTCTTTGTAACGATGCTCGACTTGGTAATTTGCAGTCCGAATATTTATTCCAAAAGAAGACATATGCTTCCTTGTCTAGTAAATTAAACGGTAGATTACATGCAATAAAGGTAACACATAAATTAAATTTAAATTTGTCATAGTGTCGTGTGTAATTTTTTTTTAAGAATGCTGTTCACTATTTACGTGACGTAGACATTCCCTTTCGGACCACATATTAAAGGGATATTTTCCATATTAAATGTTAAAATGAAAAGTGCATTGAGTTGGCCGTGGTTCAGAATTAACAAAAGCTATCGGTAAGAGATGAGTGAAGAGAGATCAAGACAATCGGAGATTTTTTGGTTTGAGTAGATAATAATAATCATCAATCAAACATTTATTCTGCACAACAGAAATTTTGCTTCCAAATAAGCTTTTAGCTCTAAATCATGACAATGTTCTCTGTTCATATCAAGCAAGCAGCTTTTTCTAGCTAAACTGTAGCCTTCAGCTAATCTGTGGCCGAACCTTGTCTCATGCTACCCTCAACAAAACTCCTTAATTCGTCGGACCAACCAAAATAAAAATGTAACAAAACAGAACCTTTACGCCCAAAATCGTCCCCGTCTGTTCCGCGTTTCGTTTGGCCCACAGAAAAATTAGGCCCCTTAATACCACAAGCTGGAAAAATTTTACCCACCAATAAGCATTCAGCCAAGTCATTACAAAGTTGGCCGTGTTCATATCAAGCAAGCCAGCTTTTTCTAGATAAACTATAGCATTCCAGCTAATCTGTGGACAGACATTGTATCCTCCTACTACCCTTAACGAAAATCCTCGGCGTTCACTCGGACCAAGATAAAAATGTACACAAAACAGAAACCTTACCGGCAAATAAAACATTGACTGTCCTCGTTTCCTCTTGGCCCACAGAAAATCTAGCAGAACCACAAAACTGAATTTTACCACCCAAATAAGCTTTCAACTCTAAGTCTTGACAATGTTCCGTGTCATATTAAGGAAGCAGATTTTCTCGATAAACTGTAGCCTTCCAGCTAGAAACCTTCGTCTCCTGCCCGTTACCCTCAAACGAAATCATACCTTTCCTCCGACTCAAAAAAAAAATGCGTTTATATGCAGAGAACGACCGTTCTACATCTAGGACGTGAATATTTGCGTAAGTAAAATAATTCTTTCAAATAAACTTAACGATTCTGTTGGGCCGCACCTTACAAATGTCGTCTTAATGTGCCAAAAAAAATCAGAATTGTCTCAAAAACACTTTCAAATTTCTAGAACAGAAACATTTTTTGCGTCTTCAATTCGCGCATAGCTGTGCCTGTGAACATGGTGCACATTTGTAGAGATCTTCTAACGGCACCGCAGGGATTTGTAATTTTTCTATTGCATGGCTAGTCCGTAAGTAATTGTCGTGAATGAGGTTTTTAAATCCATTTTAACCTGACTATCTTGAATTTCGATGGATTTTCTGGATTAGCCCCCCCCGGGCAGATTCCTTTGTATCGAATGCAAAACCAACGTTCTTATATGGCTCAAAATAATTTATGATAATAAAACGCGGCCTGCAACCATGTTCCCAAGAGTTAGAATAGGTTCCTGGGGGTTTGGTAGATAAGGGGGCACAGTTGTGAAATTCGCCGAATACGTTTCCGTGATTTGAACAAAATATTTTTTTTTACTTTGGTATGCGTATTAAAAGCGATCTACTCAGGAAGCATTTTCTGATACTAAGTCCGCCCCAAGATGAGAGGCATTTTACCGTAATGGGAACAAATTAGCAGAATGCTTTTTAAGAGCCCGGGCCTACAGAAAGCATGTTTGCAGCACCATCACTCACTAACATCAAGAGTTGGTTTGTTGAAAGTTAAAAATTTGCCAATGTATTTAACACTAACTTTAAAATTTAAACTTCGCAGTACACTGTTGTATTCGTTTGGAGACTAATAAAATTTGAAGGTGCCGATTGAATGAGGTTCCAATTTGCGTGCCATTACATTAAAAAACAGAATGTTTTCTTCCGATCTGTTGTTTCGTCGACACAAAACCCAAACAATTTTTGATCTTTTAACTCCGATTTTATTTTTTTTTCAATATGTTCGCGCGCAGATGGGACAATTCTTCGTAACGATGTTCGACTTGGTAATTTGCACTCCGAATAGTTATTCCAAAAGCAGATAAATGGTTCCTTGTGTAGTAAATTAAACGGTATATTACATGCGATAAACGTAATGCATAAATTAAATATAAATTTTTCATTGTCTCGTGCGCAATTTCTTTTTGAGACATGCTTTTTACATTTACGTGTCGTAGACAATGTTGTCTGGACCAACAATTAACGGGATTTTACAGATTTCACATTTAATTTTAGCACCTTCATATATTAAGTCTGGAATTTCTGCAATAAATTTTCGAAGTTTGTCCGACCCCGGTCGTTTTGCTGACGAAAAACATAATTTTCTTAGACAGATAAACAAATTGCGCAAATTGACCGGGAGAGAAAATGTCCGTACTGCTCCGCAGACGAAGTAATACTACCGTCCTCTCGGTCCGAAATGATTCACGCCGATGCGCGGTACCGCTCGTGGCCAGCCTTACTTTCTACACTTATTTCATTGCTAAAAACAAAAAGGCGATAAAAAAGTTTTAAAAAATCAATTAAACTAGCAATGAAATAAATGTAAGAAAAGGAAAAAAGAGATTTTTTCTCTCCTGTAACGATCTAAAACCAAATAAAAACAATATTTTAAAATATTCTTCAAGCATACAGCCATAGAATCCACCTTGTCTATTTAGCTAAAATGCGGTTTTTCTCTAAAAGAAGCATTTTGATTTTAACAGACTGTAAAAAACAAAAGACAAAATCTGGTTATTTTCTGTCGACTTATCTCCATTTCTCCCTTTTTGCTTTTTTTACCCCAAGCGTAAAATAAAAATTCATGAGAATTTATAAAAGATCCTTTTTTTTTTGTATTTCTTAATAAAGTAGAAATGACATCAAAAGCAATAATGCCATAAAAGAAGAGGGTAATTGCTTAACAAGCCACAATTCTCATCTTTCTCCAACTGGCCGTTATTACACGTAAAAAATGCACTATTTTAAACGTATCGTATAGAATTAGGTATCCGGGGGGTCAAATTCCATTTTCAGGCTTCTGGCGCTTGTTAAGGCTGCGACTGTGAGAAGTCCCATAACGATGGCTATAGATGATATACGAGGCGCGTTTGAATGTATTTTCAAAGAAAAACCAATTCCAATTTGATAGCAAATGTTGTGAACTGAAGTGAACGCATTTGTGAACGCCCTTGCATAGTTGCACATACGAATATGCACCTATCACTCTTAAAAATGAGGTCTGCGCATGTAAAAATTAAGTCTGTCATGGACAGCTGCGTTTAATGTTTTCCGTTTAGGCTTTCCTAACTTATGACGTGAAATTGTTGACGATGTAGTGTGATTTGAGTTGGTCTTTGGGATTTAAATAATCCAGCGTTTCGGCAAACAATCTTCTGCCGTCTTCAGAGTAGTCTTGAGACGGGCTGTTTCTTTCCAAACTCATTACTCACAGTGGGGGTAGGTACACTATAACTTTCTTTTATAACTTCAGATAAAAATTTAGATTTTGGAGGGCTTATACTGACCATGTATTGATTTTTGGGTTTAATTTTGAATGTCAAATTGCTTCCGGTCTGATCGAAAGTGTCCATGCCCCCTTTCCCTCCGCCCCCCGCGTTTACGTCATCACTAGAGCCCGGTAACAGAGAGCCGTACCATAGCCGTACCTGTCTAGTATACAAAAACAATAGTATGAAAATAGAAAAAAAAATATCAGAACTAATACATAATTATAATATGTGAAAAGTAGTGAAACACTCACCCTTCTAAGCAGCCTTGGCTACTGAACAGTAAAACTAGAAGCACCATTATCAGTATTAACATCATATGGATAAGAGTGGCAAAAAGTTGACACCATTAGATGTGTTTCCACAGTTGTCTCGGTGGACGATGTTCGCCGTGGTGAGAAAATGAGTTTATATTTTGAAAAAGAGCGTTTAACACCTACCGATGTTATACATGCATGATTTATAATATTCTTTGTACTTAGTCAGTGGATTATTCGATACACCATCACAAATTTGTTTTAGTGTGCTAAAATCGGAATCTTTCTGTAGCACACTCTCGAACTTTTCTAAAACGCGATTATATTTTGCGTAATGTATAGTCAATAGCTGTGTATGCACTCCGTCCATAATTTGCAAAGACTCCAATAATGATAACGATCTATTTTGTAATTGGTCTATTGCGTCAGCTAATCCTTTATAGTAGCTACGAATATTTTTTAAATCTGTTTCAACGGAAATATCTTGAAATTTCGACTGGCTCTCCTTAATAGCTGTAGCGTCGGCAGGATTGAATTGTGCAACAACAGCTTTTACTATTTTATTAAATGTTCAGCATAATAAAAGGCTGCCTGCAACCATGTTCCCCAACGTGTAAGAATTGGCTCCGGTGGTTGACGAATACCAGGACACTCTGTGTGTAATGATCGTAGGCGTTTGGTAGATTTCAAAAATAGTTTTTTGTGCTTGCTATTAATGCATCTACCTCGGGAGAGCATCGTCGAATGGTTTCTGCCACAAGATGTAAAGCATGCACTTTACACGTAACATGTAAACACTTGCAACCATGTTCAAGAAGAGAACGGCCTACCGAACGCATTATCGCTGCGCCATCGCTCATAAACATCAACACTTTATCTTTTGAAATTTGAAATTTTTTCAACGTACTAAGTACAACCTTCGTAATTGCTGCAGCAGTACATTTCTGTAGTCTTCGGCTAGCTAGTAACAGTGATAATGTAGGTTTACTAGGGTCTAGTATGCGTACCATAATATTTACAATTGAATTTCTTTTACAGTCTGTTGTCTCGTCAACACATAACCAAAGAAACTGTTTTTTCAATACGCGTTTCATTTTCTTTTCCACGTCATCGCGTACAAATGCAACATGCTTACGTGCCGTTTTCTCCGTTGGCAACCGCAACTCGGGATTGTATTTGTCCCAAAAGTCCTTAAACGGTTGTTTATCAAGTAAGCCTAGTGGCAAATTACAGTTTATCAACATAAGAGTTACATAAAAAAAATGCACTTCTTGGTGGCATGCCCAATTTTTGTTTTCTATGCTGTGCGGAATTTACGTGTCTTGTACAGTTCCACTTCTTATTTGACATCAAATGTATTTTGCACACTTTACAAACTATCTTACTCCCGTTGTAAAACAAATCGGGAAAGTCAGAAATAAACTTATTTACTATGTCTTGAAAGGGTCGTTTTTTAGCCTTCGACATGTTCACTAAAAACTATAATTAACAACTACGTTTGTATTAATAAAATCAACATGCCCTATCAGCTATCCAATGCTAACCTTAAGTGAGTGATGATGATTTGTCGTGTTGTATCATAATCGACCAGTCCTCCCCGCCCACCTAAACACAGTCACACCGCCGCTGCAATTGCTCTCCAGTTACTGGGCTCTGGTCATCACCCACTGCTACTGGGTGTTATGCGAATTTAAAATAAAGTTTTTTAACAATGTGTCTTTATTTCCGAATGGATTAAAAAAATTTTTATACCGAAAATTTAAGAAAAAAAGTCCCTTTCAAATACATCGATAGGACCCACCCTGGCTTCATTTGAAAGAAATGAATTTTTAAGAAAACATTGTTTGAATTTTTATGGGAAAATAACTACTAACAAATGTAAAAAACTTCAGATTTGGATTATTCCTCATAACCTCTGGTATCGAAACGTCCGTTTTAGTGAAGCGTTTCAATGTTTCATTGCCACTGTTCATGCATTTTAGGTTAGATATATATGTATCTATATAAATCACTTCTGTGTTAGAACCAGTAAATTATCTTCTAAGGGTGGTTATTAAAAAATTCCCAACGGACTGACAAGTTTATGACTAGGGTAATTTATGTGACGAGCAGCTAGAAGTGACAAGGACTTAATTTATTTAGTTATACGAACAAAACTGTATGTATACCTCTTTTCAACACAAGTTATCTTCTAGCCGCGCAAGCGGTCATACCTAGTATACAGTCCGCTCCAGTAATGTAATTCAATTAAGTACTATTAAACAAAACACCATCCTAGTTTGATTCTTGCAATACCAGCACTAGTTTTAAACAGACACAGTGTTTAAGTACGTGATCTTTTTATTTTTTAATTTAACCATCTTTCTATCTATCCTTAATTAGTAAACTTTAACAACATTCAATCGCATCTTCAACGCTCCATTTCCTACAAAACGTAATAACAAAGCAAACCCATACCACCAATCTTTAGAACGTAAAAACGGTAACTGTGGATAAGTATACACCATAAATTACAAAGAAATCTTAAGACTTCAAGCTTTTATGAGCGGCGGTGTTATTCCGTCTCAAACGTCGTCGCGTATAATTAACTGCGAGACGTTAAGATTCAATATTGTCCCTTCCTCGTACACTTATACAATCTAGCGCGCAATATTGTTTCAATACTCCGTCGATTTTAACGTTATTGCCCATTAAGTCGTCTTTTAACGGCGATCACGTGAATATAATGAAATTCCCATGGCTTATATATAGCGCACTATACATACAGTCGCGTATACAGTTGAGAATCGAGAAGGTGGAAATGTATTATATAAATCAGCGCAATTAGGAGCCAATCGCTTTAATTACCACCAACTACTGACCGCCTAATCACCCGTTTGTAAATTTAATGGCCGCGTCCAGCGATCGGCCGACGGACTGCCGGCTGTAGGCTGTCTTGGGCTTAATTGTCCTGAATCTACGCCATGTGTATGTTTTATGAGTACGTCAATTTATGCCTTGCTTCTTAATTTAGAGCCATCGCGGAGTCGTGAACACCAAACGAGTTTATATTGTAGGAAAGACGTAGTAGTAGCTGTGTGATGTATACCCGCATTAATATATGACTGTTATTTGCGGTGCGTATTATTGTCTAACAAAGGAATCTACGAGGGGTAACTCGAATTCAAATAAAAAATTGAAAAATGTGAGAAATTCCAATGCAACTTTCTATACCTGCAATATTATGCCCGATTTCGTTTATGTGTTTTGCTACGCTTGGCGATTCAATTCTCCCATTCTCGTATAGTGTAGAAGAGCTCATCTGTGGTAAATCTTCATGTTATTTTATTGCATTTAGTACTCTATTTAATGTAGGAAACTCATTTTTATAAAATAAACTATGAAGTATTTGTCACATAGAATCTTTTAACAGACAATACGAAGCATCGGCGCACTCCTTACCACACAAAATATTAATTAATTAACTCGGAACGGCCGTATCGAGGGCTCCTGCGCAACTTCACTAGCAACCAAATGACCGAGTAAATTTGAGCGAGAAACACAAAGCAATTTTAATACAAATCTAATTCTTGGCGAGGTTACGTTCTTAATCAATAGAGCGGGCCAAGAGCGCCACGCGCCAGGTTCGCAATCAGGCTGCCGGGCGCATATATGTATGTAAACATAGGTAATTTAAATATGTAATTATTAGGACGAGGACCAAAACCACTGTCTATTACGGCGTGAAGACGCGCAAATATACACCTGCAGTTTGGGTGTTCGTTGATAAATAGGGCGTTGTTCACAGTGGGCCACTACAAAAAGAAAGTTCATTCATCGACGGCTACGAACTAACAGCGCGCTTATTCATTTACGGATGACGCGCTCTATTCATCAACAAATGACGAGTCTGCAGATGTTACGTTTGCACCACTTCGTGGCATACTAGAAACAAGCGCCGGTGTGCTCGCTTTAGTGATTATGTCTAACGTAACTATTAAAAATAAACGGCCATTACCTACGAAAGTTAATAAATTTCTTAGTGAATTTGTGGATTTACACTACAATGGGAGTACAATTTTCTGTAATGTTTGTAAAAAGAAACTACTGTGCTGGAGCAAACGTGATTGTGAAAGACATATAAATAGCGCACACCACAGAAATAAAAGAAATGGTGTGTCACAACAACGTCAATTTCAATTAGAATTGCTTTTAACGTTTATGGTATGTGGTCTACCACTTCGTATACTTGATAAAAAAGCATTTCGAAAATTCTGGGGTACATACAATACCGAGTGGATACTACCATCTCGGACAGCGTTACGGAGAGATATTCCACGAATACGTGAGGACATTGAAAATCGAATTAAAGCCGAATTAAAAGATAAACACCTGTGGCTATGTCTTGATGAGACGACAGATTGCAAAAAAAATTCTATTTTGAATATAATAGTGCGCGTATTAGATCCTATTAAACTAAATTTTGCAATTCTATTAGCCAGCAGAAGATTAAAACAGTGTACTAGTAAAGCAATTACGGCCGTAGTTCTCGAAACGTTACAAAAATTTCAAGTGTCAACCAGTCAACTGTTGTTGTTCATGAGCGATGGTGCAGCAACAATGTGTAGTGTAGGCCGTTTCCTTAAAGAAAAGTGTGAAGGACTTTTACATGCTACGTGTAAAGTCCATGCTTTACATCTTGTGGCACAAACTATTCGAGAGTGTTACCCGGAGGTGGATGCATTAATAGCAAACACAAAAAAAGTGTTTCTCAAAAGTCCTAAGAGGACTAGGGCATTCCACAGGTTATGCCCTGGTATTCGAGAACCACCACAGCCCATTCTTACGCGTTAGGGAACGTGGTTAAAAGCCGCTTTTTATTATAATGAACATTTTCAAGAAGTCAAATCCGTTATTTTGCAATTCGTCCCTGCCGAAGCTAGAGCTATTAGGATGAGCCAGAAGGGATTTCTCGATATTTCTGTTGAAACACATCTAAAGAATATTAGCAACAATTACAAAGGGTTAGTAGACGCGATAGAAAATTTGCAAAATTCTGGATTGTCGTTGGTAGAATCAGTGCAAGTCGTGGACGAAGTTAGTACATTGTTACACAGTATAAACGATGCAACAAGTGGACGAGTTTTAGCTAAGTTCGATAGTGTTTTAAAAAAGAATCCGGACTACACGAGATTAAGACAAATGTGCGATGGGGCATCTGCAGATTCCTTGACTAAGTCTAAAGATTATTTTAATTACGCCTGTCTTACTTCGGTAGACGTGGAACGGTCGTTTTCGAAATATAAGAACATTTTTTCGTCTCGGCGAACATCCTTCACCGAGGCAAATGTGGAAACTTATCTGATGGTGCAACTTTTTAAACAAGCCTATCCGCATTATTAAGAAGGATATAATTTATTTATTATATCTTTATTTACAGTTACATTATTAAGTACAACAGAATAAAAAAAGCGTTCAGTTTCTCAGTTATTTCCTTATTACATCCCATTTACAACGCATACCGTTTTCAATCAAATAAAAAATCATAATGAAAATAAAAACACCTCAGCGTGTACATATATATATATATATATATATAGATATATATATATATCCGCTCTAATTACTAAACATTATTATTGCGTCAGCTTTTATTTTTTTACTCTTGTGTATTAATTTCGAATATCTGCTGTGACTCACATATACGCTATTTACAATAAGCGGCCGTTGCGCTTGATTCCGATTCTGTTGGATGGCGCAATTTGGCCCGCTCTATTAATCAATTTCAGGTTTTTAATTTAATATTATGCGCGATTTCGCTTATGTATTGTGCTACATTTGCCGCTTCTGTTTTGCTGTGCCTGTAGTAGCACCTGATGCGTTCATTGAATCTAGTACCTATCGTTCGTTTTGTTTGACCAATAGAGGCTCTATCACAGTCATTACTAACCTGGGCAAATATGCGGTAACAGCCAGAGGCGTAGCGAGCGCATAAAAGTTTACACATAAAATAGTAGGTAAGAAATAAATTATAAAACGTGCTGAAACACTTACCGTTTTAAAAGTCTTCCGTGAAATCACAAACTGAGTAACATTTGTTAAATATTTGAATCATTGGATATGTTTCCACAGCTGTTTCAAAGTGAGTACGACGTGCGGAATAAATAAATGTTTTTTAATGCCGAAAACGATCGTTCGACATCTAGCGATGTTATATTTGCATATTTAAAATAATCTTTGAAACAACTTAATGCATCTTCACACGCACCTTCACAAATTTGTCTTAATATAAGAAAATCGGAGTCTTTCTCGAAAACATTTTCAAATTTTCATATTACACACCAATTTGTTTCGCCTTCTACAGCGCATAACTGTGCGTGAACATCATTCACAATTTGAACAGAATCCACTAGCGACATCGAAACATTTTGTAATTCTGCGAAAGGGAAGTTTCACAAACTTCTTGTCGCGGGTTTCTACCAGGATCAAGGTCGTGGAATTTCTTACATAATGCCTATATTGGACTTTCACCAGTCTATTAATTAAGATACTAATCGCGGCCATTTTGTGTTGTCCACAGTGGTTAGAATGGGTTTTCGTTGTTTCTAATTACAAACTATGGAGGAACGGGAGTTGATTGCTCACTTATTCTTCTACTGTAAATTTAATAGTTTCGAATGAATTTTGAGGAAATCCCGAATAGTGCTTTTCTTAGTGTCAAAAACCGCGAAAATATCGTCTGAGCCAAATTCTAGGAAAATATGCAGTGTCCTATTTCAAACACGTTTCAAATTTACTCATGAACAAGTTGGCTATGAAAGGGGACAGCCGATTGCCCATTGCTGTACCTTCTAGTTGTTCATAATATTTGCCCCCTATTTGGGCATAATATTAAATTAGAAAACCTGAAAATGATTAAGAAACTAACCTCGCCCCGTGAGCTAGACGCCTTTGAAACTATCTATATAAAAAAGGAAAGAAACCAACTGAACAGAGACCACCCACCTCTTCGTTACTGCAGTCTTTTTGATTTACTAAGGTAAAACGACGGTATTTTTTAAATAATGTACTACATTGACAAAAGACAGTATATTTTGCCTGGTTTAGATTTAAACATGTATAGACGGAAGAAAAACACATTTGACGAGAGGGAACGTATCGGTGTCTTGCTCTATTTTATGTCAGTTGAAAACTTAATTTATTATATTCAGAATCACCAAGAACAAATACATAAGATGAAAGTAAAATAGTAGTACTCGCTAGTTCTGTTAACTGTATTAACTGCGTTACTGGCAACTCAATTCGAGAGTTTAAATTGCTTCCAACCAATACAAAAGGCTTTCCTTGAGGTTATGCTACGCAGCACATATTACATACTTGATGTCTTAGTTTAAGGACAAACCTTAATCGATCAATTCAATCATATGTCGAAAGTAATGCAGCACTAGCAGGTTTTCTAGAATGTACTTCAGGTTCTTGCAATTGTATAGTTCTTTCATTTATTTCTATGTTTCGATCCTTCCAAAGAAGCTGTTGATGAGATGGGGGCCTTGTCTTCTGCTTCTTTAATATCGCCCAGCTTCTTGGTAAAGTCGAACCATTCGCAACACAGTTGATTGACCAATACCCAAGCATCTTCCAACATAACATTGACTTCTTCCATCCTCTGACAAAGCCAATGTAGTTGTGGATGAGATCAGCAATATTAAAGTGATTGCTTTAAGTTCTTGACATCAAAATTTATGAATGTCCAAAGATATCCAAAACGTCAGGGCTTCAAAACTGGCAACTTTAACGAAAAAGAACATTTGTTATCAAAGCCAATTTCTTTTGGAAGAAATACAAAAGCAATTGTCCTCGATAGTAAACCTGCTGGAAGAGATTTCTTGAGATGATTGGATTTATAACCTTCAATAGATTTATAACCTTCAATAACGACATTCTTGCTTCTCTGAAATTAATTTTTAGCTTTAAAAGAATAGAAAAGGATAGTTTCCAGCCTAACACAGAATCAAGCTTCTTTCTGTTAAATTCAATTTTATTTCTCAACGTAGTCCCCTTGTAAGTCAATACACTTTTCCCAGCGCTGCTCTCATCTTTTTAATCTGTTCAAACAGATGGGCTGTAATTTTTTAGTTTAGTTTTGAAACCTGCTTAAACAGTTTTTAGCATCACACATAAAAGGATTTGAAGGTATTTTACTACGGATGGAGGCTGGAGATCTTCCAACAATCAATCGAGTTTCACCCAAATCGGAATCCTTAGTTCATAGATAATCCTTTATTTCTGACATTATTGTAAATTATAACGTGTAAACAATTATTTGAAATAAGTAAACCTAAGTAAAAACTTCTATTTTACGATTATTTTCTCGAACAATTGTAGACCATCTTCTATATTACCTATTATTCTTAACCTGTCGTGATGTAACCTCCTCCACGAGTCTGTTATGAATAATACATACTTACGTATATCCGAGAAAACATGTGCGCAGCTCGTATTGCTTGTTCTAGGTACGCAAGTCCATACAAATTACCAGTTAAACGCCAATTTATAAATTGCAACCGCTTTCGTTCGGCTCGAAAAGCGTTGCATAGAAAACGGTGCCGCCAACATTACGGCCCAGTGGACGGTGGTACGGTGCATAGAATGACCTCACCAAACAAATAAAGAAGGTTGTTTATACGCTTAACGACATTATTGCTATTTGGTGTGTTCATGTACGTGGTGGTTCAAAAGTTTTGAATACAAAAATATTTGAAGATTATTTGGAATTGCACCTGAATTTTGACAACGATTCTGCTGTAGTCTTTAGGAGAGTTTAGGAAAGAGTCTCTTTGTGGAATCAGCTCTTAATAAACGTAAATTAAAACTACAATTATCATAATAATAATAATTATTAAATAAATATTTTCTTAGGGTTAGAAAATCAAGAAGATCCAAGACAGAAAAACGGTTCTTCCTAACTAGATGATTTACTTCACTTAGTTCTAAGTTAAGGAAATATTCGTTATTCTATATTAAAGGTAGGAATGAAAAAATGGGTTCAGATCTTACAAAGTTCTATTAAGAAATTAGGCGACCGGTTTTGTGTTAAAAAAACACATCATCGCCAGCTACAAGGATATCTAATAGAAAAGTTACAATAATGGAAAAAGAATCTAAAGTTAACAATTAAAATTAGGAGCAAGTGAATGAACGAATGAAACTATTTTTTTTAGATGTTACAGTATAATATTTTTCGGGTACTTTTTCTTGGTAGCTATGTGAACTTCTTGCTCTTTTTTCTTTAGCAACTCCACTGTAGTAATGTTCAATATTTACAACAACGACAACATCGGCTGTCAATCTCAGAACAAATAGGGTGTTCAGGTTAGCCATTCATTGGTAATGAAAAGTCCCTCTTGCGAGGAAAAATCTAATTTTCCAAGTCACAATTTTCCCCCACGCCAACTGGCATTGGGGCGAGGACATTATATAAAATATATAAGTCCAGATAACGACGATCGTAGAGTAACAGGGACAAAGGAATTTCAAACATCATTTAGTAAATTAAATCTTTGTCCGAACATTATTAAGTAAATCGTTAGTGAATTTCGTCATATTTATGTTGTCAGTCAGAATTTAGGTCATAGATTCACATACTTTCTGTCAGCTGGTAGCGTTACCGCATGCATTCTTCTATGCTATTTCTATAAATAACTTCATTTCATCGAAATGCATTATGAAAGTTGATATTTGGGTTTCATTTCATCGAAATTAGCTGTGGAAGTAACCAAGCGCCTTGTGCGATTACAACAAAGGAAGATAGAGGCGCGAGAAAAGTCATCAATTCTGGTTGGATTTTCATTAAGTTAGCTAGTGCTTCTGACTACGGTCTCCCCCCGAAGAGTTCGATAGTGAAATTAAAGTAGAATTTCAAAGAAGGAAAGGTTCGAGGTTAGAGCTGACAGATTCCTGTAAAGGTTAATATAAACAGAGTGCGAATTCAAGGTTACTTTACATTTTTAATTCTAAAAGTCGTTATTTTCTATTTATTTAATTTAAAATTCGAAAGAAAATTGCCCAAAGAGTATCCAGGAATACTCCCGACCCCACAAAGAATTGAGAAATTTAAATTAATTTAGAAAATTTTCAAATTTTCCCCAAAATTCTCCCGAGAAATACATTTCAGTATATAGGTGTTCCCCTCTTAATTCATTTCCCTCACTTTTCTTTTTTGTTTCACTAAAAATCGTTATATCCATGTCGTAGTTTAATAATTCTTTATAGACTTCCGTATCTTTTGCCCTAACGCCCTGTACATTTTAACATTCTAGATTCATATGCCTTTTTCGTTGCCTAGTCCATCGTGAATTTGATCCCGCCCATTTCCGAGACGTGTTTGACTTTTTTGCAAATTAAAAAGTTTTTCAGGAGGATGAGGAGTAGGCCCATCGCTCCAACCCCCCAACCAGGGAACCAACTTCTCTAAATAAAATAGTTTTGGTAATCACGAATTTCTTTAGAATTGATAGCATTTATTACTGATTTGACAGTAAGTTTGGGCTCATTACTTGCTCCTACAAAACTTGAGCTATTATTGTTATAAAACAAAAACCGCTTCTGCAAACCACATGTTTTAAACAATTCAGAAAAGTGTGTGTAGAATCAGAAGCCAGTTCAGTACGGACATCGTTACAAGACAAACATACAATATACAAATATAACCCTTAATAAGGATCGCAAAAAGCTACTGTTAATAAGAATGGAACCCGCACAGCCCACACCAATTGATGAAAAGGATCGAACTGGAATTAATCTTGGTTTAGGAATATCACCTGAAGGTTTTGACTTAAAGCACGTAATGTACGTACTGCCGCTACATTCCTACATTGTTATAAGTCACGTTACATTGCAATCCTATAGGATGCCTTTTGTCAAATTTTTCATTCGAATGCTTTATTCTGTCACCTACTCTAGTCAGTCCGTACTGCCATGGTCTGTAATACCAATGGCTGTTTTCGTCATTTGTTATTGATTGTTGGGTCATTTTAAATCTTTTTATGGATATTCAACACCTTACACAAAAGTTGGGGATAGTGGCGATTAAAATTTTAAGGTTATGGTATTTGTTTGGGAGAATCTGTTCTTAATTGGAGTTGTAAGTATATTTTTTCTTTACCTATGGTGTTCTTGAAATTTTATCGTTATTTGAGTTATTGGTCGTTTGGAATCATTTGCTCGAAAGGGGGCGAGAGTTGGTAAAGATTATGGTTAACCAAGGCATCAATATACGTTTTATGAAAGATTTATTGCATTTCCATCTAATAATTAATAAACACGTGAGTGCAATGATCATATTACATGGATTCCAATATTTCTTACATGAAAAAGGATTTCCCGATTTAGTCTAAAAGATTATCGCATCCTATTCTTACATTTGCATTAAAATGCTTTCATAGACGACTCCCAGCGATGGTCAGCAATTCTTGGACGACCCTATACGTGGAGATAGGTAGGTCTTGCTGCAGATATATCTACGATACGTGGTTGTTAAGTTACCATTAGCATTTTGCTAACGAGAGCGCGCATATTGTTCCACTTTATTGTTGTTCTATTTTGTTAGAATTTATTTCGTTTGGTGTTGTTGCAAAGGTGGCGAGATGATGACGGTTTTACAAGGAGAAAGGAACGGGAGTTACGTATATAGAGGTCGCTAGTTTCGCGAAAAAATGACCATCCACTCTTTTCCATTTACGTTCGCTACTGTGGCAATTCTTGCAATAAGGTTCCTGTAAATTTGTTTTAAAAAAATATTTAAGGGTGCTTTAAAATGTTGATGAGCTTATAGATGCTGTTGAGGAGCATGTTTCCTTCCATCAAATATGTATTTACCTATTGCATATTGAATTAAATATACAGATATTTCAGACAGTTCGTCTACTATCTTTCCCTCTTTGGTAACGATTCCATCCTTCAAAAATATTTTGAATGTTCCGGAAACGTGTTGTAATACCGGCAGTAGCTATCAATTTTCTTATTTAAAATAGAATGCCGCCATTTCAATTTAAAACTTTAATCCTATGTTACTGTCACTCTTTTTGGGAAGTTTGGGAGTTTATAAATAAATCATCACTTATCTGTAGAGACGATTTTATTAAGCCTACCTAAATGCATGAACCAAATGTTTCCTGCCTTACGATTAGATCCAGATAGTATTAGTTATTCACCAATAGATAATATAGATAATAGATAATTTTTTCTAATAAATCATCTGCTTTTATATAGTTATTATAAAGTGTTCCGTAGTCTATCTTTTTTCTCCAGATTTGTCGAATGTTTGGAGGGATGGTATCACATACAGTTTGTTCATTTGAAAACTTCCCAGGCGGTCTACATCCAAACCTAATAAAATTATTAAAAAATGTAAAGACAGGTCAATTCTTGGTTTGAGAGGGAACCATTTTTATTAATATATAATGATACTGAACTTACCCCCTTAGGACTCCCATCCCCAACATGAAGATCTTAAATGGATTGATACCATTCGTGACACATCGTTGGAAAGGTATTTTCATTACGAATTCAATAGTATATCTTACTTTGACATTTGGTCAAGTTTTGGGGATTATAACAGAAAAAATACCATGCTAAGCAAAAATTATAAAGTATAAACTTTTATTCCAAACAAATATTCAAGTTAGTTAATTAAATGTTCAAATTGTGCACCATTTTGTTGAAGACAATAACATAGTCTATTTTCAAATTTTCTTTTGACCTTTTCAAATGTTTCTGGTGATATACGCCTGCATTCTTCAGTAATTCTAAGTCTAAGCTCGCCAATATTCTGCGGTTGTGTTTGGTACACAACTGTTTTCAGTCCACAAGAAGAAATCAAATGGGGTCAAATCTGGAGAGCGTACAGACCATTCAACAGATCTTCGCCGCCCTATCCAATTATTTGGAAAATTATTATCCAACCAATTTCTAACTGGCGCGGCATAATGCGGGGGTACGTCATCTTGTTGGAAGAAAAGCTCATTTTCATTAATTAATAAATTCCCCATTTGATCTTGCTGATTTTCCAAATTTGTATTTTGTAATAGTTCCGAGGTATAGTTCTCCGGTAAGATTTTGATCAGTGAAAACAGGACCGATTACCTCATTTCCAAGTATACTAGCCCAAACGTTAATTTTCTCAGGTATTTGCGTGTGAACTTCTTTGAATAAATGAGGATTTTCATTGTACCAGTATTTACAGTTATGGTGGTTTATAAAACCACTTAGATAGAATGTTGATTCATCATTGAAACAAATATCGAATAATCTTTTCTCATTATTATTAATTTTCTGTCATCGTTTCACAAAACTCCATTCTCTTATCAAAATCACTCTCATTGAGCTGCTGAACAATATGCATCTTATAAGGATGGAATTTCTGTAATTTCAGAATTTTGTGCACGGGACCTACTAATTTGAATATTTTTTTTGAATAAAAGTTTATAATTGACAATTCTTGTTTAGCATGATATTTTTTCTGTTATAACTATACCTTTAGAACGATGTGTCACAAATGATTCATTTAAGATTTTTATGTTGGGGTTTTAAGTGAGCAAGATGCGACGGACAGTAGACAATTCTGGACAAGAATAAAAAGACTGAGAGGAAGCAAGAAGAAAGAAATAAGAGCTATAAAAGATAACCAGAACCAGTTAAAAACAGATAAGGAGGAAATATTACAAACATGGAAGGATTACTACTCAGAGAAATTTAAAGAAGGACAGAAAGAAAAAGAAACAATCAGAGAAGAAATAATGGATGACCAGGAAATTAAGAAGGAAGAAGTGGAAGCAATACAAAATATTAAAACAGGTAAAGCATGTGGAGAAGACGAGATAAAACCGGGGATGATAAAATAGATGGGAGATAAAGGAAGAGAATGGCTATGGGTCATTTTTAAAGAAGCTTGGAAAACACAAAAAATACCATCGAATTAGGAGAATAATCTGATAATACCCATACACAAAAAAGGAGCACAAACGCAATGCGGAAACTACAGAGCAATATGTCTGGCACAGATTGGTTTCAAGCTATACACAAGAATATTGGAGAAAAGATTATGAGAACACGTTGAGGCAAGACTAGAAGATACATAGACTTTCAGGCCATGTATCTTCTAGTCTAGAAGGTTGATAAAAAGAAAAATTAAGAAGAAGAAGAACTGTAACTTACGTTCATAGACTTAAGTGCGGTTTTCGACACAGTGAACAGAGATGAAGTATGGAAGAAATGCAGATACCAAGAAAATTACTAGAAGTTATTAAATCCTCATAAAGAACCGTAAGGGTAAAGGTACAAATAGCAGGCAATAGGTAAGAAGCGTTTCAAATTAACAGAGGTATCAAACAAGGTGACAGCCTGAGCTCTCTCTTATTCACAGTTGTAATGGATAAAATTGTAAAAATAATAAGAGAGCGAGAAGGAAATCTGAGTACTGTTATAGGATACAAGAACATGGAACCGGTAAAAGCAAGCGATCTTCTTTACGTAGATGACGTGGTACTATTGGCGAACACAAGAAAGAAAATTCAAAACCTAGTAAACGTATGGACGGAAGAGATAGAGAACATGGGGATGGAGGTGAACACGGAGAAATCAAAAGTAATGATAAATGAAAAACCAACAGAAGGACGAGACACAAATCAAATTAAAGGCAAAGGAGAGGTCCTAGAACAAGTAACGACTTATAAATATCTGGAGAGCGTGGTGACAAGTGATGGAAAGATGGATGCGGAAATTGCAAATAGAGGAAATAGGTCAACGAAAATCTATTACTCATTGAACAAAACAATATTAGGACACAAAGAAATAGAGACAATAGTAAACAAAAAGATCCACAACGCTATAACAGTACCAACAATAACATATGCTTGCGAGAATTGGGTAACAAACAAAAAACAGGAGGCAAAAATCAACGCTATTGAAATGAAGCATGTTAGACGAATAGCTGGAAAGACCAAATGGGACAGACTAAGAAATGAGGAGATCAGGAAGATAGATCAGGAAACAAATGAATTGGTGTGGACACATGATAAGAATGAACCCGGATAGGCTGGCGAAAAAGTGATGGAAATGAGAAAATCAAGGAAGATACGAAGAGGTAGACCTAGGAAAACATGGATGAACCAGATAGAGGAAAAACCCTTGACGAAATGAAGATTTTGGCAAGAGATTCCACTCCAACGCCTGAAAAGGCACAAGGAGAAGAGAAGAAGAGAAGGCGTTGGGGTTGAGGGGACTTAAGTGGGTAAATTTAGTACCATGATATATTAATCAAAATGGTTCCCCCTCGAAGCAGAAATTGACGATCAAAGCTGGCAGATTACTAAAAGATGTGTGCACATGTGTTGCTTAGTCTTCAACGGCATTGATAGTGTGACAGGGACTTTAGTTACATACACCAATGTAATTTGAATCTGTAATTTAATTTAAATACTTAAAATAATCAGTAATTGCTATAAAAATCACTAGAAAATCTTATTTTAACGAAAGGTTTCACTAAATCAATAAATTGGTTTAAAAATTACGAGAACTAGTGAAAAATCACCAAGCCTTGCAACACTGGTCTAGCTGTACAAGAAATTGCGAAAAGAAGATAATGAACGAGTGGTCTGAAACATTTTGTATATCGCAATAGAACTATGCATACACGTACGCTACACCTGCTCATGCGTATGCTTACGCATTACTGATACAAAGAAGTTTTGAGGAGCACCGAAGCAAAGCCAGCAAACGGTGGGTAAGTATAGATGCCACCCTTACCAATTAAACGTTTAGTGAACCACACGCTGCCATAATCGCTCCTGATTACGGTCCCCGCCCCACTACACGCTACCTATACGCAATTTGAACGAACCGAACCAAGAATTAAGAGCGGGTTTTCACGGTATGCTAGCCAATGTATACGGTAGTAACGAAAAAAGCCTAAAAAGGGTGCATTTTAAAAGACGTTCATCCATTTTACTCGATTTTGGGCGGGTGAAGATGGATTTGCTACGTGTACCTTTGATGCTCGGAAGCAGATGAAGGTATTGTCAGTTCTACAAAGCGTGTTTAATACACTGAAAAACCGATATATTATGCATTACAATAATATTTATTTTTAGTACCTGATAATACTATTTTTACATTTTGGGGAGCGTTAAAAGCTTCAAGGGGAGTGTTATACTAGTAATAAGTAATAAATCGAATAATAATAACAGAATCAATCAAGAATTATAATATCTGAAAAGTTGTGAAGCACTCACCTTCTTGAGGTTGCACAGGACCTGCTGGACACTACCAACAGTGGTCCTGATTATCTAAACACCGTGATAACTGGGGATGAGTCATGGGTGTACGGGTACGAACCCGAAACAAAAGCACGGTTCTCGCAATGGAAGCGTCCCGTGTCTCCATGGCCGAAAAAAGCGTGACAGATGCTAAGCAAAATCAAGGTGGTGCTAACTGTGTTATTTGATATCTGTGGAATTGTGCACCACGAATTCGCACCGGAAGGACAAACAGTGACAAAAAAGTACTATCAAGGAGTTCTACGCCGACTCCGTGATGCTGTTCGGCGCAAGAGACCACACCTCTGGACAGCGCAAAATTGGCAGTTGCATCATGACAATGCTCCGTCTCATTCATCGCCCCTGATCCAGACTTTCTTGGCGGAACACGGAATTCCAGTCATCTCCCAACCTCCCTACTCCCCAGATATGGCTCCTTGTGATTTCTGGTTGTTTCCGAAATTGAAGACGCCCTTGAAAGGATCCCGTTTCGAAAGTAGAGAAGAGATAATGCAGAACGCGACAAGGGAGATGGACACCATTCCAAAAGAAGCCTTCCAGAAGTGTTATCGGCAGTGGAAGGATCGGTGGGCTAAGTGTGTGGAGGCGCAAGGGGCCTACTTTGAAGGGGATTAGGGTCCCAATCCCATCATATAAGTAATATATTTTTCCCGGCCAAAGGTCGGATACTTTTTAGACAGCCCTCGTACTTTCTACGGCTCTTCCGAAAATTTCTCTTTGAACAACATGTATAGTTCATCTGGGAAAAACAGTTATTTGGTTTTAATAAAGAACGCTGTTTACAAGAAAAATGTAACTAGATAATAAATATACGAGGGTAAGTCAAAAATTACTTACACTTTTAGTTCTACAACTGTATTAAACAAGGATAGGTGTACAACAGATATATTATTTTTCGATGTAGTCTCCACCTTTAGCAATGCACTTGGTCCAGCGAGCCACAAGCTTCCGTATGCCTTCCTGGTAGAAGGTTTTCGGTTGGTCCTGAAGCCACTTTTGCACCGCATCCCGAACATCTGTGTCTGAGGCAAATCGACGACCTCTCAAAGCTTCCTTGAGCGGTCCAAAGAGATGAAAGTCTGAGGGAGCGAGATCAGGGCTGTAGGGAGGGTGTTTCAAGGTCTCAAAGCCCAACCTGTTGATAGTTTCTATGGTGTTATGGGCCGTGTGCGGACGGGCGTTGTCTTGCAACAGCAAAACTTTCTTTGAGAGTAGACCACGGCGTTTGTTTCGAATTGCTGGTTTCAGCTTATTCGCCAACAAATCACTGTACCTCGCACTATTTATGGTGGTCCCCCTGTCCAAGTAGTCGTCCAGTATAGGGCCTTTTTCGTCCCAAAACACGGTTCGTATCACCTTCCCAACCGATGGCGAGGTCTTGAATTTTTTCGTGCTAGGGGATCCCGGATGTTTCCATTCTGCGGTAAGCATTCGTGGTACCCATCGCGCACACACTTTACGAAATTTGAGTTCATCGTGGATAATTTGATAGGCAGAACCGTGACTGATGTTTGAAGAAGATGCAACCTTACGTATGGTAACTCGCCTATTTCCTGTAACCATCTCTCGAGTTTGCTGAATGTTGTCGTCGGCGGTCGAGGTTGACGGCCGTTCAGCTTCCTCTTTTTTGAGCTGACATGCTTATTCTGTTGTAGCTAGCAGACAAATGACGCGATCGTCATTAAATTCCGCACACATGACCAGAGAAGCGCCAACTCAACGCATGCGCAAGCGGCCGCCACTACGATAACCTTCAAAACTTGTTATGGCGAAAGTGTAGATAATATTTGACTTACCCCCGTATCTATACTGACAGAAAAGAATTGTTATACAAAATTAGGTGTACAAGTAAGAAAACGATTTGTTTAACCTATTGGATTGAAAAACATTTCTACGGATATATCTTTATATATCTCCATTCTCATGAGAATATAAGATATCCTACAGATACTGTAATTATACTTATATCATTTTTGTAAGAGGATGAAAAAGCAAACACTGCTGGCATTTGGCTAGTGCAATACGAAACAATAATTAAATCAGTAATTTGTAAGTAAGTAAGTAAGTAAAAAGGGGCTACAGGAAGTGTAACTAATGATAAAACAGGGACATAAGTGCATTCTATTTCTTACGACACCCATTTAACAATATCGTACTTACCAAATTAATTGCAGTACGGAGCACTATGATTATTCGACATTAGCAGAGCGGTATAACCTAGCATGCTACGGCTAGATGCTTATTAGAATTACATATTTTCCCTAATTGCGTTTAGATATAATTGTGATAACTTCCGTTGTTACGGATTTCTTTAGATGTGTGATGATAAAACAGAGATGGACATAAATAGAACCCAATGTACGGACGTTTAACTCTCTGACACATTGACAGGAAAATAAACGTTTTTCATGTTAGTGAACGTGATTAGAGTATCTTTAATTATATACTCTCATCCATACAAGTTATCATGAACTTCGTATATATACGACAATTTCAAATACATCTACCAACTTTCACAGAGGCGCGCTGATGAGTCGTAAGGCGGCGAAACGCGCGTCCGTACATGGTGGTTGATTTCATGCTAGTTTAATAAAATCAAATACAGTACAGACTCTTTAATCCGAACTCAACTTAATTCGAACACCCAGTAATCCGAACTAACCTAGCTCAAATCGAAGGTCCAAACAACATAATGATGAAGATGATTTACCTTTAAGCACATTCCTTCCATCCGATAAAATTAAAACTAATGAACTAGCTGACACCAAGGACATGTTTGGGAAAATTGGTGAAGGTGTGTCAGATCAGGATGTACAGGAATGGGTAGAAGGGGAGCATTTCTCACTGAAGAAGAAATTACTGTCGAAGTCGCTTCTGATTCAGGAAATGAAGAGAATGCTGATAATCAAGAAAGCGATGAGGAAATGCCAACAGTTAAGCTTGTGGTGCATGAAGAAGCTGTGAAATGTTTCGCCACGTGTTTAAGACGGGCGTGTGAAAATAATTTAGCTCCTCAACAAGTAACATTGCTCCGCACACCGCAGTTGGAATGCATTAAAAAAAAATTGCTACCAAGAAACAAACTCGTATCACCGATTTCTTTTTTGATCATTGGAATGTACATTTTAATTTATGTATTTTTAATTTGTTTTTCTTTTTTATTTTTAATAAATATCTTTCGAGATAACTTTTTTGTTTTATTGTTAGCTTTTTTTACTTCCCAGTAACACATAAAACCTAATATGTATTCACTATCCAGTAATCCGAACTTATCTGTTTAAACCCGTGTTTTAATTAGTTCAGATTAAAGAGTTTGTACAGTCCCTGGCCATATTACTTGAAACATGTCATAAATGAACCATTTTATCTGGAAATTTCCATCCTATTATAGTGATATTCTTTTGCTTTGAATCCGATCGTTTATAGGGGGACTAGATTATTGTATCAATAAATAAAAATACCAGAGAAATTATATTTAGAAGAGTAAAGTACGTATATATAAATATTTCAGTTATCAACTTACATTTAGCGAGTTCACAGTTTAGAGAATGTATCGATATTTTTTTAAATATTTCGTCATAACCGTATAGAAGCTAAGTTGTGGAGTATCGTTAAGTGTTTTGTGTTGATATATCGTTATTGCAAAGGAAAATTGTTATTCTATCTCTCTGGTAATAATTAGTTATTTGGAATTTGTAGAAAATGCCCTGGAAAGATTTAACAAGGGAACAAAAAGCCGCTATACAAGCTCTTCTACAATCAAACACACATTCACAACAAGAAATTGCAAAATTGCAGATAGTATCTCCTTCTTCTGTATCGCGTTTAGCTAGAAACTTAAACGAAGGAGCTGGCACATCGACACAAAGACGGGCAAAGTGCGGTCGGAAAAGAAAAACTTCGAAGAGATCTGACCGCGAAATTGTTCATCAGGTTTTGAGCAATAGATGTGCTACAATTAAAATGATTAAAAAAAGTTTACAAGAGAGAGGAATAGAGATTTCGAGCAGAACTGTCAGGCGCCGATTGCGCGAAAATCGCCTAATGGGCCGAAGGCCTGTAAAAAAGCCGCGTTTAACAGAAAAAATGAAATCTGCTCGTCTCAATTTTGCAAGAGAATATCGACATTTCACAGACGAGAATTGGAAAAAGGTGAATAACTTAACAACATGATTTTTACTGAATTAATGTTTGCATTATTTAATAGGTTTTCTTTAGTGACGAGTGCGTTAGTGTGTGTTAGTGCAGCGAGCGCAATTTGTTCGTAGACGACCTGGCGAACGTCTCACAGAGTCCACGGTTCTTCGAACTGTAAAACACCTTCCGCAGGTAATGATTTGGGGAGTGATTAGTGGAGACGGACCCGGCCCTTTGTATTTTGTAGAAGGTACAATGCGTCAAGAGCAGTACATAAATGTGTTAAAAAACACGTTACTACCGTATTTTAAGCCAGGACGTCGCATACCGACAGGGCGTATATTTATGCAAGATAATGCCCCTTGCCATGTGGCAAAAAAGGTTAAGAAATTCTTTGAAGACAATCACATACCTCTTTTACGTTGGCCCGGAAATTCACCGGACCTCAATCCCATCGAGAACGTATGGAATCGACTAAAAAGTAAGGTATATGAAAGAGAAAACCCTACAAAGGAAATATTAATGAAGAATATAAAGGATGTATGGGAGAACGATGAAGATATAAAAGAGACAATCATATCTTACATTGAAAGTATGCCCCGAAGAATTAAGGGTGTTATTAAAAATCATGGGTTATGGACTAAATATTAATTACTTATTTAATATTTACATATGTTACATATTTTTACAATATATTTTATAAATAAACAATATAACACATGTATAGTTTACATTTTATTATGAAGAAACTACAAAATATTGAGTGTTTCAAGTAATTTGGCCAGGGTACTATATGGCCGCTGACGTCAATAGCTGATTTTGAAGATTTGAAGTCAAATGTTGTGCTAAATCGTAATATCGCGTAATTTTAGGGGTAGAAACTATTATTCTCGTAATGTAAGAAGTCGAAAAGTGGAAGATAATAATTTCTTTTTGATCGCATATAAGTTGGGTGTCTTTTTTACGTCGAACTTTCTAAATTTCACGGAACGAAAGCGTCCCGTCATCGTCCAAAGCGTTAGATTTTGACTGCATAAACGGAGACTCTGCTGCATTAGACGACAAGTCAACGAAGCGCACGACATACTCCACGTTAGTCGTTGTATCTTGAGATAAAATTAAATAGCGGCAGTAATAATCCGACCGTCTCTTTTGTAGATAATCATCGTCATCTCTCACGGGCCTATCTTTGAATCTAGAAAGCGTACGGCAACCCATTTTTTCTCATCTAGTTCCTTCTGTGAAGATACGATACGGATAGATATACTTCGGGACATTTTATTAGGAGCGAATCTATTTAACGGTAAAAGATGTGTTGTTGGCGAGTTTTTCCATCAATTGGGAAGGTCTCTTGTACACATTGAACACTTAGAAGCGTTCTCCTAGGTCGGCAATAGAAGATTATAGGAATTTGATATGAAAATGCTACCAAAGTATAAAGATTTTAAATGTCGCAAAATTATTGCTTGTGATCAACGAGTAATTCGCATGCTTTCGTAATCAATTCCAGTGAATATAGAAAACGAGATGGTTATCCAAACTGTAAGAGTTTGGTAGGGAATCAAATACGTCTTTTAATTCTGACTCTACTTAAATCACACGGCACACCCTCATTTCCTTGAGGTGGAATGGTGAATACTATCCTGGCCGGTATCGCGTTTCAGCGGTCGTGGTAGATTGAAGCGCTTCGGATTCATGATTTCCCAAACGTCAAGACCCTACGCCGTTCGTCGCGCTGAATCTTCGAAGAAAATTCATCACGGGGTTCTCGCGGTTTCGGTGCCGACACTATCACTTAAACGGGGAAGAGAAAGGATCACGCTCGCTGTCGGCATCAGTCCCGCACGCGGATAACTTTCCCCATAGACCTGTTTACTTTATTTTTCTTCAACCTCAAATTATGAATTTTCATCCTTCCCGCTCGCGAAGATTTCCCGTAATGCAGGAAGGGTCCCTATATTAAAAATAATTAAAAGTGAATAGTGTTCCAGTTAAAATGCTGCGCAATGTATTCAACAACATAAGGCCTGTAAAATAGTAGTGCCTTACCAAATTCCGTAATCTTAATGTCTGTCACTTATAAAGATTACTGTGTTAAGGATAATATTGAAATTATGGTTTGCTAGAGTCCAGGTTGTATAGAAATCGTTTCTGGCCAAAGCCTTAGCAAAATTAGAAAAATTTCAAATTGCATATAAAATTAATTTTGGATTTTGAGATCTTTGCACTGTTTTCGAAGAAAACCTTTTCCATAAATGGCGGGGATCTTGGAAAGAACCTCTTTTTGTCTAGAGAAAATTATATTTTTAGAGCTAGAGAGTAACACCAAAGCTTCTATCTTCTTAATGTTGCTTACTTTCAGTCAAGGACTTTTTCCCAAATAGGTACTTGATTTGATGCATTTGCTTGTATAGTCATCTTATAATTATATATAGTTTTGAGTGGATTGTCAAGCCAGTTTTTAACCCTTTTCCGTACTATTTCAAATACATTTTACAGTTTAGGTTTACCAATTTTAATATTTTATTAAAAACGATATTTCTGTTTAACATGGTGGTATATACAGCGTGTCAATTTAATGTTTCGTAAATTAAATATGAAACTATGCAACGAAATACTATAAATTTTCATTTCTTTATGATGTGCAAAAGTGACTTTTTTAGTACAATTCCATCTATTCATCAATTAAATAAACATCGGCAAATAATATAGCAAACACTAAAGTACCGGCACAGTCCGTACAAGTTATTTAATTAATTCGGGGCAATTGTTTCGGAAATTCATGGATTTCAATTCCAACGTGCCTTGCTCTATCCCTACTCAGAAAGATATTTACAAGTACCTAATTTTACCGCCTATACACCCTAAAAGATGCGAAATATACGGAACTAAAAGAGAAGGTCCTTGCCTGTAGCACAAAACGTTCGTTTTGCAGCAATAAATCCATCAAAACTGAGTGGACCGGTTTCTCTGTTTAACAGATTTGCATTCTTTTTAAAATGGTTTCGTAAACGTTTGATTCTCGCGGTGAAGTTGCCCTCTTAATTAGTTTGAAGTCTTCTAATGCCCGGTTTCGTTTATGTGTTATGCTAAAGTTGACGATTCAATTCTCTCGTAACGGTAACGAGCTAAATGTTCTTTAAATCTGGTGCTTATCCGTTTCGTTTGCCCAATACATAGGTTTTATCACAGTCACCAATTGCGATTTTATAAATTCCCCACCTTTGCTTCGTATTCTATTTATCTTTCGGAATATAACGTATCCCCTTATTGTATAATTTAGTTAAATAAACTATTCCACAGTTATTGAAGTAACAAACATAATAACAAATGATAAATATATTCGTTACAGGTTACAACAATAGAACGACAATACAAATAATCACCTGGCGGAGTTTAGAGTAAGCTGTTTTGTAACACAAACCCTAAATTTTATGTAGCAGGTATAATGACAACAGTTTATTTCAAGTATCTCAAAAACTAGACGGTTACAGGTAATATTGAATCTGAACACTTTGTATACTTGAATATAATTAATTAAATTTAATTCAGGACTATCGCTAACGTTCGCGCGTGTTGTTGTGTTTCTATACCTTCCTTGGTACTTGGTACTTTACCGTCTTTTAACTTTTTTGTTGTTTCAGGTTCGGCGGGGATCGTTGTTTCATTTTGCTCTTCGAAGTGTTCATTTCTAGCCATCGTTTCTTCCTTTCCTACTTTATTTAGGATTTCTTCATAGGATTCCTTCCAAATATGTCATATCTCTTGGAGGTCATATTGTAATACATCGTTTTTGTCTCTTATTTCTCTTATTCCTGGTACGCTTACTTGGAATTAATTTTTTTTATAGAATTGTTCCGTATTGTTACTATTACTGGGGCTTTCTTGTTCTATTTCTTCGAGCAGCTTATATATCCATTCGTTTATTTTTCTCCTATGCACTGCATTTGTTTTATTTCGACTTATTTCATAGTTGCTTCTATCACTTTCTGTCTTCGTGTTCTGGCTTCATCATACTCCTGATCGTACCATTCATTACTTGTTCTTTCTGGTGTCGTTATTTTTAGTACACCTTTAACTGTTTTTATTATATAATTTTTTAATTTATTCCATTGTTCTTCTTTTCGGTTGCATTTTTCTGCATCCCACTTTTCTGCTGTTTATTAATTTTTTTATCTATTTCTTTAATTATTTGTTAAATTTAATTACGTTCGAAAAATCAAAGAAAGATCGATTTCAAATTTATGTTCATGGTGTCCATATCCAAAACGTTTCAGTTTTCGCAAACCGAATCCCTTGGAACAAACGTCGACACCTAAGTGTCCCCAAGTGTATACCCATCCAACCACATTGTATCATAGAATACCGTCATTCTTCGTCTTTCAAAGTTATCAGCGGTGCGTTCTTAGAGCACCCGAATTCCTTCGGCTCGGCGCGTCCGATAGAACTGCTTTGAACGTTCTCGCGCACAGATAAAGAGGAATATTAATAGCGGCGTCCCTGAATGGCACCCACATAAGTGCCGGGTATGCTCAAATCCGTAACATATACATACGTACGCCTTGCATTTCGTACAATTTTCTTCGCGTACAAAGAGAGGAGAACGACCACTAGACACGGGTTCTTGTGTTTACAACGTAACCGTTGCGTAATGTTGTGTGTAAAGACCACTTTGGCGCATGTATCATTCGAGCTCAATACTTACGTAACTAAGTACAAGTGTACTTATGTATGTGAACGTGTACTTAATGTCATATAAATCCGGACGTTTATGTTTTCCACGGAATCGTAATAGTATGAAGAAAAATGGAAACAATAAGTAGTAGTTTAGTTTACATCTTACTTTCTAGAGATTTTATGAGCATAATAGATCAAGAGCTTATTCCGGAATGGAAGCAAACGTAGTTCTTAACTTTGGTGTAAATTTAATATATTTGAAATTGTCCAAGAATTGCTACTTCTGATTCTGCTGCTCGTTCTCCTTTCGACCTTCGAACGGACGTTCTTCTCTTGGAACCAAAGAGATCAAATTTTGATTCATCGGTCTAGAAAACATTTTTCAACTCATCAATGGTCCAATATTAATGCTCTCTAGCTCATTGCAGCGGTTTTATTTTATTTTGCTTGCGTAAGAGAGGTTTACGCAACGCTATTCGATCAAATAAGCCACACTCTCTTAATCTTCTCTTTAAGGTGATTAAATTAACTCGTTTTTCACGCTCAATACTTATTTCAGCCGTTATTTTAGGTGCAGTTTTTCATCTCTTCCATTTACTCGTTATAATTATTCGACGATCTTCCGCTGGTGTTGTCACTTTCCGTCGTCCTGTTCGTGTTCTATTTAATAATATGCCAGATTCTTGATGCTTTTATGATATAGTCAACAATTCGGCGATTTAATTTCAATTTTCTTGTGATAGGGGTGGTATATTTTGGCGCTTTTCTTTGTTTTCGAAACACCACGTTATTTCGGGAAATTATATTATTATATATTATAATTTTCGCTGTGAAAATCCAACTCTGTCTTTAACGGCCTCAATCAATCTTTGTTCCCTCACCTGGCTGAAAATTCTTGGTCGACCTCTTCATGTACCTTTATAGTGTGACAAATTGTTGATACAGAAATATTTTGTCCTCGATAAATGGCCACGCTTGGGCGTTCGTCTATGTTCGGTTATATTTTTAATAGAAAAATAAACATACACTTGTACTTTATGTTGTTTTTAATAGCATATAATAATAATAATAATAATTGCTTTAGTATCAAATCAAATAGTATATAATTAATATATAACATAAATTATAATTCTTTGATAATCGCAAGGTGAGATTCAGCAGTGACCGAAATAAAGCACGGCCACCCTGTTCTACCATCTAAATCGTGGGTCCTATTAAATATAATATAAAAGAAATACCTAACCTATAACCCAAACCCAATAACGCAACTATATAGGACATACATTTATATAGAGAGTGATAATCAAATTCTGCAATGCGCCAGCTCCAACCCATCTCATTGCACATCCAAGCATTGCCCTCGCAAAAGCACAAGAAAATAGTTTCTATTGAATACCCTACTATCTACATCAAGGACATTTCGTAAAACCTGGTTATACCATTTGTAAATATGGTATGAAAAACTTCTTTCAAAAAGAGTCAATCTGTGTCTAAATAGATTGTTTACTAACGATGAAAACAAAAACTTGTTATTGTACTTCGATACTAAAAAGTTGACAAAGTACTGCACATCTAGTACAAAGTGTATATATATTACCTTAAACTCTCTAATATTACATAACTTTTCAAAAAATGTCAAATTTGAATTGTCACTTGAAAAACCAGTCTTTTAGATTTAAAACTTTTGCATTGTAGTGGTCATAGGTTTTTTTATAAGGTATTTACGAACAGCATCTTTTGTAATTCCAGAATCATTCGCTCCAGATGCATAGTTACCTGGTTTTTTACTTGACGGGCATGCATTATCTGAAGGGAGTTTTCTCTTACCATCAATAGCATGTTTAGCTTTCTTGACTTTCTTATCCGCCTTTTCTTTCATAACTTCTTTATCTGTACTGCTATCTGAATTAATGTCGCCATCAGACTTTTTGTCACTTTTATCTTTCTTTGTATCTTTCTTATTCTTTTCATCAGCTGCCTCTTTCTTTTCACCTTCCTTTTCTTTATTTTCCTCTTCTTCATTATCCTCTTCTTTCTCAAATTTCTCTGATTCATTTTCGGAATCTTCCTCAGCAGAATTTAGTAACTTCCTAAGTGCTTTTCTTCCGTAACTCCTTCTAGTTTCGTTTCTTCAGGCTCACTATCTGTACTGTCAGATATATAATCTAATTTTCTACACTCATCAGATTCTTCGGCATCTGTATCATGCTTTTTCTGCTTCTTCTTCTTGTTCTTTCTTCTTCATGTTTCTTCTTTTTCTTTTCTTGTTTGTCATCATTGTCTTTCTTCCACAAGACGCTATCTAGTCTACTCGTTGCTTCTCTGTAGGTAAACATTGCAAATTCTTCAAAGCGTTTAGGTACTTTGATCTGTCTTCCTCGTGTGTCTACTTTCTGTTTCAATCTTCGTATTTGTGACTCTTCTTCTTTTTCTTCTTGAATAGTCTCATTTAGTAGGTCATTTTCTTGTTCCTGGTTTGCACTTTTATATATGTTCTCGTCTGTTCTGTTATTTTATACCCCTTCATCTATATTAAAATGAATATATCGTGGTGGTTCATTTACAGTTTTATTTTCTGGTTTCCCGAACACTACATCCCTGTGTACCGAGATCCTTTCCTTTTCTGAATCCCATAACCTATATCCGTTTGGAGCGTAGCCAACAAAAATGTATTTTTTACTTCTTTCATCCAACTTTTTTAGATGTCCTAAAACTTTCGCATATGCTGGATATTCAAAATCTTGCAATTTCGAAAAATCAGGTTTTTTATTTGTCCACAGACACAGTTCTAGGAACTGTGTCTGAGGGAGCTCGATTTAACAAGTGGGCCGTTACCCTAATGGCTTCTCTTCAAAATTGTTTTCTTAGACCTGAGTCAAATATCAAGGATCTAGCTTTCTCCATTAGCGTGCGATTTAGCCGTTCGGCTTTCTCATTTGACTGTGGACTGTACGATATTGTGAGGTCCATAACAATTCCATTTCTTTTACACCACGCTCTCATTTCGTTATTCAAGAACTCACCTCCATTATCAACTGTTAACTTTGACACTCTTAAACTTTTGTATGCTTCTACTTCTTCTATATACAGCTTCAAACAATTCTTCGCTTCATTCTTATTTTCAAGTAGGTAAACTACTATATAGTGCGTATAATCATCGAAGACTGTTAGTACAAATTTCTTACCGATCCATGTTGGAGGATCAATCGGTCCAGCTAGATCTGCGTGAATTATTTCTAACTCTCTTGTAGTACTGGTTCTTTCTATTTGAAATGGAATTCTTGTTTCTCTTGCTTTTAGGCATACATCACATATTAAGTCAAAACATAGTCACAGTCATAATCTTTCTCACTTACGTCCAGACTTTTAACGGGATCACTTTGAATTAATCTTTTAATGATTTTTACACTCAGATGTCCCAGTTCTTTATGCCACTCTTTTACCTTATCTTCTTTGCTTACACTCAAATAACTTGCTTCATAAAATCTATTATTTTGCTTTAGTCCTTCTATAATAACTTCATTGTTCTTTGAGATAATCATTTTGTTTTTCTCAAAAATAACTTTACCATTTTTTTCAGTAATTGCGTTCACTGATAATAAGTTTTTACTTAACTCCAGTACAAAAAGAACATCTTTCAAAATACAGTTCTCTCCTTCAACTGACCCTTTACCTTCTGCTTTCATCGATTCACTTTTCTCGCAACTGTAATATCTGTATTTATAGGTTGAAGATCTCTAAATAGCTCTTTATAATTAACGACATGTGAGGATGAACCGGAATCTACTACCGATATATTATGTATCTCTTTTTTATATTCTTCTGTCAAAAAGGATACTTTTCTGTCATCGGACTTTGATCTCCTCTCTCTATCTCTGTTTCTAAAAAAAAACAATCTTTCTCGACATGGTTATTCTTTTTACAAATTTCACACCCACGAACTGGTTTGTGTATTCCCTTCTCTGTGACTACCATCTCTTTTAGTGCAATTCCTAGCAAAATGACCCGGTTTTTGACAACTATAGTATTTTTTTTTCTCCACTTTCTTTAAATTTGCAGTACTTTTCAATGTGCCCTGGTTTTCTAAACCAGTGCAACAAACCTTTTCCGAAGTACTAAAAGCTACTGACTCTTCACATCCAGTGCTCTTGTTCATCGTTCCTTCTGTTACTAACTTGGATGTTAATGTTATTGGTGTACGTTCTTCTGGCATTATTAATTCCCATGCTGCCCGAAGATGTTTATAAATATCAGGTAATGTGCATTTTTGACATTACTATGCTTCCATTAATATTTTGATTAAGAGCTTTTAATCTAAATACCAGATTTTCAATCTTACTTATGTGCATTGATATGTCACTTCCCTTCTAATAAGTAAAATTAAAGAATTCCTGTAAGAGCATGTGACTCGGTGTACATCTGACATGACGTATCACAATTGATAATACTTATGTAATAATACTTTCTTATCTACTGTAGTAATAATTATTTTCTGTACTTTTGCATCCTTCTTTCTCCATATGTCTATTTCCTTTTCGGTTTTCACCGACTCTATCTTACTATAACCTTTTACAATCTCATATAATCCATTTACTTTAAATACGAGGGATGATCGTAAAATAAGGTTTCCATATTTTTTAAAAATAGACAGCATTCTTTATTCCCTTAATATTACACATCGTTTTAAAGGTAAAAACTTAAGCTATTTTTCGACATAATCGCCATTTTTATCCAAGAATTTTTGCAGACGGTGCTCCAACTCCTGTATCCCCATGTCGTAAAATTCTGCCACCAATCCTTTCAGGAATGGAATAACCTCAATTGTGGTGTTGGAAATCTCAGGAATCCGAAGAGCGAGTTGACGAATGGTGACCCTCCGATCTTCAAGCAGTATGCTCTGAGACCTTTTCAACGATCTCCTCTAAAACTGATGGTCCTCCTCTCCGCTCCTCATCGTGAATTTCCGTCCGACCTCCAGTGAGTTCCCTACACCATTTGCGGACGTGTTGAGCAGCTATACACTTTTCTTCATAAACTTCGGTTAATTGACGATGAATGTCTATAGGTGAAACCCCTTTCACGTTTAAAAAACGTATCACAATGCGAATTTGGCACCTGGCGGTAGCGGCGATCGGGAGTTCCATCTCGGACGGCTGCTTAGCTAACACTGAGCGGCGTAGCGAGACGGGAGTGATACGTATATAGAGCGGGAGAGCTGCTGCACACGCCAATGTTGTCGGATTTCGCCTAGCGCGTCTTATTGCTGCTGTAGGACTTTGGGAACTTTATTTTACGATCATCCCTCGTAGAATCGTTATTTGAAAATTCTACAATTGAAATGATTCTACACCTTTTAACTTTTCTATTTCTGATGTTTCTTCCACCGTGACATTCGATGCCATTTTTGTTGTTCACTACTATCTTTCTTCTCCTATGTTACTTTACAAGGTTTTTACTCTTCTTTTTTTAATTTTACTTTTTACTGGCACGTTCTGGGCCCATAACCTGTTCGGTTATATTTTTAATAGAAAAACAAATACATACTTGTACTTTTTGTTCTTTTTAATAGCACATCTAAATAGAATGTTTATTAAAGAGGTACTCTAGATCTGCGGCACTGGAACACTGAAACAGTTCACTAAAACCGTTACCAGAAAACTTAGTTCGTACTGGACGCATGTTTCGATAGCCAAGCTATCATCATCAGCAGTAGAACTGAATTCAGTTCTACTTTGTGGCAAGGGTTTTAGTGAGCTGTTTCAGAACGTTTACTAACGACGAAAACAAAAACTTGTTATTGTTCAACTATCAGATACTAAAAACATGCTACTTGCTACAAACAGGTACTGCAACATCTAGCATAACCAAAGGTGGCATATAATTATTAGTATTACACTTGATAGTCTAACTAGTTTGTAAATTCCTTCACGAATATCTACCTTGTAAGACATTTTGCTAAACTAGATCATAAGCACTAACCTGTCATAATTAAAACGAAGGTGATTGTGACATTTCACGTCTAGCGACAACTTCATTAAACATCGTTTGGTACAACTACAAACAAAATTTGAAGATTTTCTAAAAACTTTAGGACCATACGTTAATAGCAAGGATATTTGAGTGTTTTAAATGTGATGCAATTTCAATTTCAGAAAGAGTATTAATGATAATATTAATAGGAGGACTATGCAAACAACTATTACTTGAAAACGGAATGTGTGTAATTGTCTGTACTTCTTTCTGTACAGATTTGAATTCTTTCCGTTCGAAACACGATACACTTGTGCTTAGAAGCGAAATAAAGCATTACCGTCGACGTATGTAATTCTTCATTATGAGTAATTATGGTCGTCAGACGACGATTAATACCCATTTTTATCGGTCCTACGCCGACCGTTCTATACGCACTTATGCGAGCTATTCGAAAAAGAGTGATGAAGCATTCTTTCCTTTTACGTGTTACGACGCTGTACGTGCGGACCGGGGCTACTACAATTACAGTTTTTAATGGTCTACATTCTTTCGCTATTCTAAAAGGTCTCTGCCGCCTACGAAACGCCGACGAACGACGTCCGTTTATCGCGCTTTTGACGTTTTTGTGGACGGATACGTTCTCTTGCGATGACTCTGGACTCTGGGCTCGGTGAACCTGCTATCGTAAATTTCACGCGTCAACGAGAGGCAAGTTAAATGTATATAGCGTGTACGCGTGATCTATACAAGCTAAGGAGCTTGGCGTTTATCGTTATACGTAAAATTCTCATTTCTTATTACTTTCGCGATATGTATAATGAGTTATTTGTTTTTTTGAAGATTTAATTACTAAAATTTATTGGTTTCAAAGTGTTGGATTATAGCACATTAAATGTACAGTGCACCATATAAGTATTGGCACGGTAGCAAAATTTAAAGGAAGATTATGCGTGGACAGAAGATAATTCCTTTCCTGAGCAATTTAGAGAAAATGCATCCAAATAAAAAGTATTCGTAGACAAATGCTGCATAACATAAAATTATACTCAAATATACAGGGTGTCCAGTTTTCGCAGCATGCTGCAAATTTGGTTTTTTAAAAGAAACATCTATATAGTAGATAGACCGAACTTGCGAACTAAAATTCAACTACTCAACTCATCTATTGACCCTGATGAAATTTTAAATAAAAGCGAAATATTGGTGAAAATTTAAAAGAGTTACATTTTTTGAAACCTTGGTCGTCAACCCGACAGTTTAGAACCACGTGTTGGTTCCTAACGACCGCCATACTCCTTGGTGATTTTTTATCAGTTACATCCGACTTACGAATTTTACCTATAATTAAAGTTAAATGATGAATAGAATTGCTCACTGGCGCCAACGGGCAGTGGCGGAGGTTCGATACAACCCTCAGTATAACTGCGAGTCTCAACCAGATCTGTTGTGTATACATGTACGCTGCCGTAAATACTATTTCGTAGTTCTACGTTTGTTTTAAAAATGTTGCCTACGTCGCGAAAACGACCAATGTTGGACAAAGTTATAGAATTTATAGCAGAAATGCCTGACCTAAATTATGATGGCGTTAAAATTCAATGTGTTGTTTGTAATATTCCTTTAATGTGTTGGTCCGAAAGGGATTGTCTACGTCATGTAAATAGCAAACAGCATTCTTCAAAAACAAATTGCACACGACACCATGACAAATTTAAATTTAATTTATGTATTACCTTTATTGCATGTAATCTACCGTTTAATTTAATAGACAAGGAAGCATATGTCTTCTTTTGGAATAAATATTCGGACTGCAAATTACCAAGTCGAACATCGTTACAAAGAATTGTGCCATCTGCTCATAAACATGTTGAAAAAATAATTAAATCGGAGTTGAAAGATAAAAACTGTGGTTATGTGTGGACGAAACAACAGATCGTAAAAAACATTCTGTGGTTAATGCAATAGTACGTACAATGGAACCACATCAATCGTCACCTTCAATTCTATTAGCTTCCAGACGAGTACAACAATGTCCTGCCGAAGTAATTTCAAAGTTAGTGTTAAATACATTGGAAAAGTTTGAACTTTCAACAAGCCAACTGTTGATGTTTATGAGTGATGGTGCCGCAATCATGCTTTCTGTAGGCCGGTCTCTTAAAAAACATTGTGCTAACTTGTTACACATTACGTGTAAAATTCATGCTTTCAGTCATGTGGCAGATAGTATTAGAAAATGTTATCCTGAGGTAGACGCTTTAATAGCGCATACAAAAGCAGTGTTTGTCAAATCTTCAAAACGTATTCGCAAATTTCACAGACTGTGCCCCCGTATGCCTGAACCACCAGAACCTATTCTTACATGTTGGGGAACATGGTTACAGGCCGAGTTCTATTATCATAAATATTTTGAGAATATTAAGAACGTGGTTTTACAATTCGATCCAAAGGAAGCTGCGGCTATCAAGGAAAGCCAGTCGAAATTTCAAGATAGTCAGGTTAAAACGGATTTAAAAACTATTCAGAACCATTACTTCAGACTAGTGGAGGCAATAGAAAAATTACAAAATCCTTCGGTGTCGTTAGTGGAATCTCTGCAAATAGTGCAACATGTTCACACACAGCTATGCGCGGTAGAAGATGCAAAGAATGTTTGTGTTCTAGAAAGGTTTGAAAGTATTTTAGAGAAAGATTTTGATTTTGGCACATTAAGACAAATTTGTGAAGGTGCGTCAACAGAACCGTTAAGTTGTTCCAAAGATTATTTTAATTACGCAAATATACTAGATACACTAGATGCAGAACGTTCGTTTTCTGCATATAAACACACTTTTTCCTCACGCCGCACTCGGTTTGCCGAAACAACCGTGGAAATATATCTAATGTTGCAGATATTTAACAGACATTATTCACTTTGTGATTTCACGGAAGACTCTTAAGACGGCAAGTGTTTGAGCACGTATTATATTTTATTTCTGACCATTTATTTTGTGTAAGCCTTTATGCGCCCGCCACTGGCTATTGGCGAAAATTAAGCAACTAATTATAAGTGTTATTGAAAATGGCACCTATCCTGTAGCAATTTATTTGGACATCGATTGTGTTAAGAATTTTGATAAATAAAGTAACTGTCTACGATATTAGAGGATTCGCTCTGGAGTGGATAGAATCGTTTTTGAAGCATAGAAAACAATATGTTAGCATTTTGGACTATAGCAGTAGCAGAGTTAACAACCACAGTACCTCCAGCAATCTTACAACTAATATCGGTGTACCCCAAGGCTCAATATTAGGTCCCGTTCTTTTTCTGCTTTTTATCAATGATTTTCCTCTTAACATAAGAGGGAATTTTATCACTCTTTACGCTGACGATATTGCTTTAGTGGCATCTGATAAGAACGACCATAGCCCATCAATTAAATGTAACTCTATGTTGGTTAGGATCTATAACTGGTTTATAGGTAACCAACTCGTTGTCAACAACCATAAGGGCGCATATATTAGATTTCACCCTTATCAGTTACATCCGAATTTTACCTATAATTAAAGTTAAATGACGAACAATTAGCAAGGGCAAGTGAATATAAAGATTTAGGGGAAGAAATTCAATTTACCTAAATTAAAATTTTCACTGCAAGAATTTTTAACAAATAATGTTATTTGATTTTAATTGTATCTAAATTCGTCAATGTTTTAGTGTAAGTCCTCCTCCCAATCTCTTTATATTACTGCCTCTGTAATTGCAGACTTAATGTCTTTTTGTTGTTATTACTGTTGTATTCGTGTTTGTATTGCGTGTGTCTCTGGACCATTTTGTATACTTCTGTAAGTCGGTGGAAATAAATAAATAAATAGATAAATTGTATCGAAACCAAGCATTCGACATGTAGACATTGTTGCCACGTTTGTAACATTATATCTTTGATTTCCTACTTCACTACGAATAGCTTATAATCTATACACCTGTAACAAAATTGAGGCTATTAATGGGTTACATTTATCGAAAATCTACAATGCAAATCTTCTCGCAACTCGGTGCTTCGTACCTGTTGCTGCTTCTGCTGGAAGCAACGCCGCTTCACGTACGCGAAATATAAATTATACAATTTAAGAATGTGTCCGCCGTACATAAAAGATTCTTCGCGGTAAGACGAAATAAATGTTTTATAATAACATTACTCGGTCTCTGCGTAGCGCTGCTTTAATGCGCGGCTGTGACTTGCGTATATACGGAGGCCCGAATCCGAGATACACCGTACTAATTCAGATAAGGCGCGCCGCGTACACGATAAAGACGGACAGCGTTCACATGTATATAGTATAGGAGATCAGTATTTTAATGGGGACCCGAGGCGAGGGTGGCTGTGTGGGCGAGGTAACTACCGCTGGAGCCGGCCCTGCCTCCGGCGTCAAACCACTGCTCCCTGATGTATACTTACCGCGCACGTCCTCTCCTTCTTCCTCCGAGTGATGTTGTTGCCTCCTCTTTTTATTTCTCGTTATGCTTATGTTATATTTTTTAGCCTCTGATGCGGTTCGGTCGCTCGCTTTGTTTTATCATTACCCTTCTCGTCGTCCGTACCTACCGATCTTAATGACGATGGCGGTCGATAAACTGGGGCATTGCGCTTTGTCCTCATATAGGTATGTTGTTACACACGTCGCGTTGGATGAAACTTTGTATATAGACACGTTTGGTCCATCACCTTTCATTTTTCCTCTTCTCCATGTATCAAGCATAACTGGTTCAAATACACTTTTATGAATTTAAAATCAAATTTTGTTGCAAAAGTTTTAGTTTCAAGTTTTCGAATTTAGATAATGATTTGGAGTTTGGGGCTTATTGCGATAAGGGGGTAAAATCTTTTTCAATAAACGTGGCTAAAAACAGAGGCGGGGCAAGGCCTAAATTTGATGTGGGCAAGATAAATCTTGCCAGGCGCTCTGGTGGCGCAAGAGGAGGAATTTTATAGAGAGAAAAACACTTTTTGAAATATTTATTCGTAAAAATGCAAATATCTTCGCTTTAACTAACATTATTAAGTAAAAAGTAACAGTAAAGAATTAAAGAAATAGAAATTTCCTGCTTTTAGCCTTACTGATCTCCTTAATAACTGTATCGTAATCCAGCTTAGATGCTATATCTGCTTTAATAGATAAAACTGCCAAAGCTGAAAGTTGTTGCTGTCCCGTTGTACCGACTTCTTAAATCATTTTTTATTAGTTTTAATTTTGAAAAGCTCCTTTCAGCAGAGGCTGTACTTACTGGTACTGTTAACAAAATGCGAATAACAATATAAATATTTGAGTAAATTTCTTTTAAGTTATGTATTGGAGCAGCTGTTTCACATCTTTAATGAAGTCGGGTAAATTTGGGATCATTGTTTGCAATTCTTCATATAATTCGTAAGGTTGGAAGTTACTGCTCTCATCCACTCGCAGGACTGTGTATAAATCTTAACAGTTTTTTAATAAATGCTCTTTTGGAATATTTTGTAACATATCATAGAGATCATAGAGAAAACCAAAATTTCCAAAATGTTAATTTAAAGCTAAAAATCTTGAATCCATATTGCTCATTATGGAATCAACCATGGTGTTAAAAAAATTTGTTTCGTACCGGCTTTTGGGAGACTGTATAGGTTCATCGCTGCTTTCATAATCGAAAATCCTTTTCTTTTTGACTACCCTTTTATTTTTAAAGTCTTTTGGCAGATCATAATTGCTTTTCTCAATAAATTGGCGAGCGTCGGACAAGCATTGTTCGAACCCAGTTTGTCGATATTCTTTGATCCAGTCACAAAATGTACGCAAATGTCCAAGAGCAATACTTAAATAGATTTCTACAGATTGCCATAATTTGCTTATTATATTAACACGCAATAATATCTCATACCATAAATGTAATGATATGATAAATTTTAAGCTGAGCATTTCGTTTAAAACTAAACCACAATCACTGAGTGTGTCTGATTCTTCCGTGTGATTTCTTAAGCTTTCAATGCATTCAACAACATCATCAAATTGCAATAATACGACCTTCACTGCCTCGATTCTGCTTTCCCATCTTGTGTCTGATAAGCTTTAATTTGCCTTTGATTAATTCCTAGCGTTTGCCGGATCTTGAAAACAGCAAATAAATTTTCTGAATAAAACCAAAAGATGTTTTTGCTGCCGCAGAAGAATTAGCTGCGTCTACCAACAGCAGATTCCAACTATAACACCCGCAAGGTGTGAAAAATGCCCTGGGATTAGTATTTAATATTCGAGTTTTAAGTCCACTATTTAAGCCTACCATATTTACATCATTGTCGTATCCTTGGCCACGACAGTTTTGAATATCTAATCCATTTTTTTCTAACTCTTCAAGTATTGCTTTAGTTAGATATTCTCCAGTCGTCTCAGCGACAGCGAGAAATCCAATAAAGTTTTCTTCTATTGTGCTGGTTGATGTATTACAAAATCTTAAGATAACTGACATTTGTTCAACTCGACTAGAGTCTCTAGTGCAGTCGAGCAAAATAGAATAATATTTTGCCTCTTTTACTCTACGAATCACTTCATCGGTAACTGTTTTTGACATCAATGTGATCAATTCATTTTGAATATCGTGGCTTAGATAATGGCGTGCAAGTTGTTTGTCATTAATGCGTTTCATGTGTTCCCGTAATGTAGGATCATATTTAGATATCAATTTAAACAAGTCTATGAAGTTACCAGAACTTCCACTGTCGTCGCCTATCTTGAGAGATTCTCTGTGACCTCTAAATGCCAGATTATGAGAGGCTAAGAAATTAATGATATCAATTAATCTTTGAAACAAATTGTGCCAACGTTTTTGCGATTCACGAATTAGCCTTTCATTTTCTTGGTCTATTGTTTTCCCATGCTTTATTCCTTTCTCTAATGTCATCCATTGGAACATAAATGCCATATGTTCTTTGGTATTCTCGTGTCTTTGTAAAATACTACTTAAGTGTTTCCAGTCACAGCACCCTGCTTGTACCATTTGAGTTTGTGAATTGCCAAATAGTCTGCATGGAAAGCAGAAAACTTTACTTAGAAAATTTGAATAAACCAACCAGTGACGATGGTGGATTTATCGTTTAATGATGAATAAAATCTTTACTCGCGGTCACGGCATTTAATGGTCCTAGCTATATATTTTTCATGAGTTAAAGAACGCTGCATAAACCTTCGAGGCGCGAGGCCCCTCGGACCGCGAGGCCCCTCGGACCGCGAGGCCGTAGGCGGTGGCCCACGTCGCCCTCGCTTTACGCCGCTTCTGGCCAAAAGAAAACACTAAAAATGATTTTGAAGTTTGTAAGATGACCAGAAGATGGCGTAACGGTCACGACTAAGTATAGAATTAAAGTTTTCATCGTGTTTTGTCTAATTAAGGGTTATCGAAAATATATGCATTTTATTCCCAGTTCAATTCCCTTTCTTTTGCGTCGAACACATTTTGTCGTATCTTCTAAAGTAAAGTGGTGGGGAGACGTCAATTGCTTTTTTAAATAAATGTTGGTTACTCCAGTTAGGCTTAACCGATTTTAATCATCTTGGCCTCGTTTAAAAGAGCTTTATTTGATCTATAAAATGCAGTTTTGGCTTACCTCTTATGAATTGTACCCTCACCACTAGATGGCGTTATCTGACTTTATAACAAATAAAACGGCTTTTCGCGAAAATTTTAAATAGAATGTTATGTTTCTTTTCAGGCGAAAAGGTAGGGAATTAAAAGCTCAAGACGCCAGTGAAAGCTGCATCTCGATATATTTTCTCTAACCGAAGATATTAACAAAAAATGTAAATATTTGTTGTTGATTTTGCCGACTGTACTATTTTTTTAAATTTCTAAATATAACCATATTAGTAAAAATAAAAAAATATAGGTTATTTCAAAGATAATTATTTATTTTAATGCCTCATCAATAAACTCGATCTCATTCTTCTAACGATTTCAACTTGAGTGGGCCTTTGAAACAGCTGTTTCGAATTAATTAATAATATTTTGTGTGGTGAGGAGTGTGCCGATACTCTGTGTTGTTTGTAATAAAAATTTGATTAACATGCTATGTGAATTTCAAAAAACAATATTATTACTTAATTAACACTGTGATGCCCCTTTGTTTCTATGTTATATCATCTATGTTATATTCTTATAACATAAATGAATTATCAGTAGCTTCCACGGGTGGTAAGAGTTTTAGTGAACTGTTTCATACATCGATAGATTGATAGATTGTACTTGTTTGAAAAGTAGGCTAAAAGAAAAACGGCAAATTGTCCCCTAAGATCCTATGTTTATGTAAAAATCTTGTAACTAGGCAACGCAAAGACAACAACTGTCAAACTATTAACATTTATCAATTCATATTTCTATTATTGTGTAAAAGTTTTGTTGTTCGTGTTCTATATTTTTTGTTTTCCGTTCTCAATATTTTTATGCTTGTTCTTGCTTTGTTGATCGCTTGCTTTACTGAATATTCTTCCAATGAATTTATTATTACAGTTCGTTTGAATTTGTTACAGTTTTTGGTAGATGATATGCTTATTTTACGATGGCGTGCGTACGAACAATGAAATAAAAGGTTGAGGCAATTTTAATATTTGGTGAATCTGGTAGAAATTACCACGAAGACGAAAGAATATTTAATGAACGCTATCCGGATAGACCTATTAGTAGGAAATACGAGGGATGATCGTAAAATAAGGTTCCCATATTTTTTAAAAATAGACAGGATTCTTTATTTCCTTAACATTACACATTCTTTTAAAGGTAAAAACTACAGCTATTTTTCGACATAATCGCCATTTCTATCCAAGCATTTTTGCAGACGGTGCTCCAACTTCTGTATCCCCATATCGTAAAATTCTGCCGCCGGTCCTTTCAAGAACCTTTTCAATTGTGGTGTTGGAAATTTCAGGAATCCGAAGAGCGAGTTGACGAATGGTGACCCTCCGATCTTCAAGCAATATGCTCTCGACCTTTTCAACGATTTCCTCTGAAGTCTGAAGTCTTCCGCTCCGCTCTTTATCGTGAATTTCCGTCCGACCTCCAGTGAATTCCCTACACCATTTGCGGACGTGGTGAACATCTATACACTTTTCCCCATAAACTTCGGTTAATTGGCGATGAATGTCTATAGGTGAAACCCCTTTCGCGTTTAAAAAACGTGTCACAGCGTGAATTTCGCACCTGGCGGTAGCGGCGATCGGGAGTTCCATCTCGGACGGTTGCTTAGCTAATACTAAGTGGCGTAGCGAGACGGGAGTGGCACGTATATAGAGCGGGAGACCTGCTCCACAAGCCAATGTTGTCGGATTTCGCCTAACACGTCTTATTGCTGCTGTAGGGCTTTGGGAACTTTATTTTACGATCATCCCTCGTATTTGAGAGAACTTTGCGCTAAATTCTTGACAACTGGTAGCGTAGATAGGACGAAATCCACAGGACGACCTATTTTTCCAGAAGATAAGAAGATTAAAATCATTGGAGAATTTGTAGTTGCACCACAACCTTTAGGTCCTCACTGTATATTTCTTAATTCATGATGTTCAATCGCGTCATCATACCATCTTTCATCTTCTTTAACAAGTTATTTTAACACACACTGCTATTAAATTTCTTCGTGATTGATTCTAAATACATCAAAACATCACTTTATTTTATGGAGATCTTGAAATATCTACCCTTGTCAATAAAATTTTGGTATACCTCTGTAGGAACCAGTTTTCAAGACATTCTTAACATATTTCTGGTTGGAATATTCGTAGGTGATTTATTTTAAAACGGATAATAGTTTAATAAACCGACATAAAAGTGCATTCCTTGCATTTTATAATTTGTGAAAACGAGAAAAAATGATTGGTGACCAAATGTCGGAATTCTACGTATACAGGGTGCATCAGCCAGGATTGTCTGTTAAAAGTGTGTGGAGAACCATTTAATATATATAATTTAAAATTTTGTAAGTGGATGTTATTCTTATTTTAAATAAAAGACGCTGTATGTTAATTAATGTTTTAATTCTTAGATTGATTTTTGACGGAATACATATCACGTACAATGTAGTTATAGTAAACGTTGAAAGAAATGTGTGCACATTATAAGGAAAGGTTTAGCGGGGAACACAGACTGAAGGAGTACCTTGGTATAAGAACAACACAATGTTTTTAGCGGCTGAATCGCCCCATTTCGGGGCACAGTCCCCCGAAAATTTGTAGTTTTTTAATTTTATAAATACCTGAGGAACTATTACATACATTGAATGAAAAGGATACATAAATATAACAAAAAAGTACCTTAATGTAATAATCTGTTTATCAAAATTGGCCCCACGAACAAGTTTATCATTTTAATAAATAGCTATTCGTTAAAAATTTTCGTATTTACAATATATACAATAAACTAATTTATTGATACAAGGAATTCATTTATTAATGTCAAATGAAAAATCTCTAAAGTTTGTTTCACTTCTCACAAAGTGAGTTAATAAACGGTTTTTTATTATATTGATGAACAGTTAATTTTATTTGATAAACGTAGTTCATTATTGTAATAAATTTATTAATTGATGAACTAATTTTTTTGTTGCTTTAGCAAAACGAAGTCAACGAACATGATTTATTGAATTCATTTTTTCAGTGTAATCTCAAGGATTATGCAAATTATCTTCGGAAAAAATATATAATTGGATTCGTAACATCCTTAGATAACACCCCAAAAAATTCTTGGTGTCAAAATAAGACAACATTCATTCGGACAGTTACGAAAGAACAGGGGACAACAAATACAGAAAATAATACAACTGGATCTGCGTGAATCTACATACGTAAGAAATACTTTTGCAAATATCCCACGTTATTTCTGCAAAATTAAATTAAGCCTATATAGCCTCTCTTCAAAGCGTAATATTTATCTTCCTTTGATAGCTAATTAAACTCGTTTTAGTAGGCCGCGATGCATGCTTACTGTTTATATGTATCTGAATACACATACATACGTAACGTACCAGAGTATTATTATGATTTATGCGTTCTGGCTGATGTCAGCTTGTATCCTTACATAGTGACATTATCCTTGTGAGCCATACTCTGTGTTTATGCAGGGGGAAATTCCGTGGTACCATTTGTTATAATATCTACTTAAAGAATAATATTGTACGCGTATTTATGTAGAATTTGTTGTGGATGGATGCAAACTATACTGCAAGAGAATTTAGAAACTCTTTGTCGTACGAGCGGTGCCCCTGAAAGAGTACGGAATAATGTCTCTTGCTAATATTATTATTTTTAGGTTTTACTTTTCTCTATAAACTGCTAAATAATAAGATTGATAGCTTGTATTGCATGTAAAATGTACATTTTAGTGTGACATCTTATAAATCTACCCGGGTACCCGAGCCCGGTTTCGGGAAACTGTCCCAATAGATACTAAAATTGTTCCTATTATAAATCACGTAACATGTTGGACACAAAAAGTAAAAATAAATGCAGATCTTGCTACTAGATTATTAAAATTGCATAGAAGCTTTAAAAAACCAAAACTAAAACAAATAATATTCACTTATAAACCATATCCTTAATAATACAGATTCCAAGGTAATTCGCCTTTTTGTTTTGCATATTCACTAGATGTACATCAGCTAAACAACTTAAAATTTACGAATTCGTTCAACAGATGAATTTAAGTTACATGTAACAAAAATGTAGAAGTCTGTGTATGCAATTTCAGAAGCCGAGAGATGGAGGCCCTTCACGATACATTAATTATTACTTCTGTAAAATTGTAGCGAGCACGCAGAGCCCGGCGCACCGGCTCGATAAATAAAAGAAATTATAATCAAAACAAAAACGCAGAACACCCACTAGTGCACCTGCCGCTCGTCTGGAATGCAGACCGCGTATTCACAAACCTTGTATGGTGATGCGTCGAATGTTGTACCGAAGTATACGAAGTAGAAGTGGGAGTAGTTTCCGACATGTCGGGTTGAACCGCGAGTACGCTTTTTCAAAGCCGAAATGGAATTTATTCAATGAATAGATTGAGAGGTCCGTAGTTAATAAATCCTATTAGGAATTGCACTATTTAACACTTAGAATATACGTACTGAAATGTTCTATATGTTGGAAATTGTTGAATAAAATTAATTTTTCGCAAATTAATTAGTTAATTATACGAACTGAGGATTCGGAAGTGTTCTAAAACACTTTTTCAACAATTTAAATCAAAATTAATATCAATCAATGAGATTAAACGAGTATTGAAGCTGAAGTATGAAAAACTAACCTGGAATTTATGACGATCTCATATAAGCTTTATGTTTACGTGACATTCACAGGAAACCCGCCTATTCTTAACCACCAACCTGCATTTCTACCTTGAATTTATAGTACGATTTGAAATACTAAACCCCTTTCATCCACAGCAAATTTTGATAATTCTTTTCCAAATACAATTTGATATTGAATTTCCGATGAATAAATTTATTTGTAAAAGTAGCATAATGGTATACATATAGTGACGCAACTAGAACACGCAAATTATACTACTTTGTTATACAAAACCCTAATGACAACTGTTCAATAATAAATTCTACTGACGTTTACGACACTAACTTAACATATTTAATATTCGAAATTATGTTAGAAATACCTCCAAATTTATGCTGCTACCTGTTATAGGAAGGTACGAGGTGTGGCAATTAAATAACCGGACTGGTGCTACAAAACATTTTATTGATCATCAATTACATTATAAAGTTTATCCCCTTTAATGTACTCTCCTTGCCGATCCCTACAACGCTCCATACGAATTTTCCACTGTCGAAAGCAGTGCTGGAAGTCCGTTTCTGTCAGCTTGTTGAGAACCTCCGTCGCTTTTACTTTCACCTCTTCCACACTGTCAAATCTTGTCCCCTTAACATCCGATTTTACCTTAGGAAATAAAAGAAAGTCACAGGGGGTCAGACCGGGCGAGTACGGTGGGTGGTCCAAAACGGTGATGCCGGATTTCGCAAAGAACGGCTTCACAGTCAAGGCGGAATGGGCTGGCGTATTGTCATGGTGGAACATCCAGTATTTGCTCTTCCACAAATCGGGTCTTCGTCTTCTCACTCGTTCACGAAATCTTGAGGTTAACTCGTTGCTCGATCTAAACACTCTGAATTTTTCCGACGCGATGCTAGCGTAAGGACTTGAACGGACGATTGCTACAACGATAGTGAGCGACGTACAACCGTGCCTATCGAGCTCAAGGAGGGGGAAGCATCTTCAAGCACAGACATGTTCAAACCTGCCGTGGCGTGCTCGCTGTTTGGCGATAGTAGCACCAGTCTGGTTATTTAATTGCCACACCTCGTATTCCATTAATTTTGAGGATTTACGGGCTGCAGAAAATGGCTAGAAGAGGAGTTATTTGGTCGTTGGAGTTAAAATAAGTCCCTAGTACCCTCGCTCCAGAAATCGGAGGCCCGGGAAGGAGTAGGGGCTATCGAAAAGGAGCTAACAGCTGCCAGAGGGATTTTAACCTTGATTGAGTGGCCATACTAGACAGACTATACGTGCCGGTAATAACAGTTGCCTTCGAAGATGTAAATTGGAAATGCTTCCCCTAATCTACTTATACTCAAAGTGAGAAGTCGGTAGGATCAGGCGATAAAGTTTTATTTCTTTGTCTGGGGTATGGGCAAAGTAATAACACGCAGACTCGTATAATTTTATTTTTGCTTTAGTTGTTTGATTATCCTTATAGTAGTGCATGCGTGTGTGGTTGTGCGAAAGTTGATTTAGACATTACACTATTCAGTTTTCTTTCAAAGTTAATTTTAGGGTAGTCCGAGAGATCCAATTGTATTACATAAAGCATGCCTGTATGAAAATTAGTCGGGGACAGGGTCGGTATGTCATAAGCAAGAAGGCTTGAGCTATAATAGGCCGATCATTAGTTTCAACTCTATGTAGCAAGTCGGTATTTCAAGCTGACTATAACAGGCTGAATAGAGTCCGGAAAATATTCCTCGGGTAAATCGGCTGGTGCCGCCAACCTTGGAATATTTCGAATTCCAAAAAGTATCCCAGAGGAAGTCGGCTTACGCAGGCAACTCTAGAATATTTGACACCGCATCCGTAGTCACAGCCTTCAGCTGATTGGTAGGGTCTGCTAGAGACACTTATATTGTTACCCGTTGCACTCGATTTATTTAACTTAGAAGAATCTAAGATTGTAGATTAATTTATACCGATACCCGTTGCTAACATTTGACTGTTTAAAATAGTAAATCATTTAAACTATCACATATCGTTTCACCGCTTGTTATGTTTTATTGAGTTTTTTATCTATTGAAAACCGTATATTCACAACCGAACTAGTTCTATTTTATTTTGATTCAATTTTGAATTGTGTTTGCGTTTGTCGTTATTTTGTAGTGAATGTTTAAACTTGCAAATGAATTTGTAAATATTACTTACTGTTTTTGTTCCGATACTGAGCTCTGGACACCAAACCTAATCCCGGTTGAACGTTGATGGACGTCGTGCTTGGCACCGCCATAAACTCACTTCAAGGTGACTAAGTCCGTAAACATTTTAATCAACAACAATCACGTGGTGATAGGTTATAAAAATAATCCGAATATTTTGAAATTGTATTCCCACCATTGGCGACATCTTTGAGCTGGATATGTCAATACTATCTTGCTAAGCCTGCAATTATAGTTACCTGTTAGCATTTGGGAAAAGAAGAATACTTACAAAAATAATTGAAAAGCGTTTTATTTTTATCTTTGTTCAAAAGTATAAAGATAATTACTCAGAGTAATAAGTGGAATTGTTTATTCGCAATTGGGCGTAGGTACGTGACTCAGAGCACATTCTCCTCATCTTCAATATTAACGTTGTGAAGTCAGATGCCCTTTTCAGGAGCAGGATTGCAAACTTTTTCACATCTACGCAGATTAATATCGATTTGGCTCGCCAAGCGTTATAACTTTTAGAACACGTTCTATTTTTTCACACAGTATTCCCAGCATTTTTAGTGATTCTTTTAGAACTATTTGAAATATGATGCTTTTCTGCTTAAATAATTTGTAGTATTTGACATTTGAGCAGATGTAATGGAGTATAACGCACCTATTAAATTGTAACACTAGTCAACAGATTCCATGAATTAGAAAGGCAAAAAAGTTATTGGCATTGTTTCAGATACCAAAATTTTTTGAGTGAGTTTCCACTCTTCACCAAAAAATACGTTATTTGAGCTTTTCTTATTGATGGAGTATGTTGACTGGCATTACAACTTAATCGCTTCTTTTCAAGTTTTGGGCCGCGTTCCTAAACACTACCCGACGAACTCTGGTGTTACCTTGATAGTTCATAAAATAAGAGTGTTGCTTTTAAATAAATATTTACCTTTCTCCTGCGTTTATGAACTATTTTAGAAGAATTCAGAGCTGAACTACTTCACTGCTTCCCATAGCATCAAAGAAAGTCGTACTACAAACAATTGGTAATATTCTGTAACAAAAACGATTTGAAATTGATTGTTTTTCCCTTTTTTTAACGATTAAAGATAAATTCCCCATAGAAATATTTGGATTCCATGTCGTATACGTATGTATGTAGATGATTATAGCTCGTATACTACCTATTAGACAATTAAAAAATTATCTCCGTTCCACCCTGTACACCCCACAAGATCGAAACGATATAGCATTCGAGTATCGTAACAACGCGTCCGTACTTGTGCCTGCTACCGAAAGGAACCTGTTTTTATGCTCCTTCTCGAGGTCTTCGATGCTCCCACGTTGACCTCAGCGCCCTCAAACTAGTACGATAATTACGTCAAAGTCAGCTTCTTTCTTATGGGCATGGGCATTCCGTCGCCCGCGATTATCTTTTAATTTCTTTCTCCCTTCTCCTCCTCCTCCTCCTCCTCAGAGATCTCTTACCGAAGATTTCCACTATTATCTTTGCTGACGTACAGTGTATTCTCAACTCTTTTAATTATTAACAATTGGGAAACATTTAATTGTTAAATTTCCTTTACGTTGAGAGCTGAAAATAATATGGGCGTATTATTATATTTATCTGAAATCAAAGAAGCACCACTTAAAACTTTGTTGAAGCAAAAATTAATACTGAAACAGGTGTGGCGACTTTTATTTCTACAGTTGATATTGCGTATACTGTAATAAATGTTAAGAAGGTAATACCTGCATTAGAACAATCATAACATTCTAAAATACAGTCGTCTTTTTCGAAAACGATAGGTGGTAAGCATCTGGATTCCGGTTTACGTCACTACTTTCTGGCTGGCATGATTATATCTCTTGGCACCAGGTGACACCAGGAAGTATTTCAGTGCTGTTTGTGGAAATTAATGGTATAAACTCAGAGATGAGCGCAATGTAGGTAGCGGAAAGTAGCGTTCGAAACCACACTGATGACACCAGGTAGGCAAAAAGATAATAAACCTATACCCCATCCAAAAAAAAACTGAACTCAATAACTCAATAGAACTTCAAAAAAGTCCCCACCGCCGTTTTTAAACATTCAGCGACATAGTAATGTAATAATTCTTCAAACATTTTCAAAAAATTTTAAAAATGGAATACTCTTGTCGATATTTATAGATTTGCAATGTCCGAGGTTGAAGTATCCGAGGTTGATAATATAAAATTCAGTGTGAAACCACTGCACAATTCACGTTTGTCATCTTATTATACAGTTATTAACTTGATAGCAAATAGAACAAAGCAACATATTTGGGAAACTCATGAGCAAAGCGAGGTAATGTCTGCGCAGTATAGGCGTGCGCTCCGTATTCAGTAAGTACAATACCAAAAAATAAATTATAGGTCGAATCAAAATTACAGAACCAATCAAGAATTATAATATCTGAAAAGTTGTGTAACGCTCACCCTCTTAAGCGGCGTTATCACCCACTGTATAAGAATCGTAAAAAGTTAACAGCATTAGATATGATTATATTTTGAAAAAGATCGTTCCACATCTACGAATGTAATGCAAGCATAATTAAGACACCTTTTGAATTCAGTTCAAAATCGGAATTTTTCTTTAACACACTCTCGAACTTTTCTAAAACGCGATCATATTTTGCGTCATGTATAGTGCGCAGCAGTGTATGTAAAATCGACACAGATGGTAATGTCGTAGCCTCGTTAAAGGGTGATTTCCAGAAGATTCCCGAGGTTATATCTTGTAGGGAGGCTACTGCCAAGAACCGTCCTAACATTCAGTTCTTTGTAAGACGAATGCGTACAGCGAAAAATGTCTGTGTTACGGCGAGCACGTGAGAGCATACATACTTGCGCGTGTAGGAGAGGGCGCGAAAGTAGCGGCAAGAAAGCAGTCGTCCTACGTATATTTACATTAAGAGATAATATGGAGAATAATGTATAAAAATGGGATGGATAGGTATACATCAAACGCCTGCTTCCTTGCTGCAGGTACGAAAGCGGTCAAAATCTATTAGAAGGGATCAGTATAGACAAGGAAAGCGATAGCTCTCACTACTTACACACACTTACAACAAAAGACAATTATGTTACGAATACACTTAAACTGGATAGATCGTAATTACGATCCGGACTCAATACAGATATTAAGTAATAAAAAAAGGTTAGAATAAGAATTTATGTTAGGAATTTTACGTCTATAAATTATGTATTAAATGATTAAAATAGAAGTAATAAACAACATATATTGAAGAATAGGGATACCACGAAATATAACTGTTATAGTAAAAATATTAACCACATTTAATTGGACAATTGTAAATTTTTATTTTACTGTAATATTTGTGACTGGTGAGAATAAGAAAACACTAACTAGCGGAATACTCCTTTAATAATAATTAGAGTTTGTTAAAAAGGTGATACCGGCAGTGGCGCACCGTATAAAAGTAGGTACGTAATATACAATATTAGTGAAAAATAATATTCTTACCTTTTCCTGGCGTCTTGATGTTCATTGTGGCAATTGACAACCGCCCTGGTAAGCTGCGTAGTATTACAAGATCAGCAACGCTTCCACTGTTGATTCATTCAGCCGTCGACGGTGTTGTGAATACGTTGTCGTATACTTCGAAAATAATCGTTCGACATCCAGTGAAGTAAGATTTGCAAATGTCAGATATTCCTTTTCCTCATCTGGGCACTCTTGATTGTCCGTCGTTTCCGTTCATCTCAGAATGGGACAAAGTAAAATATTTCGCATCATCCAAAATATTTTTAAAATATTTCGCCATTTTTCGTATATAAAGCGACGCGAATGTCGTACCCCACCCTGCATAAATGTTTTACCGTTATTATATTATAACTTGGCCGCTGTGTGTGAAAATATTTTCCCGCCGCTGCTCCCCTCTATTTTTTATACTTGGGGAATAGTTATTATATGAGCAGGTATTATGTTATAAAAACCACTAACTGGTGATTCACTTTAGAATTTAATTTCAAAAAGAAATTTCATTTTATATTACATAAGATGTGCTAAGTACATACAACAAAAAGATGCTTAAAACAACATTACGGAATTTGTAATATATACCTAAAAGTAGTAAAATTCCGTACAAGCATTTTTTTATCGTAAGACTAAACAGTCAATAATTTATATCTTTCAGACTGTTTTGATTTCTGCTTACTCATTTCCTGCCGCCTAACAGCTCGTTTTCCTTGTTGATTATTTGTCACCGATGCCGCCCTTTACATTGGCCGCCTGCATGCAACGCACACTTCGCGCATCCATACGGCACCGGCCCTGCGTTATTCCCTTTCCTGTATGTTCCAGGTTTTCAAGCACACGAAAATATCGTAAGCCTCAGTATTATTCTTTAACGATGTGTATTATACTTTTACTAAGGTATTAAATTTCCCTTGTACATGCATAACTTACAAACACCTCTACGAAAGGTTGTATTAAAAACAAGTCCAGTAGGCAAGGTAGAAAGTCGTTCAACCTTCCCGGCAAACGTCCTGCCGAAAGATAGGTTTAATTTTTAATAGCAGCGGCTAGTTACTAAACACATCCTAGAGATAATGAGATATATTATGATAGTGCCACCGCCATTTATAAGATCGCTGTTTGTAGGTGGATTTGACCGTACCATCTATACATATACACGTTATACATACCTTCGCATCAAACACACGTGTAACAAGTAGATCGTGACTTACCGATGGGGCTTACTCATCGATCATATTAATAAATTACACGTTGGCCCCGTTTTCTAAGGCTATTAGTCGGCTATTTAACGTATAATATGCACTCGTTGGTAATTTATTATTGACAGCACGCCAAGTATAACGATAGCATGTTATAGTCGTTCACGATAATGCGCTGTATGTACGGACGTCGATGAAAATGTATGATAATTAATTATTTTTTCGAGTAATAGAACAAATTCGAAGTAAAAGTTATTTTATGTGGATTTATTACACTCTCTGTAAATGAAAGTGCAACATTTCAAAAAAATTAAGCATCAAATCTCATGAGTAGAGTTTGTTAAAGAGGTGGTACCGGATAGCAGTAGCGTAGCGGTAGCGGCGTGAGAGAGGTAATATTCAATTCGTAGTCGATCTCGACAGTACCGCAAGAGAGTTCAAAGCGACAGTACGTTGCTCCCTGCACGCCAAAAAAGTACGAGGAGATGGGGCGCCCAAAAGGTGTAACGTTCCCTTCGAATTTGAATAAATATCTCAGGCATTTCCCTGGATTACAATATAGAAGTTCGCATATTTATTGCACAATACGCAATAGCGGATTGCTAAGTCGCGATAGGTTTGAATATAGAAAACAATGTAAAAGTAAACGTCATGTGTTGAATTTAAGAAACAGTATTCCATACTGGCAATTTTTATATGATTTTATTTTTATGTTAAGTGCGTGCAACATCCCACAACATCTAGTATCTAACGAACACTTTCGTCTTTTTTTGGGCTAAGTAGGTTTCCGCATTGAAGCTGCCAATATCTATGTAATTACGATACAATTTGCCACGTGTGCAAGGTACAGTAAAGGAATATATAAAAGACGAGTTGAGAAATAAGAAAATCTGCCTATGTGTGGATGAAACAACTGATGCTCAGAAACACAGCGTCATCCATGCTGTAGCACGTCCTTTAAAACATGATGGTCCACCAGCTTCATTGTTGTTATCCAGTAAAAGGATTCAGAAAACTAATGCAGAAACCGTTGTCAAGACAATAAGAGATTCGTTGAGAGAATTTTGTATCACAGGAACCCAATGTTCGTTACCGACGGAGCCACAACAATGCTGACAGTTGGTAGGATATTGAAAATATGTTTCCGACTCTCCTTCACATAACATGCCTCATATACGCATCTCACCTCGTAGCAGAAACCATTCGAAAGAAGTATCCGATGGTGGACAAGTTAATAGCATCTACCAAAAAAGTGTTCATCAAATCTCCCAAACACATCCGTGTATTCAAACAATTGTGTCCGAAATTACCACCACCACCTCAGCCTGTAAAAACGCGATGGGGAACATGGCTCCAGGCAGTATCTTACTATCAGAAATATTTTTCACAAGTGAAAAATGTCATCTTGAAACTTGATTCAAATGATTCTGCAGCAGCTCGAGATAGTTCAACAACAAATAGATAAAATTTCCATGAACTATTCTGAAGTTGCACAAGCTATTCAGCAATTAGAAAACAGACACTTATCTGCACGAGAGGCATTAAATTGCATAAACAATTTACAAGTCGCTTTAGAAAACTTGACGAACACTACAGAAGTCGATGTTGCTCAAAAATTTAGTGCAATTTTAACGAAAAATCCCGATTTACAAAAGGTTCGGTCTATAACTGAAAATCAAGAGTGCCCAGATGAGGAAAAGGAATATCTGACATTTGCACAACACCGTCGACGGCTGAATGAATCGACAATGGAAGCGTTGCTGATGTTGCAATTCTACGCAGCTTACCAGGGCGGTTGCCAATTGCCACAGTGGATCTCAAGACGACAGGAAAAGGTAACAATATTATTTTTCACTAATACTGTATATTACGTACCTACTTTTGCACCACTGTCGGTACCACCTTTTTAACAAACTCTACTTATTACGCTCTAACGAGTGGACATCATAAATATAACCTTATAACCTTAATACACAAGCTGCATGCATATTTAAGTATGGAACTCCACATACCAATTTTGCTTTTGCTGAATTCTTATGTCACCGTAGAGTTAGTTGTGTACGATATATGGTGCGTTTAATTATAATCCAAAATAAGAATCTACACCACCACTTACCGAAGTCAGCGTGACGCCTCTGACAGTGGCTTAAATGTCCACCGCATCCGTGAATTCGCATTAAGAGAAGACCAGGCGAAGAATGCGAACCGCATCGCGATCGCACGTTTCTATTTTACGTGAAAGAAATATGAAGAATGCGGTCGCATATTTACGAGTTGCTCGAGAATGCGCGTTTACGTTTTGACGGCGATTGTAGAGCGGTGCAAAAGAACGAAGGTCGGTCCTCAACACCACCACCACTACTGCCTCCGTCGCCAACATCCAGCGATGTCGGAAAACAGGCAAAGAAGCCGAAGAATAACGTTTTACATTACGTATCCGTGCGTACTTGAGGAGAAGCACACAAGGTGCTCGAAAGCGAAAGAATAAGACGAGAATAATCTGTTGACAACATTAATAAGGATGATTTATGCCCGGTTGGGTTAGCACCTCTACGTTTATAACTTCTATGTGTGGTTTTTTGCTTCTTTTATACATATGTTAAGCAGTTAGCTTTTAGTATAGCGCCGACTATGAAGGATTTTGATCGCAATTATTTAGGAAAGCCATACAAAGTGTTGAAGAAGGATTATGGAAGGCAACCCGAGGTGCTGTGCATGCGCCAAAGATGTCAACTAATTATACGCCATGAAAAGAAATAATGAAATTACTAGCATTTAGATAAGTTGCCTCTAAACCAACTATTTACTCACGAAAGCTTATCAGAGTAGACCCAAGAGTTATCTTAAAGTTGATAGAATACCAGAAAGTCATTCCCAAGTAACGCCATACGTATCCCTCTAACACCTAGATCAACATTTTTCTAAAGGCATCCGGAACGAAGAGGAAATAATTGCACTTAACAATTTGAATCAAGATCATTGATTCGATCCGAAATATGAATATTTTAGCAAGATGTGACAGAACATAAGGATCAAAAAGTACAAACTGGCGCTATTCTTTAAGGGCGTAGATCAACCCCCAGTGGTGATCGAGCAATAACAAACACACCTGAACAAAAATTATTCATAAATGGTTGATTGAATGAACCTGATTTGAAGACCATGCAGGAAATTTGGTGGACGAAGGTAATTACAAATATGAAAGAAAGAAACAGAAACTTTCCTAAGAATAGGATATTGGCGAAATATAAATAATATCTCTTTTTTTTCAAGGACGGATTTGGTCTTGTCAACTAATGTCGCTATTGTATCTAAATAATTTAAGTTTAGAATCCCTTAGTAACAAATATGTGTTAAACATCCAGGCAAATGCACCTTTTGGAAACTTGTTACAAAATATATGCTACTAGTATTTAGTAAATACACTAAATAAAAAAGTAAAACTCTAAAAAACATGAGAATGGTTGGGAATCAATATCGGACCATGCAGATTGTATGACCAAAGATTCGGATCTACTACCCGAAGCCTCGCACCTGCATCCATTATCCGATATCTCGGATCCGGATCCGTTACCCGAAAGTTTTCGGAAAGCTTTTAGGTGCTGATAACTTGTTAAAAACTGTTTTACTTTTAAAACTAATTGTAACAACAATTAACAACAAATATAACAAAAAATGCTTGATATTCAAATTATTAATAGTGGGCCATTATTTTCAATGGTCCTCAGTTTTCTTTTGACTTGTCCCAGCATACTCTGGACAACAGCAGGGTCGGTTTCTCGAATTTTTTGAAAAATGAGACAACTTGGTTTTTTCCTTTTCATCTTCCCATCCACTATCGTACACTTTTCTGAGCAATATTGACCTAAGGTCCTGGCCGAGTCTGAGGTACAATGGGAGGATTGTCCAATTTAGGAACAAAGTTTATGTTGTTCGTGTTATACCAGTCTGTAGTTACTCTTGCATAATGACATGAAGTTAGGTCGGCCTAAAACATTATACCATCATTCGCATAATGTGTATTTAAAAAATGAAGCAGTCTAGAGAGGCATCTTTCAATATAATATTCTTCTCCTCGAACACGGCCAATGAAATGCTGCCAAATACGAGCCTCAGAAATGATGTACCACACTAAAATTTAGTCCTCAAATTTGGATCTACCTTTGAGCTTAACATTGTTTGGCATCCTTTTTATGTCATCGGTATAAAAACATTCAACGTTTCAGAATAGTTCATGGAAATTTCATCTGTTTGTTGTTGAACGTCCGAATTGGAAAAAAGTTGCTGACAATCTCGAACTGCTGCGGAATCATTTGAATCAAGTTTCAAGATGGCATTTTTCACTTGTGATAGTAAGATACTGACTGGAGCCATGTTCCTCATCGCGTTATTACAGGCTGAGGCGGTGGTGGTAATTTCGGACACAATTGTTTGAATACACGGATGTGTTTGGGAGATTTGACGAACACTTTTTGGTAGATGCTATTAACTTATCCACTATCGGATACTTCTTTCGAATGGTTTCTGCTACGAGGTGACATGCGTATATGAGGTATGTTATATGAAGAAGAGTCGGAAAGCTTATTTTCAACATCCTACCAACTCTCAGCATTGTTGCGGCTCCGTCAGTAACGAACATTGTGACTTGGGTTCCTGTGGAGTTTGAACACGCTAGAACCTGTGTAAGCCAAGTCTGATAACTGGTCAGCCTCAGTCAACGACGATCATTGTGGAACGGATAAATGACTTGTCTTCTGTTCATTTTCTTCACATCCTAAATCTTCAATTTGAATGGAATATTTTCCTTCAACAATTGACAGCGTAAATTCAGTATCTTTAGCATACGAGATGTGGCAATCAAATAACCGGACTGGTGCTACAAAACATTTTATTGATCACCAATTACGTTACAAAGTTTACCCCCTTCAATGTACTCTCTTTGCCGATCCCTGTAATGCTCCATACGAATTTTCTACTGTCGAAAGCAGTACTGGAAGTCCGTTTCTGTCAGCCTGTTGAGAACTTCCGTCGCTTTCGCTTTCACAGCTTCCAAACTGTCAAATCTTGTCCCCTTAAGCTCCGATTTTACCTTAGGAAATAAACAATAGTCAAAGGGGGCCAAGTCGGGCGAGTACGGTGAGTGATCCAACACGGTGATGCCGGATTTCGCAAAGAATGCCTTCACAGACAAGGCGGAATGGGCTGGCGCATTGTCTTGGTGGAGCATCCAGGATTTGCTTTTCCACAAATCGGGTCTTCGTCTTCTCGCTCGTTCACGAAGGGTAATTAGAACCCCAGTTTCACAAGAGACTTGAGGTTAACTTGTTACTCTCTAACGCTCTACATTTTTCCGACGCGATGCTAGCGTAAGGACGCGAACGGACGATTACTACAGCGAGACCGAGCGACGTACAACCGTGGCCATCGAGCTCAGGGTGGGGGAAGCATCTAAAAGTACAGTTATGTTCAAACCTGCCGTGGCGTGCTCGATGTTTGTCGATAGTAGCACCAGTCCAGTTATTTAATTGCCACACCTCGTAATTTCGAAAATTAAATACCGTTCGTCTTGTTTGTCAGTAAATTTAAATATTGTGCAGTTGTTGGTGGTGTTAAATATCATAGAGTAGCATAGATTCAGTCTTCCAGTTGCGTCTCTGCATGGTATGCATTACGCTATTTCTTCAAAATAAGAATATCCGTTTGAAATTTAATATCAAATTATATTTCGAAAAGTGCAGCCGTGATTAAACAATCGCTATCGCGAATGAAATAAGGAAGTGAAGGGACGCTAGTCAATTTCTCACTTTTAGTCAAAATATTCATCCACGTGGTCCTATTATCTAAGTGTTCATTTTGGTGGTTTAAGGGTATGCAGACTTAGTATGTTACACATAATCATAGAGTTTATATTGCAACGTCACAATTACAGGTTAGCTCCCTCTTTTCATGTTTCAATTCTCGTAAAATGTCATTAATTGAAATCTAGTTTAATATAAGTTGCCGAAAGAGTGTCTAGGAACACTCCCGGACCTATAGACCGTATAATTAATTAATTAATGGCGAAATTTTCCTTCGTTTAAGGCATTCCACTATATTAGTAAAGAACTAATAATTAAGCTGAAGAATATTTCATTTTGTATTGCGAACAGTTATTTCGGATCACCTGATATAATTCTTCAATTTATTTGAAGTGAATATTTTCATTGCACAGGTACAAATATTTTCGTTGGAATCTCGTACAGATTGACGCGACATTCCTACGTACATACATACAATGTTATACACTGACTGGAGAGATTGATAATTCACGCAAATCATCCGGTACCGACTTCTACATCTAATAACTGCACCATTACGATAACTCGGTGTCCACGGTTGGATGCAAAACCAGTAGTATGTAGATAGCAATTTAGATACAGCAAGTAAGATTGAGCGGTACGTATGGCGTTGCCAGAAATTCTCGTTATAGAATGTCGTAATTGGATGGCCAAATTTGTTCTTTCGCTTTCCTGGCAAGATATTTCGCGGTGTTTGATGTATAAGAACCAACTTTGTACGACAGCTGTTTCATTGTAATGTTAACAGCGAAGGCGGTGTTCGAACTTCAACACGATAGTAAATTAAAACCAAACATTTTCTCTTTTAAAGACTTTGAAGGCGTTTATTTATGACTATGAAACTCAATACCCGTGGCCACCTGTTTTGTAAGTACGTAATTAAGGTATAGGTATGTGAGTGAAATATTTCGAAAACTGTATGTCAATGGTATTTTTGTGTATACTTGGATACAGCTACGGGATCAATTTATAGATACCGCACAAATTGAAAGTCTAACTAGTTGCTTTAAACAGTCATCAAAATCAAAACAGTACCTATGTTTGAAGTTTGAAGGTGTTCTTTTTAGTAATCTTTATAAAATAAGATTACAAATGAGTATTTTCTTGCTAATAGTAGTTCTAATACAATAAATAGCTTGTTAATTGCGGACATCATAACTGTATTTGTTGTTATATTGCCATGACAAAATCTACTGTCGCTACTGTGGATCCTTTTGATATAAATATATATTGCTTGGTAATTTGGGACATTCCAAAAGAAAACAAAACTTTCCGGCTTCTGCAACCATGTACGCTTAGGACAGTCTTACACCTCCTAATACAAATCGAGCAATTTTTTCTAACGATCATCATGAGCATGGTACCCCAGAGAAGCGGCAAAATGCTACGAAATTTTTAAACCAAACTCATAAAATAAACGTCCAAAAAAGCATATAGCACTATACTCTTAGTTTTCTGATTGGAACCGCATCGTTGTCGTAGCTTCTACCGACGTTTCGTCCGCAATTTTATGGGACATCCTCAGGGCACACTGCAATGGAGACTATTTATTCCGGAGGGGTTTATATAGGGCTTGTTTCGTGTGAATGAAGTGGTAAAGCTATGGATTAATGAAGGGTGACGGTTGCTAGAAGGTTTAGCCAATTGGGATTTCCACGTGCGATGTAAGGTGTCACGATTTAAATTGTTGGAATGTTTGAAGATCTACGAGGGTAAGTCAAATATTATCTACAGTTTCGCCATAACAAGCTTTGGAGGTTATCGTAGTGGCGGCCGCTTGCACATGCGTTGAGTTGGCGCCTCTGTGGTCATGTGTGCGGAATTTAATCACGATCGCGTCACTTGTCTGCTAGCTACAGCAGCATAGGCATGTCAGCTCCGCTATTAGTTTGCACCAAAGAGGAACAACGATCAGTGATCCGATTTTTGTGGTCAGAGGGTGTGAAAGGTGCTGAAATTCATCGGAAACTTCTGTCACAATACGGGGACAGTACTTTATCTCGTAAAAGCGTTTTTTTGTTGATCGAAATGTTTCAAAGTGGCCGTAACATAAAAAGAGGGAGCTGGACGGCCGTCAACCTCGACCACCGACGACAACATTCAGCAAGCTCGAGAGATGGTTACAGCAAAAGGTTGCATCTTCTTTAAACATCAGTCACGGTTCTGCCTAACAAATTATCCACGATGAACTCAAATTTCCTAAAGTGTGTGCGCGATGGGTATCACGAATGCTTACCGCAGAAAACAAAACCAAACATTTGGACATCTGTCAACGCTTACTGGATCGCTTCAACGTGGAAGGCGACGCATTTTTAAGCAGAATAGTGACCGTTGATGAAACATGGGTTCATCACTGCGAGCCCGAATCGAAACGCCAGAGTGTGGAATGGAAACACTTAGAATCCCCTAGCACGAAAAAATTCAAGACCTCCCCATCGGCTGGGAAAGTAATGCTAACCGTGTTTTGGGACGAAAAAGGCAATTCGAAACAAACGCCGTGGTCTACTCTCAAAGGAAGTTTTATTGTTGCAAGACAACGCCCGTTTGCACACGGCCCATAACACCATAGAAACTATTAACAGGTTGAGCTGATTTCGCTCCCTCAGACTTTCATCTCTTTGGACCGCTCAAGGAAGCTTTGAGAGGTCGTCGATTTGCCTCGGACAGACGTTTGGGATGCGGTGTAAAAGTGACTTCACGACCAACCGAAAACCTTCCACCAGGAAGGCATACGGAAGCTTGTGGCTCGCTGGACCAAGTGCATTGCTAAAGGTGGAGACTATATCGAAAAGTAATGTATCTGTTGTACACCTATCTTTGTTTAATATAGTTGTAGAACTAAAAGTGTAAGTAATTTTTGACTTACCTTCGTATATTAATTCATGGATTTTTCTATTATAATAGTGAAGGTTGTGAGACAAGGTGCGGGTGGAGTTAAATTATATTTTGTAGCCAGTTTCCAGTCTATGTTCAGCCAGCGCGTACCCAGCTACACAACGTTCGTGCTTAGTAACAGGAGTGCTGACCGATCGCTTTGTTTCACCGACGTACACACCACCGCATGAACATGGAATCTGGTAGACACCAGAGGTTTCCAAATGATTGCGGTCTTTGATGGGAAAGTAGTCTGAGAGAATTTGAAATTGGGTTTGAAGATGATTTTGATGTTGTTCCTGAAGAGAACAACTTCAGGAACTTGAGGAACAATACAGCTCTTGCTTAAAGATATTGTAATTGCCGCCAATTGTGCCAAGGGAATTGAAGCTCGCCAAATGGCTCTACATTTTATTTGCATTGAATTTTAGCTTGTTGGCGTTGAGCTGCGTCTCTGGATTTCATTTGAGCTTGTCCCAACATGGAGCTTTGTGGTACCTCCGATGTGAATTTTATTCTACGTCACTTCGTAAGTTTTTACACTACACTAATTGACTCTCTTAGAAAGATGAGGTTTTTAAAACAATATAGATTTTTCCATTTCCAAAATTCCACATTTTGGTAGGAAAATGCATATAATAAACGTAACCAAGGCGTATTTAGAAATTTCTATTGAATGGAACTTCCTCACTACAACGTTGTACTTTCTATGAATCATAGATCCCATGCGGGGAATAAATAATTTTCCATTAACTAATTTAGCATATAGACAAAGAATATATATTTTATTATAAACATATGGCCGGTGTTTAACAGCTAATAGTTTTATAAGATAGAAATATAATTAACAATGGTTTCAATTACAAGGTATTGTCAAGCATTTATTACTCCGTCTATGGGACTCCCATACCCTGATAATAAAATAAATTAGTATCAGACAGATTGTTAGCGTAAATCTCAGTAGTTACAAGCGCTGCTTTTTAAACATTGAAGTATACAACGTCCATTCCATTATTTCAATGGATATAGAGAGAGACTGGCAGTCTCCCAACTATACAGGGTATTAAAAAAAACGTTTAAATATTTAAGGGACACGATCAAGAACAAGTAAAAAAGCCCTAACGAACATGGCTCCGCAAATCAACTGTTTTCGTGATAAGTGCATTTGTCTTTTTTGAAAATCAACGAAAGCCACAATTTTCATTATCAGTTTTGTTTTTTTTTGTTCTTGCTTTAGTCATAGAAACCACGACTTTCCCTAAAGTAAAACAATTGTTTTCATAAATGTTAATATAGTCGAATCGTCGTAAGTTGACGTGGGAGGAGCTTATTATTAGTGACGAGAGTATTACGTCATATTGCTCAACGTTGTCTTTTTATATCAAAACAACCTAACCTATAATTTTGAAGTGACATTTCTAAAATATAACCAAATATTTGCATTTGCATTGGTGTAAGTGATGTTTAGTAATTTAAATATATATTAAAAGTGGTTTCATAAAAGTAATCATGTTAAATGCACCTTAGATATAATTAAAATGACCCTATTTTTATAAAATATCTTAAACGAAGAAACCAAACAGTTTGTATGATCTACATTTCATCGATACTATACTATACATGTGAGGTAAATGGAGTACGATGAGAAGGGTTTGGGTATTTGGATAAAAATTATGCAAATAAAACTACATCGATAAAAGCATATTTACTTTATGGTTCGCCTACATAATAATTTAGTTTCTCAATACAGTACGTTACAATATAATGACATAGCAGGTAAATACAGTTGTTTTCTATGCAAAAATAAACGTACAAGTCTAAAAGACAAATAAGTATGATGAATTCATTAAATCTTCAGCTTTAGATGGTGTCACCGTTTGTTTATTGTAAGTATATAAGTGAATGCATAACAGCATCGGTATTTGAAAGAATTCCATATATTGATGTGATACCTCCTAGAAATATATCTCTTTCTTTCAGTAAAACAAGTAGAGATTGCCGTGTAACATGTTGTCCTATAAATTAATGTTTCTTTTTATTATTATTATTAAGAAAAATAATATATATACTTACGATTGTGGTACATTTCATAGATTACATTGCGTATTGATGTTTTGGAAGCTTCATCTACATTAACAACTGGCTTTATCTTATTCCTCTTCCTTTTGGGTGAAGAAAGTGGTTGGTTCCGTTTTAATTACGATGAAACTCGACTAACTGTTGTTAAACTTATCTTTGTTGCTGCAGCAACACGCTAAAATATTGAAAACATTAGTAATTTACGTCCATGTACACTACTTTGCATAGAAATACTTCTCTCACAGATGTAAGTGGTAATATAGGTCCTCCATTATCACCCTCCTCTTCAAAATAGTCCAATAAAGAAGCTATTATTCTTTTGGATGTTTTGCACAAACCCTTCTGCATTTTGATCGCTATTATAATCAAGTTAGTTCTAAAAAGAACTCTTTTGGGGGAAGTATAAGGAAATGTACGAAAAAAATCAAAGGCACACAAGAATGAGGTTAAGATAAACGTTTATGATATGCATGTCAACAATACCACAGCGGCAACGTCCGTTATTTTCTAGAACTGCCAACGGTAAAAACATAATAATTGATTTATGATTTTTATATTGATCTTAATAAAGAGATATGTATTACTATATATTTGAACATAAACACTCTTATAAATAAAATATAAGTAACTTTTGGCTTATAACATTAAAAATATTGGATTATTTTTAGGAATAATAAAAGCAAATTTTGGTTTATATGATGCCTATTATGACATCACTTGGACGCAATAGATGACGTTTAAGCTCCTCCCACGTCAACTTACGGCGATCCGACTTTACCAGTCCACAGTGCTATGCTCACGCTGTTTTCCAAATAAATGCGATTCAATCAAAAAAAGCAACAACTTTAAGTAAAACATTTTGTTTTCATATGACATTTGCGTTGTTAATCAGTTCGTTGTCAATTCATAAGCTGTTTTCTGGTAGTGAATTTATTTTCGACGCGAGGGAAATTAGTTTCCGATTTGCAATGCCTTATTTCAAATGCTGAAATGGCCGACATGGTTTTCATGTATGGTCGTGCCGATGGGAATGCTTTGGAAGCATGTCGCATTTATTGCGAGACTTTTCTCAATCATCAATGGCCTTCGCATGTGATGTTTGGAAACGTTTACCAACGGTTGAGGGGTAGTGGTTCATTCAAAAAACGCGCTTACGAAAGCGGACGTCCTAGGTCAGCGTGTATGCCTGAGGTTGAAGAACAAATCTTGGCAATAGTAGACGAAAACCTCGAAATTTCGGCTGAGGTAGGAGTAGGTAGTCCTCTTGTTTGGAGAACTCTCCACCAACAACATTTATATCCGTACCATATCCAACGGGTACAAACCCTTACTCGTCCTGACTACCGAGCAAGAAAGATATTCTGTCAGTAGTTTTTAAGGAAATCTACTGAATACCAGAATTTTTCTTCTAACATCCTTTTCACTGATGAAGCCGGTTTCACTAAAGATGGGGTTTTCAACTGCCACAATAGTCACGTTTGGTCGTACGAAAATCCGCATGCTGTTCTTGAATCCAGATATGAACAGCGTTTCAGTCTGAATATCTGGCTAGGCATTTTAGGAGATCAGTTATTAGGACCGGTTGTTTTGCCACAACGTTTAACAGGTTCTGCATACCTTAACTTTCTGATAAACACCTTGCCCGAACTTTTGGAAGATGTCCCTCTAAATCGGAGATTGAATGTTTGGTTTATGCAAGATAGGGCCCCGTCGCATTTTACGCTTGTTGTTAGGGAGCACCACCAACGAAACATTTCATAGGAGATGGATAGGTCGAGGGGGTCCCATTCCATGGCCTGCTAGGTCTCCCGATCTAAATCCCTTAGATTTTTGTATTTGGGGTTACCTGAAAAGTTTAGTGCACGAAACACCAGTAAATAATCTTGCCGAGTTCCAACAGCGAATTGAACAATGTTGTCAAACAATTCAAAGGGTACGGAGTTCCTTCTTAAGAAGATGTACATCCTGTGTTGAAATGGAAGGAGGGCATCTCGAACATCTATGATTACCGTGTTCTGTAGCGCTAAACGCTAAAAAATGCAAAAAAAGAAATAGAAAAAAAACAATTGCACTTATCTCGAAAACGGTTGTTTTGCGGACCCATGTTAATTGGGGCTTTTTTACTTGCTTTTGATCGTATTATATGCCCTTTGAATATTTAAACGTTTTCTTTTAACACTGTATAGGTGCGATAGAAGGCGTGCACATTCATATAAAACAATCTAACAATTCTGGCTCTTTATATTACAATTATAAGAAAATTTTTAGTATGTTATTTGTTGTATAAGATGCAAATTATAAATTTGTATGTGTGGATACAGAAGCCTGTGAATCTTTAAGTGATGGAGGAATGAATAATAGCAAAAAAAATCAAAGAAAATTAAATCAAGCTACATAAATGACAACGATGTAAAGAAAGCCTTGTCAATATGATTTTTATTTTATAGCAAATTATCATAGAGAGGAATAAAAACAAAACGCGTACACGCAAAAATGGTTTGCTTAAATTATTCTATTTTTTCACTGGGAACAGCAATTCTTTGTCTTAAATTGTGACTTGTTTTAAATTAATTTTTGGGCCTCTGGACCCCAAAAATAACCGCGTTTTTGTCAAACGTCAAGTTTTTAAAAGCTACGGGTACCCTAAAAAAATCATATAAATTGTGCATATAAAGGAAAATAAAAAAAAAACTTACCAAATATATTTTTAAAAAGGGAAAAATTTTTTTTCAACCCAAAGGCTAAAAATTTTACTGAAATTTTAATTGGTTATACAAATAGTTTTTTTTTTATCGAACGGTAATTCATATTAAGGCAAAAATTTTCGCTTATAGCTTTTTCTGGAATGTTTAATCGGGGGATTTTCTCGCTTGATGCCCAACAATATCAGCATTATGTACTTTTCATCTACATTGATCCCGTGCCTCCATGCCCTTTAAATCCTGGTGAAATGCCCCCCGTCTCACTGACTGCCCCCAAGATTTTCCCGGGAAGTTAGCAAGATGGTTTTGTAAAAAAGCAATTTTGGTGCTTTTTTGAAACCTAGCAGTTTGAAGCTCCCCAAAGATTTGCTGGACAATTTGGGAAATTCGTGTGTGTATTTCCAAGATATCTTTACAAGTTTTGAATCCCAACCAAGCATTTTTTTAAATTTCTGAAATTGATCCGAAAAATTTTTATCTTTAACAACTCCCGAATCGTGGACCATAAAAAAACACCCCCCTTTATTTTTTCAAAACGAAGAAATGAAAAAATGGATATTTGAAACAGTCTCTTAAATTTGGGAAAACGAATTGCTTCATGAGACTAAATTTTTATATGCAGAGGTGGAAAATTAATGTTTTTTCTGTCGAAATGGCTGATGTACAATTTTTGGATCACCGGGTTTTTCAGGTCGATCGTGGCAGCCAATTCGATGCATCAATGTTCTACGAGCTCTGCTGCCCACATACACAAAAAGGGGGATACTTGGTATACCCGCTTTGTGCCAAAGAAGGAAGCTAACTTTTTTAAAGGGTCAACACAATGATCCATTGGGGTGGGGTTCAAAAAATAAATGATTCCTTTAGTTTTCATATTCTTCACTCAAACGAACTGAATGTCCTGGGACTGAACAACAAATTTTTTCTTTGTGAAGGAGAACAACTTCAAGCTCCGCTTAGGGCTATCGAAAAACAGTCCCCTTTCATTTTGCTTTAAGGCTAAAATTTTCCCAACTCTTCCATTAAACCATGTACGTTATGGAAATACACAAACCCTTCACATCGAAAGTTTTGTAGAAACGCACTTTTTTTTGATCAAAAATAGGATCCCTTAGCTCCCTTTCAAGCAAGTTTTTCTCGGCAGTCTTGTGCTAAGAGTCGAAGTTTTTGGGTCCCAAAACTCGTAAAATCATTCAACTCATGCTGGTCAAATCCATTACGAAAGAAATATTTTAATTTCAAAATTTCACGTTGGGCTTTGATCTTTACCAACTCGTATTCCCCTATTCCAAGAGGGTAATTTTATTGAAAACTGGGACGGAATTCGGGTGAAGAGGCCCCGGGTGTATAGCATGGTAAAATAGGATACTCTATTTTTCATTTGTTTTTCTTTTATATCCCGACGTTTTCACTAAAAAAGTAACAATCACTTGAATGATCTCTGGGGTTCGCCAAATGATAGGATACCAAAAGGAAGTTTATCCGGTTCCCTTGGTCCACATCCGTAAACCCTCAACACACTGTTACAACCTTTTTTGAAGGTCCCAGATTTTTTCTTATCACCCCCCATTTTTTTAAATTTAAAATAGGCAAAATGATTGCCTGCAAAAGTATGATTTTGGGCCCTTTACTGGGAATGCTGAAACTGTCACATATGTAAAAAACGAATCGGGGCTGTTTTAAGCACTTTCGAGGAACTAGCAGAGGTAGAGATAAGGAAAAATTTCAGTTTATATATAAAAAAAAAATGTACCTTTATTAAAAAAAACCAGACTCCACGTCGGAAAGGCAGAGGACAACAAAAGTCTCACTACAGTATCTCGGCGTAACTGAACAAGTCCAGACAAGTATAAACCCCTCGCGTTTTGGTCATTAAAACCCGGGCCAACGGAGAAGGTTTTTGTCAGCCAAGGAGAGCAATAGTGCTTTCCCATGATCCGTCGATTTGCGGAGAGTGGCACATTTCATAAGTGTAAAGATAAAATTGACGTGGTAAAGAAAATAAACCGTTTTTAAACCCCATGCCTAATTAATTAAAAAAACTCAAAACCAAACTCAACAGAAATTGTGTTAAAAATTATTCCCCAATGTTATCAGTGTAAAAGTATATATACTCATACTCGAATTTGGTTTACCCCCCCGTGTGCACAGCTTGTTGCATTTTGCAACTAGCACAGTGTTATTAATTCTGCCTTACACCGCTGTGTGAACGGTCGTATTTAATTGCATTATACGAACATTCTTAATTCCTACCTTAATTTCGCGCTACCCTATATGTACGCTATTTAAGACATCAATCAAAGCTTTTATATTTACCTCGATATTATCTTTAATTTTTTCTTTAACATCCTTAGTCTTATTTCGCTAGTTTCCCAACTAAACAATCCGTATACGCTCTTGCAGTGAAGGTCACCGCTTACAATTCCCACAAAAGCTCGGAGAATCGCAACAATTGAAAACGATTCGCGACTCGCTATTGTTACTTTGTTCCTCTCCCGGCGAACATCAACATCACAAGTAACTACCGCCGTTCGCTAGGACTCCGACGACCATCGTAACGACAACATGGGCGCATTGGCGCGTACAACGGCAACAACAACACGCAGCAACAAAGTAAGTGCCGACTGGTGTTAACTCGCTAAGGTTATGCAGGTGCGGATGTGTTATTGCGGCGGTGAGCTTCAGAAGATCCGAGAAGACCGAGAAAGAAGAAAGTTACGTTATACAGTGTTGTTCTAAACTATGTTCGAAGGAAATTTAAGATGTCTGTTGGGCTTAACATTTTCTAGTGCGATTAAGCCTATTTTAGCTTTTAGTTTTAAGTTAATTCCCAAAACCATTTTGCATTAAATACCGAAAATACACAGTCGGTTCAGGAACCAGCAAAATTAGATATAGGAAATGAATTTTAATGTCAACGTTTGTTAACGGAAGAGAAAAATTTCTGTAGATGTATGTAGGTACCAAAGGTATTACACTAAAATTTAATCGTTTGGCGACAGAAGCGCAATTACCACCTAATAGTAGTGGTTTAGCACATATAAAGCGTGTCCATGTACTGCGTGGGCGGTGGATAGTTCTTTTCTTGAGCAATTTAGAGGAAAAGTTTGGAGTAAAAAGATATTAAGAGTTGTACACAACATAGAATGATACTCAAGCATACAGAATGCTAAGTTTCCCCCGCGCACATTATATTACAATGATGACATTGTAATACTCACCAGCGGGAGAAACGCCAGTATAATCTCAGAACTAATGCAAAGAGCATTAAAAATGGTAGAAGTATAGTACAAAAAGGAAAACCTTAGAGTAAATCCTGGAAAAATTGCATTTGTACCCTTCACCAAGAGAAGGAAATTGGACGGTTTAAGAGAGCCGATTCTTTGCAACGAAGTAGTACAGATCAGTCAGGAGGCTAAGTTCTTAGGTGTAAGAGGGTGTTAATGACAACCCGTAGAACAGTTGGGAAAACATGGGGACTCAAACCACATATGACGTACTGGTTGTACACTACGGTGGTAAGACCCATGATAACTTATGGCTGCCTGGTTTGGTAGCCTAAGATCACACAGAAGCATGCGATAACTAGTCTCTCGAAAATTCAGAGACTGGCATGTCTATGTATAACAGAAGCTATTAAAAGCACTCCAACAGCTGCTATGGAAACCATGCTAAACCTACCTCTTCTTGAGATTTATATCAAGGGAGAAGCCAAAATGGGTGCATACAGACTAAAAAATACTAGCAACTGGAGATCCCACAGTGGATCTGGGCACACCAGAATAGAAGCAGTAGTAACAAACCCTATCTATAATATGGGTAGTGATACAACAATCTCCAGGATCTCCTATGACAAACCTTTCAAGGTTCTCTTGAATTGGGAGGAATGGAGGGTTGGAGAGGGAAGAAAACCGAAGACCCTAGTCTGGTACACAGGTGGGTCCAAAACGGACACTACTTCTGGCGTTGGTGTATATGAGGAAAACCAGGGATACAAAGTATGTGTATCACTTGGGCGATACACCACGGTATTTTAAACAGAAATTTATGCTATACAAACCTGCGCGTGGGAGAGTCTACGTCGACGACCGCAGGGTGAGACGATTGCATTCTCTCTGACAGTCAGGCAGCCTTAAAGGCACTAGCATCCTATTGTAAAACCTCCAAACTAGTATGGGAGTGCCTGAAAACCCTAAGGGCTTGTGTAAACACAACAAGGTCACACTGGGTGGGGCCAGGGCACAGGGGCATGGGGCAATAAAATTTGAGACCAGCAGCAAAGGGAAAGGGTTAAAAAAATGAATTTATAGGCCCTAAAACCGGGTCTAGGTATTACCAAGAGTGCGTGCGTGGTGAAATTAAATGAGTGGACCATAACACAAAAAATTAAAAATTGAAAAACATGCCTGGAAAAAGCACAGCAAACGGATGTGGGGGAAGACCGTCGCCCAACATCTGACTTTGACCTGTTGAATTAAGAAAGATACAGCTTAACCCAGCAACAGTTATTAAAGGACGGGGTGTTTAGAGGTTACTTGCATTAGAGGGGGATCTACAAAGTGACCCCCTTATGGGGATTTTGAATGAGGAGGGGAACAGCCCCTATTTTATTTTCGAATGTGCAGCTTTAGCTAAAACCACAATTGAAACCCCAAGGAGAAAGATTATACGGGGCTTTTAAAACCCTGTTTGCGGGAAGACCTGTTTGAGTAAAACAAAACCGAAGCGGGAAAAAATACAAAAAGTACAAACTTCAGTGTTAGGGATGAAAGAAGCCCTGCTTTGGTAAAAATCAATAAATAATAATTTCCCCCCGCGCGGGATATAAGCTTGGTTTTTTAAATAAAAACACCCTTTTTGAAATTTTTATTTTTTGTTCCCCTCTCTCCAAAGTAAATTAAAATCGGAGAAATTGATTTCCTAAATGAAATTAAAATGTTTTTCGGGGTGAGTGGGTTGGGGCGTGTCCCTAGACACCTTTGGGTATTTTAAAAAAAATTAATAGCAAATAATGACTTTTCACTAAAAAACAAATTTAAAGGAGGAAAACTAAACCCCAAACCTCACCCGTCACGTTCTAAAACTCCCAATTTTTGAATAAAATAAAACTTGGGTCTACTTGTATTTGAAATATAATTTAACCCCTAAACATTTTGGGTTCGCTTAGAAAAAGACCTTGGGGAAATATGTGTTAACTCAAGAGCGATTTTTAACAAATGAGGGATTGTTTAGGTTTTTGCGCTCCTTTTGTTCCGATAACATTTGTAAAGTCACGGCTAATTAGGATCACATTTGAAGGTACAATATTTCGATTAAACTTCAATCAATTTTTCTTACTTACTTATTTCTGCATACTTGTTGAAGTATGTGGAAGTAGAAGTTGACGACTTCTTACAAAGTAACATTTAATTTATAAAAATATGAGGACACAATTGAATTTATTGTTTAAATTTTTTGTAGGGAAATATTACATTAAAACGAAGATCTACGACATGAAGAAAATGGAGAGAAGATGAGTTATTTAGCCGTTTATCAGTATCATCGTTGGCTGAAGAATTATATATATAACGGGTGCTTTTTGCTTAGATAGATCTTATGGAAAAGTTAACTGTCAAATGAGCTGTCATACTGTGTTCCCACTTTTGGACATTATGATCAGTATACCTCTGGCAAGTCATCATGAATAGACTCACGCTTGAAAAACGCTACCAAATTTTTAAAATTTATTTTGAAGGTCAGTCATCGATTCGCCCAACTTACAGACAACTCCGAAAATTTTTAGGGGCCACATAGTCGTTTTTCTGAGCAAGCCACCCGTCGAACTGCGGATAGATTTCGTACTACCTACTCTTACATGATGCAATAACACTACACATCAAAGGAATGTGCGAAACTGAAGAGATTATCGTTGCTGTAAACGAAAGTGTGGAAGAAGATCCCAAATTTATCCATTCGTTGTCGATCACAGTTATTGGAGCTCTGTCCGTCCACTACGTGGAAAATTTACGTAAAGGGTCTTGGCCTAATCCGTCTAAGATCCAGCGGTACAGGAATTAAAGCCACAAAACTGTCATCTGAGGCGTTATTTCGTCGATTGGGCTCAAGAGCACTTGGAAAGTGACCCATTGTTTTATAGCAAAAATTGTGTTCAGCAATGAAGCTTCTTTTTGACTTAAAAGGGTTTGTGAATAAAAAAGAATTGTCGTATAGGAGTGGGATCAATCCACAAGAGACCTTACAAACTCAATTACATCCAGAAAAATGCACTGTTTGGTGTGGTTTGGGTTTATTGGGTATTATTTCTTCAAAAATGTGGTTGGAGCTCGCGTTACCATCAATGGAGATCGTTATCGCACCATGATTAATGATTTTTTGTTTGAAAATATGAAGGACATTGATCTGGACAAGATGTGGTTTCAACAGGATGGCGATACGTGCCATACGGTGACAACAACCATCGATTTATTGAAATGAAAATTTTACAATAAGTTAATTTCGAGGAATAGTAATGGAATCCACATCATTTTACAGTTATGTAAAATGATTTACTGAGTGTTTTTGGATATTTTTGCAGTTTGAGCTTTCACACAAGTATTCTTGTTTGTCCATTTGTGTCAATAAAACAGAGTGCCTACCACACATAGGAAAATTGTTAGAGACTATCTAGCTCCCAGTTGTGTATGTAAGCTCAAGGAATCCTTCATAATAAATTAATATTAACACCAGGAATGCGATATTTTTTATATGTATATATTTTATCTTTTACTTCTTAAATGTATGCTTGTGTTCTTTGTTAATATGTTACACAATTTAGATTAATAATTATCATTTCTCACCGGTTTTTGATGACCGTCAGTGTACATTCGCAAACGAAATATAGCTTACAACTATACACCTGATCTCTCCCCCGACTCGATTCGACCCGATCCGCGGCAGCGCAGCGCACGAAAATCAAGAGAGCCGCGAGATGCGGAGAGCGCGAGAGCTAGGGGGAGAGAAAGAAGTGACAGGCGCCCATTGCTGCCACCGTGCGCACCACATAAACTGACCCGACCTGTCTCATAGCTTTGCGGGATGTTCAAGTGTCAGCCGGAACCCGTTGACAGAGCCACTATTCACCGTCGCACGCTGCTCTTCTAGGGCGGCGGAGAACGAACGGTGAAACGCGCTAGGTTCCTTCTTGGTTTCCCTTTTCTTTTTGCGTGGCGCGCAGTTCGCAGAATTTATGAATAATTGTTTTCTGGACGCGGCGGAAGATGTTATGGTAATGCCGCTCGTCTCTTTTTGCGGCGGTTTTCTTAGAATTCTTTTGTTTTATACAGTTTGAGATGGTTATACATTAGACGCGCGTGAAATAGATTAGGAAAGATTATCTTCTGAGAAATGTGAAGGGGTATTACAATAAACTTTTCCAAAACCCCGTAATTTGGTTACTTTTGGAGTAATTTCCCTCTCTTAAAAATTCTTCCCGTTTTTTTTTTAAATCTCATTTTGACAATCCTTATTAATTTCTTTGAAGGTGCGCAACATTTTTTTGGGGAAAGTGTTGATCGAAAAAAAAGCTTCTGGGGTTTAGATAACCTAACTAAATTTCGGGCCGCTACACGGGCTGATTCGTTTTCAAAACCTCGTCAGGGGAAAATCTCGCTTATTTTTAGAGATACAGGTTATTTTTAAATTTGGGAAAGTTGGTTAGAGACGGGATTTAAGGCAAAATGCCCCTTTGTTTAGTTTTCAAGGGCAAATTAAAAAAAAACTAAAAAAATTATAGTTTTCGACAAATAAAAAGCAAATTTAGCTGTTTTTTATTTTGGAGTTGCCTTTTTGGACTTTTAAAAAACCCCTAAACCCGTGGTTTTTCGCCTTTTTGTCCGGGAAATCATTTTTTTTGGTTTCCAAAAACTTTTTTTTTTTTTTAAATTTTTAAAATAAATAGGTTTTTACACAGCGGTTTTCTTTTTTTTAAATGTAAATTTTTATTTTTTACGGAAAATGCTAAAAAACTAATACAACAAAGGGGTTTTTCCCGTTTTTGGGTTGGGGGCAAATTTTGGGAATTGCCTGCCTTTTAAAAATTTATATTATCCCCCCATTGAAGTATACCCTCAATTATAAGGTTATCGTCTGGGGTTTCTTTTTACCTGCACCCCCCTTTTTTATTTTACGGGAATCCCTATCGGCTTGTTTACGCCCGAAATTTTAAAACCCCATATAAGAAAAATTTTTCTCCCTGTTAACGTGTTTAAAATGAATACACGATGCCCTTCATAGTTTATACAAGGGAAAATTTTGATTTTACAGTTTAGATTTTATATTTATTCTTTAATTTTCTAATGGAGGTATATGTGTGTTTTTCCTATAGCGAGGGGGGATTATTGACGAACCCAGTATATAGTGAAAAAAACGTATTTTGGGAATTTTAAATTTTATCGAGTTTGAAAACGAATATTTTTGGGTTTATTTTCTGCGGTTTGGTTGTTTATTACCAGGTATTGTGTATTTCCATCTACAAAAAGGGCCAAAACCAAAGGGAATCACAGCGATAAAGTTAAAAAATGGCTGAAGGAAATTGGAGGATTACTGTTTTTCAGCAAAATCCAAGAAAAAACTGTAATGATTGTAATGTTGTAATGTGTAATGTATCACAACGTACGTAACAATCTATTGTATTTACCATCACCATCGTGAAAATTATTTTGTAATCCCAAAACATTTTTTTTTTTTCATTCATTCTTGTATCAAAATAATTAAAAATTTGTTATTATCTAGGGTTAAATATTGCCCGAATTACTTTTTTCCCCAAGTTTTTTTTTTTTCCCCCATTTTTGATGAAGGATTTTAGGTCAAATAAACTCGTATATCACAAAAAAAAACAATTATTTTAATATAAATCATATATCACGGTAAAACCCGAGCGCAGGGTGTTTTTCCCAATATAGAAAAAACAAACAACCCTCTGCGTCACGCCCCCTTTTTTGGGCCATTGTTATTGTAAATGTCTTTTAGAAAAATTTTTTCGTTACTAATGTTTAAAGAAATTATTTAATATAAGAGTAAAAAATGTAAAGAGGGAATAGTAAAACCGAAGATCAGATCGCTTGAAACCCAGTCTATTTTTAAAAGTATCGGGGAGTTGTCTTTTGTATTCTTTTTTTAATTTAAAATAGTTAATTACAAAATAGGTGTGTCTCTTTCCGACGGTTCCCCACTACCAAAAAAGTTTAAGAGTTGTTTTGGAAAAACGGCGGAAAAAAAGGTTTAAAAGGGGTTTTTTTTTTTCTTTTCCCAAATTGCTTTTTTTAAAAAATTATTATAGTTGACTTGCAAAAAGAAAAACATTTTGAGCAACCTGCTCCGCCCTGGACATCAGGCAAATCTTTGGAAAAAACCCTTGAGGAACCAAAAAAGGTTAAAAAGACACCCAAAAATTTAAGAGAAAATTTACGTTTTTAATCGAGATTTTTTTGCGGGCGCTTTTTTTGTCTGAAATATTCCTTTTGGGCAGATTAAACCCATTCAAAACTGCGAAAATTTTTTCACTAAAAACTGCAAAAAGAATTTGGCAACCCTGAAAAACCTTTAAGGGAAAAACATATGTAACAAAAAAAGTTACCAAAAGGAGGTAATTAATAAATAAAAAAATTTAAATTTAAAAAAGTATTTTCATACTTGAGTGTCATTAAAAATTTTTTTTTACACCAACTATTTTTTTTAATTTTTTTAAAAAAAATTAATTTCATTCGCGAAAAAAGTTTGGGAATAAAGTTTTTTTGGATATTTTAGATAGGGCGGGCTGGGCTCTAAAGGTGTATTTTGGCAAAAATGATTGGGGAAGCTTTCAATACAATGGCAAGATTTTTTTTTTTTTTTTTTATAACAAGCTTTAGGTAAAATTAAATTTTGCAAAAAATTACCCTTTTAAAAATATTGTAAATTAATTTCTAGAATTTAAGTTAAAGGGAAAATCTCGTTTTTAGGTATTTTTTGGCCCAAAAGATGGGAAATTTAAATTTCGAAAAAAATCAAGCTTTTAGTCACGGATGGGGCTTTTTATAAAGCTCAAATGTGGGACAAATTTGAAGATTTTTATAAAAATCTTAATTATTTAACAGTTTTGCACATGAACCCCCCCAAATTTTTTGGGGTGTGAATGTCTAAGAAAAAACAATTGCTAATGTTAAAAGGTTTAATTTTAAATCCCAAAAAGAGTCTTTTAAAAAAACTCCCCGGGGTGTGGCAGTGTATAAAGAAAAATTTTCCAGATTTCCCTTTTCCCCCCCGAACCTGTCTTTAAACGTTGGGGAACTTTGGGGGAGGGGGTGGTTTTTGAAAGTAAAAATTGAAGCAATAAAACCAGTAAAATAATTTTTAGCAAAAAATTTTTTAAAAAAGATTGTTTTTTTTTAACGCTTTATGTTTTAGGTTTTAAATCGTTGAAAAAATTTAGCTAACTGTATTGAGGCCCAAACGCAAGAAAACATTTTGCCAAAGGGTTGAAACAAACGAACATTTTACAAACAGGGTGTTCGGATATAGGGGCAAAACAATTGTCGTCATTGTTTTTACGTCAAAAACAAAAAAAATGTTCTTTTGGGAAAAAAATTTTGAAAAGGTCCCCCCCCCCCCCCCCTGGGAAACGATTTAATTTTTTTTTAAAAAAGTTTTTATTGGGGGTTGTATTCCCCCCGATTTTATCGATTTAAATTCAATAAAAAGGCAACAAATGATAAAAATTTCGTTTTTTGGGGGATTTGGGGCCCCAAAATTTTTTTAAACTGAAATTGCTCGAAAACACGAGCTAACTTTTGAAAACGGTTAGAACCATGGATTCAGCATACTCGAATTGCTTGTTGCAAAAAAATCTCTAATTCGACCACAGTGCAATTACTACTAAAATAAATAAAGGAACATGCTGACACAATTGATGATGACATTCTCACGAGCGGTACAGCTTTTATTCTATACAAATTAACTTCTTTGTGTGTTATGATGAAAACCTAAATTGCATTCGTTTGAATATCCATCAGCTTAAAATTTAATTAAGGGCAAACGTACCTTTTTCTTTTCTCTTCCACCCCAATTACCGATAAGGAAAAAGCTTACCAATAGCTCGGCTATCCGCACGTGATTTTCAAGCACGGAATAGAGATGCCAGGTGAAAAAGCAATCGATGGCGATATTCCCAGAACCGCTCGTCTCTCATTGCTGCACATCCCCCGCATTCAATGTATCGCTGGTGCCATTTACCGTTCTTATATAGGCAAGTCATCCGAATAAACCGAACGCGTAACCGCCTTATTTGCAAAAATATGCTTCTAACAGTTTTCGTGCAAAAACGCCGTCAGATTTCCGATCGCGATCGAAGTTGGCGTTTATGCGCGGCGTAAAATGGCTTCGTACGGCGTCGAGGACGGCCGTGACCTTCTGGGTGGTCCGGAGGCGCGCTTTTTTTCGACCCAATCTAATTATTTTCCATGATGATGAGCCCGGGAGTTGCGCGGTTTGCAAGTCATACTCGCACGTAACGTAGGTACCTACTACGAATGAGAACAATTTATTTTTTTTTTCGCGCTCGCTAATGTACGAGGAAAATTACGTAAAGTCCGAGGTTGCGCATGTAATTTTAGGCGAGTTAATTGAATATCTTTTTTATCTACTTTCGAAGCAAGCGACGTACATATTTGGATTCTCGCTAAACTTATCCGATGGAGATTTCATTGGAAACGTTCATATATAAGGATATACATTTCACGTATATGCTGTTGATGTTTGCTTGTTAGATTGTTTGCCTTCTATTAGACGGTTATGTATTCGTGTTTGTTTTATCAGGCCATATATGGTGTTCCAAACGGAGCGTCATTATCACCTACACGGAGATGGTAAACTTACAAATATTTTTTATTCAAAATATTATATTTGCCTTAAATACATTTTTTGTTAACCCTTATACATGATTTATTTAAAATAAATATGTATAATAATATACGAGGCACGTCCAGAAACTAAGTTTATAGGCAGTAGTCATAGCGTGGCACAAGTTGTGACAGACACTAGGGGGGAGCTAACACATTATTAAAAAAGAATTAAATTAAATTGTGTTAATCTTTTGTTATTTTTCTTTGAAATTATAATCAATTATCACCTTTGAATAGTTATACATTTCTGCCAGATTTTGGGTGTTCCATTTAAAATAAATTTGGTAATAAAAACAAAACGGGTACAGATACAGAAAAACTATTTATTTCGTAGGCACTTGTCATAGCGTGGCACAAGTTTTTGTGTGCCTTCCTCATAAAACGTTGCCGCCTGTGTTGTCAACCATATGGTAATATGTTCTTTGACCTCTTTATCGTTGTTGAATTTTTGACCACCAAGGAACGTTTTCAGGTGCGAAATGATCACTATAGGCAAGTCATTACAATAAGCGGCCGATGCGCTTGAATAATCCAGAAATCTGTTGTATGTCTGTTCGCAGTGTGAGGTCGGACATTGTCATGAATCAAACAATACCGTTTGTGAACATTCCTCAGCGTTTATTCTGTATTGCGCGACGCAGTAAACATTTGCATTTGACTGTTTCATCTCGCGGTAAAAAATGCACCAGTAGAATGCTGTGGCTATCCCAAAAGACTGTGTACATAATTTTTCGAGGTGTTAAGATTTGCTTGGCTTTAGTCTTTCCTGGTGACGAAATGTGCTTCCATTCCAGTGATTGTCGTTTCGATTCAGGGGTTTCATAAACGGCCCAAGTCTCACCCCCGGTCACTATCTTGCTTAGAAAATCACCATCTTAGTTATAACGTGTCAAAAAATCAAATGCACTGCCCTGACGCTGTTTTTGTGTTACTTTATAAGTGTTTTCGGCACCTAACGAGCACACAGCTTTCGAAAATTCAGTTTTTCAGAAACAATTTCACGCAGAAGTGCTCTTGAAATTTGCGGAAATTTCGTAGAAAGATCAAATATTGTAATCTTACGGTTTTCCTTCTCCAACTACGAGATTAGATCTGTAATTCGTTTTCTTAATGCAAAGAGCACTAAAGCAGTCGACATTCATCGACAAATTTGCAAGGTTTACGGAGAAAATGCGATGAGTGATTCAATGGTGAGAGGAGATGGGCCCGACAGTTCAATGAAGGACGTGATCAAGTGCACGATAACGAACGAAGTGGATGTCCAAGTTTGGTTAATGAAGAATTGGTTCGAGTACAAGCGGCGGAACTTTCAATCAAGTTCGCCATTCTAACCAAGCACTATAAACTATAAACCACAAACAGCGATCTCGAAATGCTGTCATCTCATTTTCCTTAACTCAGAGCAACTACCGCGCATGTGCTGAACTGGGATTGCAGTGTTGCCGCGACAATAAATACAAACGGAACCTATTTCCTGGACGTGCCTCGTATTAAACCGTTTAAACATATTATATTATTTTTCTATAAAAATTATATTTACATGAAATATAATATTAAGGTAATCTTTACATAATTTAACGCTTAGAAAATTTTCAGTCTTACATCAATAACCATTTGACATGGAGCGCCCTCTTGTGTTGGTTGTGCCAAACGAGACCGAATTGTTGTTTTTTGTTGTGCCAATAGATGTCTTCTGAATTTCCTCTTGGTTGGCATCTGTTGGGATAATGGGAGTAATGTAGATCCACCCGGGCAACATTTGGTAGGCTGACCTATAGTGTCGTACACTGATGAGAGCCAAATAAGCTCGAAACAGTGGTGTCTTAATATTAAATCCATTTTTATTTAATATCAAAAAAACATTGTTTTAACTAGAAATATATGACATTCTTGGTTTAAATAAAAATTATACTTACTAATATATTGTATTCGATCAGCAATATTGTCACTGGCTGTGTTCCCAATGTTATTAGAATTTATCAAGTTTATCACGGCTTCTTTCAAAATTCCGGTTGAAATATGTTCTAAAAATTCTAGTGGAATCTTGGAGCTGAATCCAATTTTTGGCTTTTGGCCAAACAAGGCTTTATACGGTTCCATTTTGATAGCTTCATGGTAAGTTGTATTAATTCCCCATTGTACAAACCCCAGTCCTGTAGTCCAAGATAATGTATTGTTATTGCACAACCAAGCGATTAAGGAATCTTTTAAGGTTTGATTGCCTCGTTTTACTGAGCCGTGGATCTGCGGATGTCTAGATCTATCGTTGACTAGCACTAATTCCGACCACAAACGTACTAATTTGCAAATAATTTTGACCAAACAAAGCCTTATACGGTTCCATTTTGATAGCTTCATGCATGAAACTTAATTGCTTTGTTCTACTGAGCCTTGGCTCTGCGGATGTCTAGGTCTACCGTTGACTAACACTAATTCCGGCCACAAACTTGCTTATCTGCAAATAATATGGATAAGTGTTCTTTGTAATGCAAATATTATATGGTCAATTAGACAAACTTTGGAAATCAATCTACTTAACCCCTTTGATTCAGCTTATTAACTGTTATTGGACTTTTCATCGACTGTACGCATGAAGGTAGAATAAACAGCTTTTGCTCAAGAATTTTGTCAATTTTATTTCGTCATTGAATTTCAGAGCATCTACTTCGTTAAAAAAAAAGGATATGCTTGCTGAGTTACTACTGGGATTAACGTAAACATCGACTGGATATTTTTTCACGCCATCTTGCGACCGGCATAGAAAAATCGCTTAAATTATCTCTTAATAAACGTCATATTATTCAAACGATAGTACTATAAGTACTGCACAAGCCTATCATTTAAAAAGATTAAGCTTGACGCTTACTACGCTTACGACTTTTTTTACGGCCGCTTACGTTTGCGTTAGGAGGAGAGAGATATTATCGGTCGCCGTAATAATAATAAATGTTTTTTCCGCCGACAGTAATTAGTGTCTCGTATTTTAAGAGCGTAGGTACGTACCCACTGTTTTAATGTCGCATTAACGCAATCAGAGTAACCATTTATTTTATTTATTAATTCGAATAATTCATTTGTTGGTCTGCGAAGCGGCCGACTTACCGAAACGTTCGTTATGGCACGTATAAACGTCACGCCGTAAAATCTATTAAACGTATAAAAAGCGACGATCGCGTTCGCGGGAACAGCTGGCAAATAATGCGACTTGTAACATTTGGCATTGCCGGCGCGCACCGGCAATTACGATCTATTTAAAAGCGGAACGTACATACATGTATCGGCAACCGCTGTGCGATCGCGTTGTTCGATGCATTGCTGCGAATGTGTTTCGCTCGTTTAGCGGTGAAATAAAATCGAAAGATGTCGAGGAATATGCATTTTTTACCGTTAAAAATGCATTTATTGGGATAAATCATTTATTTCTCCTGCGAGGTGTACATCCGTGCTGCTATAGCTCTAGCCACTTATCCAATAGCCACAAAAGTTTTAGTTGCATTATTGACAAGGATTCTTCTATATGATACGACGGAGATACGTTACTAAAGGTGCAGGTGGCTGTTATTCTAACTGCGGATGCGCAATATTGCCACCATATGCATGACTATACTTAATTCATTGTAAGATTGCAGCGATAAAATAGATAGGCGTAAAATTCCTGGCTTGTGGTTGGGTAATAGACGAGGCAAATTCACATACACAAAAAACAATGCATTCAGTGGTATCCAGTAAATGAAATTAAGTTGGATAAAACGAAATATCACCGATATCTAATATCATTTTTCAAACATCTTTATTGGCTTTGGTTTTGTATTTATTGCTTTTTATTGTCGCTCGGTGTGTCATTTTTTGGGTCCTTTAAAGAAATCTTTGGCGGAGGAACGCCTTGGCGATCAAGAAGAATTGCAAAACACCGTTGTGGACTACATCAAGCGGCAGTACCGTGGAGGGATGTTAGATGTACGAGGGTTGATCAAATATAAACGAGACTCTTGCTTTAGAGTATTTAACATTGAAGGCGTACAGCCGCTTCTAGAACTGATGGGAGGGGGTGTCAGGAGAGGAAGAGTGATCGACCAGCCTCGTCAGTTCCATTGATCAGCACGGCACGTGATGTCTGAGGAGCAGGTGGACTCGTCAATTGCACAACGCGCTTCTCGGTGGTGAGAGCGTGCAACCGGCTGAAATTCTTCGGAGACCGATGGTACAGTTCGGTGATCAAACAACGTAAAGGCCTCATGTGTTTGCCTGGCATAAGAAATTCGTAGCAGGCCGTAAAGGAATCGAACACGAAAGCCATGATCGTCGCCGACGAACAAGCATTACGCAGCAAACCACAAACGCCATTTGTAATCTTTTGGAAGCGACCCACGCTTGACAAATTCCGAAATTTGTTTTGAGATAGGAATAAGTTATGGGAGCACTCAATCCATAATTACCACGAACCTAGGATTCCATAAAGTGAGTGCCCGATAGGTTCCACGTCTTTTGACTGTAGAACAGAAGTTGACTCGTTTGTACATTTATGAGCGGCTCTTGGCGCGGTTTTCAGAATAAGGGGATGCACAGGGTACATCATTACATGCGCGAGTCGAAATAGGCCGACACAAAGAGCCCGCATGAAAGTCTAGGCTTGCAACTGCTTTTTGGGACTGGCGCGGCATTTTGCACGAACGGAAAACCATCAATGCTGGTTACTACTGCGAGTTTGAGACGTGATAAAGTGATACGAGAAGTGATTCGTCTCAATGACAACGTGAAGCCCCAGACTGCAGCTGTCACCTGTGCAATATTGAGTAAAATGCATTGGATACCACTTGAATATCCTCCATATACATGGGTGTAATCTATCGCCCTGCGACTTCTATCTCTTTGGACCACTGAAAGAGGCTCTAGGAGACCAACGATTCAACAACAACGATGTAGTAGAAGGATTTGTGCGCAATTTGTTTATATTTGATTCGCCCCCGCAGTTTGCTAGTGTCACGCCGAGGTAAAGGTTTCAACGTTTACGAAGATTATGTCCAGAAATAAACAAAAGTGTGTAGCTTTTGTGGAATGTATGAAATATTTTCTTTATTTTTTGGTTTGTATCTTTAATATCGGTCATCCCTCGTACTAGCAATAACGTTCCTACCTGTTGGTGCTGTCTATTGGCGTGGGTCACTGAAACTTTATACGTACTCCAACATTTTGTGAATTAATACAACCTAGAAGACGAAAATAAAAGATTGACCCTTGTGCTAGCCGCACATTAATAACTCTTGGACCAATAAAAGAATGATTATTGACCCTAACATATACTAACCGATTCCTGAAGATGTTTACTATATTATTTGCAATGTCTTTTTTGGGATATGGTCCATCATAGAAGCTATTAACAAAAAGACAATTGCTGTACAATTTACCACATGTGCAAAGCATAGTAAAAGACTATAAAAAACGAGTTGAGAAATCAAAAAATCTGGCTCACTGTGGACGAAACTATTGATGCTCAGAAACGCAGCGTGATTCATATTGTGGCGCGTACATTAAAACGTAATGGTCCAGCAGCTTCCTTTTTGTTAGCCAGTAAAAGGATTTAAAGAACTGATGTCGAAACCGTTGCAAACATAATAAAAAATATGTTAAGAGAATTTTGTATCGCATGAGCCCAAATCATCATGTTACTTTCTGACGGAGCCGCAACAATGCTGAAAGCTGGTAGGATGTTAAAAGTATGCTTTTCGATTCCTCTTCACATAACATGCCTCATACAAGCATGTCACCTCGTAGCAGAAACAATTCGAAGCAAGTATCCTAGGGTGAATGATTTAATATCATCTACCAAAAAAGTGTTTGTGAAATCTCCCAAACATATCCGCGTATTCAAGCAATTGTATCCGCAAATTCCGCTACCACCTTAGCCTGTATTGACGCGATGGGGCGCATGGATCGAGGATGTCATTTTCAAACTTAATTCTTCTAATTCTCAAGCGGTTCGCGAGAGTTAGCGACTTTTTTCCGATTCGGACGTTCAAAAAGAAATAGATGACATTTCCATAAACTATTCTGTAGTGACACAAACTATTTCGCAGTTAGAAAATACTCACTTATCTATACAAGACTCGTTAAATAACATCAACAATTTAGCAGCCGCTCTAGAAAGCTTGATGGATCCTATAGGACTAGATGTCACGCAAAAATTTCGTGCAGTTTTAAACAAAAATCCGGATTTAGAAAAGGTTCGATCTATATCTGGAATTCAAGACTGGACAGGAGAGATAAGGGATTATTTGAATTTCGCAAATCTTACTTCATTAGATGCTGAACGATCATTTGGAAAGTATACGAGAACCTTTTTAAGACCGTCGTCGAGGCCTGACCGAATCGACAATGGAAGCATTGCTTATGTTGCAATACTACGCGACGTACCATGGCAGCCGCACATTACCGCAGTGGTCATCGATACGTCAATAAAAGGTAACCATCTATTATTTTTTAATTAATACTGCGTCTACTTTTGCGCGGTACGCCCCGGACGGTTCCACTAATTTCTCGAATATTATAAATAGTACACGCACACCGATCAACGGATAATAACCGAACGTCCACTCGATTCCTTGTACGTACATAGTAAACACAGCTCCTTTCAAGGCGCCTCTGCGGGCGCAACCGTTTGTCACGCTTTAGTTATAGCCGTACTGTCAAGAAGATGTAAAAATATCGTTTCCTCACTCGTGTCAAGGCTTTCGCATAATAAATAGCATATTTCACTTAGAAAAACAAAATCCATTGTTATTTGAAATAATTAACGACTTAAGTAAATTATTTTCGTTTACTATAGGTTATGTTGCTTTTGTTTTTATTGACAGAATAACAGTTACCACACAAAATATCATTTTCGCGACAGAATGTAGTCGAAGAAGGATAACTATAAAATAGAAAGAAGACAAACATACTACATTTTATTTGCGGTAAGTTAGGTTCAGTCGTGAAAAAAAGCTTGCAGATTACGAGAAAAATCTACTTGAATTCCAGTCATCAAGTCTGTTGCCGCATCAATTGTGCTCATTTGATAACCGCCAGATTTCTTGGTGTTCTATTGTAACTAGTGACATGCATCATAGAAAACAAATTCGCGTCATACGCTTCTTCCTTAAAAAGAAAGGGAAGAATCAAGAAAAATCGATGAATAACATCTCATTTAAAAACAAACGGCGATCTAAAAAATGATATTCTAACATATAAACGAGCTGTTTTTTTCCTCCTATCAACGATCTCTTTGATATTTATACTTCTGATGTGCGCGCCACCTACGCGGACGGTCCGTCACATACTCTCTTAATTAAGTGGTATGCATATTTACACACGCACAAGTAAAAAAAAACATACGTTCGCCGGACATTTTCGAGTTGATGAATTTTCAACAGCGAACCTAAATTTATCATTTCTGAACGAAAGAAAAAAAACGAAGAAGAAAGAAACAACAGGCGTCTGTAGTAGTAGGTAACAGCCGTTGGAAAATAATAGAAGCTCTCGATGCTGCGCTTTACTATCCGCATCATCGCAGAAGAAAAATTGGATAACGAAAGACTTCCGCGTTTGTTGTGGACGCGTAATCGAAAATTGAGAAAGAGGAAAGAATAGCTGTTGGATAGTTGCCGCCGGATAGTCGAGAATAAGCATGTGATATTAATATTACCGTGATTTTGACAGATATTTAAGTCGTTCAATTAATCACCGTACAGATTCTTGGCATTCCGTCGACTCCCACAGTCCCAGATTCGGCGTATGGGACGGATTTCTCCGATGCAAAGTTGGTTTTCTACAAGGTTCTTTTAAAAAGTGGCAGAGTAAACAAAATTCTTTGATATTTACGTGGCGTCGCAATTAAGTTGTCCACGTATACTCAGGGTCGTGCCGTGCGGGGGGACACCACGTGCAATTGCACGGGGTTGAAGATGTTATACGTATAGGTTCGTTCACCATACCCATATTTCATTGCGCATGTGATCTTTTAAACTTTCGAAGTCTCGTATAGTCTCTGAAAGGATAAATATTTCATTCATTGGTCTTTCTACCAAACAAAAACAGTTCAATATTTGCATACATTCAAAAGCTTATTATAATATGCTTGCTACACAAAAGCTTGGGTTTTAAAAACGTTTGTGTTCGTACCTATAACAGTTGGATTATAAAAGCAAGACATTAAAATGCGAAAGGTGGTTCAAGATAAACAAAGAAGGTATGACACTAATATCCGCCGAATGTAAATCGTTGGAAATAACCGACATAAATTAGTAAAATTACAGCCGCGGACGATCAAGAAATACCGACAAACGCGGCCGACGTTTAACCACGAATTAAGCCGTAATCGTAAAACGCAATTGCACGGAGAAAAATGTGTTGCTAAAATTTGTGTTGTTAAGAAGATATCTTTACTCTGACCAGAATATCGTGTACAAATAGCGCACCGATTTACTAATCATAAAAACATTTTTATTGTAAAGGAAGTTACTTAAAATAACAAAAATGTTTTATAATTTGAAACTTAAGCGTAACACTGAATTCTAATTTTTACAAAATATTATTTTTAATCTGTGGGGACGTAATGTAGGTTCGCGTTGCAATTAATAGTAATGTAGCGTTACCCCATACGAGTTCCCGGCAATTTTGTAATTTGTCTCGCGTGGTTGTTGAGGTTATCTAGTGTGGACAAGTAATTTCATCTTCTTAAATAATTTATTTAAAATGGAAGATAAGTTAGTGAAAGTGAAGTTCTCGGAGTTATGTGTGACGTTTCAAGCTATATAGTTTATATACATAATACATATGATTCTTATTCAGTTTTTTGTTGGTTATGTTGAATTGTAGCGTATACATGATAGATTTATAGATATACGTAGCAAATAACTTATTGGAATAAAAATAGTTTATCGACAATAGATTAAAAATTAGTTCAATCTATACGATATCATTTACTGGAAGCAAAAGAATCAATCTAGGATTTGATGATCATTTTATTGTCAGTGCTTTTATAATGAAAAAGCCATAGTCGTGGAAGAAACGGGTTAATTTTATATTGTATTAACCAAGGTATAAAAACTTTTGTTTTATATTTGTACACATATAGCTGTGGACAAAATTACGGAAACAATGTAATTATAGTCTGATCCACATATTCCTGAATAGATATAAACACTACAGTCCTTGTCCATAATATTACTTTTACTAAGTCTTTATAGTCTTCTGTTCTATGGTTACCCAGGAATTTTGTAACGACTCCTTTAAACACAATCCAAGCAACTTTCTCAGTGCCTTCAACAATTCCGTCGAAGATCTCATCTTTCATCAGTTCTCTAATTTGAGGGGTTACGAAAATCCCTTCTTTTATTTCTGCCTCGCTGATTCTAGGGAACTTCTCGATTCTCGATTCATTCGCCTCACAACATTTGTCATTAACTTTAATTTTACATGTAATGGAGGCAAGAAGATTACGCGGTGCATATAAGAATCAAAGGAAAAAAAGTAAAAGCGGCAGTTCAAAAAGCAAAAGGCATGGGAGAGGTTTGGTGAAACGGAAAAGGGAGGGGAAGGGAATGGAAAAAGTTATTTAGAATCCTAAAAAACATGAAGCAAGAAAAAAGCGTGGATATGCATTGGATAAAAGATAAACAAGGAAACTTCGTAAAGTCCAAAGAAAAAATAAAGAACACGAAAGAATACTTCTGTGAGGTACTAGAAGGAACAGACGAAGGGGAAGGGAATAAAACGAAAAAGATACTAGAGAGTGGTGTTCCAGCCAGGGAGAAAATCACCAGCGATGAAGTGAAGGGAGCAATTAAGAAAATGAATAACGTCAGAGCAGCAGGTATAAATGAAGTAAAACCAGAAATGTTAAAACACATGGGGCCAGCAAGAGAAGAAATGCTGAGGAGAATACTAAATGAAATATGGATTAGTAAGAAGATTCCAAAAGAATGGCAGACGGCTGTGTTAATATCACAGCACAAGGAAGGGGACAAGTCAGACTGTGGAAATTATAGGGGGTATTATTGCTCTGTACTGCCAGTAAAGTAAAGATAGAATATTGGAGCGGAGGCTAAGGGAAACAATAGAACCAACATTGGAGGAATCGCAAGCAGGGTTTCGAAAAGGTCGTAGCATACAAGAGTGGAGTTTTGTGTAAAGGCAGTCGTGTGAGGAAACCATAAGAAGAAAAGGAAAAGTCTACACATGTACAATAGACATATTAAAGCTTTTGGCTTAGTTTCTAGAGACAACATTTGGAAGAAGAATTAAATGTGACAAGAGAATTAATCAGCGCAATGCAGAGCATTTATGAAAGGACTAGTAATGTTGTTAGGGGTCACAACTTTACATCAGAAATGTTTATAACATAGAAAGAAGTCAGGCAAGGCAATGTTTTGAGCCCCCTATTGTTTATAATAGTTACGGATGAAATGACAGTCAATGGCAGAGGGGCGAAGGGCATAGTCGTTGATTACAGGAGAACGCGCCCTGTAAGTGTGAAAGAATTGATGTACGTTGATGATTTGATTCTATGGGCACCGACAGAAGCAGTCCTGAGAAAGAATATGGAAATGTGGTAGGGAGAACCAGAGAAATATAACATGCACATAAACGCGGAGATAACGGAAATAATGGTTATAGGCGCAGACGGGGAAGAAACGGACATAGAGGTCAAAATGGGAAACAACGAAATTAAAAAAGTACAGAATTTGAAATATCTTGGTACAATGATAGAGGAGGATGGAAGACTTGACATAGAATTGCAACAGCGAATGAAATATATTATGCCCTACTAAAATCCTTTATAAATAAAAAAGAGGTTAGGAAAAAGACAAAGATAAAGGTGTATAACACCGTTTTGTACCAACACTAATTTATGAATGTGAGAATTGGAAATTAATAGATAGACAAAGTAGTATGATCAGAGCGTGCGAGATGCGATTTTTAAGGAGAATCCTGGGGATAAACAGAGTGGACAAAGTGTGAAACGAAATTATAAAGGAGAAACTTGGCGTTGATTCAATAAAGGAGAAAATAATGAAGAGGCAACTGAATTGGTAGAGTCACATGGTGAGAGTGCCCGAAAACAGAATGGCAAAAACAGTTTGGCAAGTTAAAGTCAAGAAGAATGGTAGAGGAAGGCCAAGGCAGGAGTTGAATGATGTGATTGTGTGTGCATTGAATAGTAAAAACAGTGACTGGAATAGTGCAAAAAAGATCGCACTGGTCAGGGTGCAGTGGAAGAAATTTGTAAGAGGAGATATGTAAAACTCAACTCAACATCCCTACACTTATGGTAATGAGATCTGGGATAAGTAAGTAACTAAATTGTAATCCAAGAAGTAGCGAAACTACTTTCAAATCCCCACACAGTTGCCCACTTTTAAATACTACTGTATAAGCCCATTAATTGATTTAAAAAATTTCATGATTATTTGTCGATAGGAAGTTGATTTACGATGTTCAACATTTTACAGTACAATAGACTAGAGCACTGCACGGGCCTATTTTTCACGGCCCAACCCGCCCGTGGCCCGTTACAGTATGGAGTGGACCCGCCCGGCCTGTTGAAGTAATTATATCTGCACTGTCCATTTCTAAACATTTTTACATTTTCTTTAACCAAAAGAAAACATAACATTGCATACATTAAAATTGTTAATACCAACGATAACGTAAAAACAGCAATTAGTGCATACGTTATATCCATTCGATGTATTTAATAAAATATTCTCGGCCCGTCAGGCCCGTACAAATTCAGGCCCGGCCCGCCCGAGCGCGACCGCGAACCGGGGCAAGCTGGGCTTTCCATAGCCCGTACAGTGCTCTAAAATAGACATTAAGATGAAAAACCTAGTTTTGTGAAAGCAATTCAATCAAATAATTTTATGTTATTGTACCATAGGTAACTAATTCTTCGAGTTTAACTTCAACACTAACCGTATCAGATGGAAAAACTGCTTTAATTGAACTAGATGACCGTCTTATGCCACCACCACTGCCCGTTGCTCACTGTACAAATGCAGGTTCGTCAAGTAAACTAGGTAATAAGAACTTAATACTTAAAACTGCATATATTTCTTTTAGTTCTATGAACTACACAGGAACTCTCCGTTTTCTTTCATGTATCTTGTATTTATTATTGAATGTCGCACAATTAACACACTGTTTTATTTGCAGAAAAAACGACTGTGGAAGGTAAATCATTACTGGACCTAAGAAAATTGTTTGAGAAGACAAGGAGCAAATCAACAAAAATAGTAACCGAAAACTTTATATCTTTACTTATATAGTTTGTATTTATAAATTTTATAACACATGATATCCACGCCTATTATGTATATACTTTCTCAATTAAAACATATCTCTTTAATTTGTTTCTGTTGGTAACATAATCCCCATTTAGTGCTAAAGTAAGAAACAGGATATTTCCACATCAGGTGAATATAGTAAGTGTTTTACTGCTCAGTGAATAGTTTATGGTTATAGGTATTTATTCTGATGTAACCGCAAAGCGTATGTACTAGCAACTGGAAAGCTATACCATGGATTACTATAATCAGTCGCGGATGATGGTGACGTAAATGGGAGGTCAAGGACAAGGTTCCGATTCCCTATACTAAGTGTTTAATACAAAAATTATTGAACAGGGATAAATTTGAACGCATTTCCTGCAATTTGGAAGCCTTATTAGACTTATTATTACGTATATTGTACGCTATAGGAAACTGTTATAGTTGCTTAACAAACAAGATGAGTTGACCGGTGTTTGTAGCTTTTATAAGCGGCGGCGCGCACACAGACACGTATTGAAGAATAATATTCTGTTATATACTTACCATTAACCCACATGATTACGGTTCGTGCGCGATATCGTAAAACCGAACCCTATATTTCAGTAAATGGAGATAAAATAACATATTGTAGTTGAGAGACGGCCGGGTTCGGCCAGAGCGGCAGCGGTCGCTCGCAACTTTAAGCATCCAAACCTGTTTCATTTTTTTCGTTCGTGTATTGCGCGGTTTGGGTTGTTTTTTAAGGGGTCTCGCGGGGCGCCACATCTCTATAAAATACTACCGTCACTACTGCTACGATATATACATCCCCTTCCATAAATTTGATAACGTATGTTTAAAATCTCAATACTATATGGCGCAAGTGGTCCGTACTCTGTAACGAGCGGTGGAGCAGCCCTTAGTCGAAGATGAGAATAGATAACGACTAGACATGTAAAGTTAGCTGTAGAATTAAAGATAATAAAAAGTAGGTAATAATAATAATAAATAGTGTTTACTCTATCATAAAAATCACCACATAACAAGTCATAGTCTTTACGCATGTAGAAAACTACTATTTGCATCGGAAATCAGCTGTCAATCTCAGACGTATAGGGTATCCACCCGATACTAATGAAAGAAAGAGCTCATTTCTAATATCACAATTTTCCCCTAGGCTGACTGGCCTTGGAGTCCGGACGTTAAATAATTAATATAAGTTCAGATAACTACGATCGCAGTGGAGCATTGACAAATCCACTCTTCCTTTTATTCTCTTAATTTCGCAAAATCTTCAAAATTAATGTAAATTTCTCCTAAAACAAACAACAGGGTAAATTCAAAGGCGTCGTAAATTAAATCTCTGCCCTAATGTTATTAAATAAATCGTCAGTAAAATTTCTTATTTTTCGGTTTCTCTAGCATAGAGTTGCATAATTCCAGTCATCTGGTAGCGTCACCGCAATCATTTTCTCATGTTATTTCTATAAATAGCTTAATTCATCGAAATTCATCATAATATTACGTTTAGAAAGAAATCAAAATTTGCTGTGGAATGAAACAATCGCTATCGCGATTAAATGACGAAGAAGAGGGACGTCGGTACATTATTCAATTCTGGTTAAGCTTCAGTCGAGTTAACTAGCGTTATGGCTGCGGTCTCCATTTAAGGTGTTCGATATAGCAATTAGAAAGTAAATTTAAAATAAAGAAGGAAGGTTCGAGGTTAGAACAAGCAGATTTCCTGCAAACGTCATAGGAAACATAGGGTTTACATGACAGCTTCATAAAATTCATGGTTAGTGTACGTTTTCAATTTTTAATATTCGTTAATATCCATTAATTTACTTCGAATTTCATAAATAATTGCCACAAAGTTTAAAATTTTAATCAAATTGCAAAAATTCAAATTTTAAACAATTTTCCCCGAGAAAAACATTTCAATATATATGTACATACATGTTATAAAAATGTATAAATAAAAGTGCAAAAATAAAAAAAACATAAAACAAACAATATAACATATTTAAGGACAAAAAACAGATTAAAAAATAAATAAATAAATAGTTAAGAGCTAGTTAAACTAGGTTTGATAAAAAAAGCCAATAAATTCGTTTATTATTATTATTACTTGTTCATGCGTTTTAGGTAGATCTATATGTATCTATAAAAATCGTTTATGACGACTAATTTGTGTGGCCTACAACTAGAAGTGACAAGGAGCTTTTTTATTTAGTTATAGGAACAAAACTGTTTGTATACCTTTTTTTTTAAGAGAGTCGAGTTCTACCCGCGCAAGCGGGAACAGTCATGTAATGTAATTCAATTAAAGTACTATTAAACAAACAACCATTTCTATTTTGATTATTGCAATACTGCACTAGTTTTAAACATTACTATTAAAAAGGAACTAACACGATTAAAAGTTTCATTTACTGTGTAGCATTCCATTTCTAGCAATATTTCTTTCACTCGATTTTTTTAATTTGTTGGGGTTTGTTGCTTTGACCTCTTCTGGGTAGATGGTTATTCAATTTGGCCCCCCAATAATCAATTGTTTTTGGGATCGTGACAGCCGATGGTATGCTGTCCTAAGTTGTTGTCAGGAGTGTGCATCATAGGTACGGTTTAACCGTTCCTGGGCACGTAGCAAACGGTGTAACCGTTTGTATATATTGAGATGTTTCAAAAAACGATTAAAAGTATTGAATAGGAAGATAAACTGTTCCGTTTATTATTTTTAAGTTTTTCACTTACATGCATGATACATTTTTTAAGAATTATTGACAGTTAATGTTGTGTGTGTACTATGTGTGTGTGGTTGTGTTCCTCTTCTGATAGATCCTAGTTTCCTCTTTTTCAGCATAAATGTTCAACATCCTCTTGTAATAACCCTTCTAGTCGTCTTCTTTGATTAATTTCTCTTGATTATTACTTTAAACTGTTTCTATTTAACTTTAACGGTAATTATAAACTTTAAAGTTTATAATTTCAGCAACATTTTAGTTTTTAAATACAATTTCAAAAAGATCAGTCGAAAAATATATTTGTTTACGTCAGAATTTCGTATCTAACTTCTTGTTTATCCGTTGTCTGGTGCTGCCAATCTAACAACTTGATACCTTAAATTTTCATGTTCTGATGATCGATTCTGTTGCTGGAGATGACGTAAAGGATTTTGTTGCTTAGATTCCAAATGTAGTGTGTTTTGTATGTGCGTTGTGTCATTTTTTACAAATTATGTTCCAAACGTAAATTACTTAAAATAACCCGGAATTTTGATTATTTCCTGTAAGATAACGTTAATGGAGTATTTTTTAAATAAATATTAATAATATAAACGATTACAATGCAGAATTCGAATACTAACCCGAATATTTCGAATCCGCAAATGCTCGGTAAAATTTTAATATTTTATGAATTTCAATATAAAATTGGTTGAAATGAATGTAATAACATGTAAACGCACACTCTTCATGTGGGATGTCCCACTACAATATAATGTGGCAAACGAACCATTCCTTCTGTTTTAAAATGGCCTCTTCATGTTGTGATGTATTTAAGGTTGTACAACACGCACACCACTTTTTTTTTTTTAAGGAATACCTGATTCGGTTTGACTGTCAATCCCGAGAAGAGCACCCCATAGCTGAGTAGGGAATGAAATGCTGAAAGTGTGTCACATTGGCTGTAGTGAGTGTGGCTGCTTGCCTTAGCCTCCTATTTGCAATACTGCGAAAGATACTTTGCCTAATAGGTG